>JAYESD010000010.1:148519483-148904387 GCA_036927565.1 Tuctoria greenei | reverse complement strand
GTGTATACGTGCACAGCATTATTAGCAATCAACAAAATCTTGATTTTTCAGAAAATAGAAAATGAGTATGCGGTCTAAGTTGGTTCTCAGTTTTCTGATCCGAAACCGATCGTTTCTCGTACCAGCAGTAAAAGCGGCAAAGAGAACAAACGGCTCCGACCAAATGGTCCAAAAGGCCTCATATTTTTGAGCCATGGGCCAAATTACGCCTACAGACGTCAATGTTTGTACCCTTTCTGGTTTTTATTTTTTGAGAGAAAGTCCCCTTTCCCGTTAGGTGTGCTATAAAGGCCCTATTTCCCTTTCCCCATGGGCCGGACGGGCTGAAAAAATGCAACGTAGGTGCAACGGTACCTCTTCATTTTTTTTGTTTCCCATGGCTTAAATCCATGGACGTATCGATTTTACCAACAATCCCACCGAACACGAGCAAAAGACGACACCTGCACATACAGGTGACATCAACAGTTACGATCCATGCTGCGACGTCTCAACGGAAACCATTATACGGCTGCAAACCGGTAAACCACGTCGAATGCCGTCCGAACATCTATCAGCTGGACACCGGTGACCTCGCGACAGCCCGGCCACCCTGAATGGCCGAACAGTTATTACACTAATTTTGATCAATTACTTCGGCCAATTCGCTTAATTACGTCGGGTACAGCCCGACGAAACAGTTTGGACGTAATTAAGGTAAGTTACGTTGACCGGCGACGTGAGTTAGTAACTTACGTCGGTATTCCGTGACCGACGTAATTAATTTACCAGGATGGATCGCGGGCTGGGCCGGAAAACTCACGTCGGCCTCTATAAGGCCGACGTAAGTTACTTGCCTAACTTACGTCGGTAAGGCCTGACCACTTATGCAAATTAACCACTTAAATAAACCACTTACGCATAATTAAGCATAATTAAATAAACCACTTAAGCATAATTAAGCAAATTAACCAGTTAAACATAATTAAATAAAAAATTAAGCAATTTCATCATAATTTAAACAATTAAATTCAATTTGATTTGAATTGAAATTGAAATTTGAATTTCAATTTTGGGGGGGGGGGGGGCTCGGGGAGCTGAGGGTGAGGGTGGGGAGGAGGGTGGAGGTGAGGGTGATGGTACTAGATGGAGCGGCTGAAGGTGGCGGTGGGGGTGTGGGCTCGGGGAGGGGGGGGGATGCCGGCCGACATGGAGGGAGGAGGGAGGAGGCGGTGCCGCGGTGGGGGCTCGGGGAGGGGGAGGAGGTGCTGCCGGCCAGCGTGGAGGGGGGGAGGGAGGAGGCGGCGCCGCGGTGGGGGCTCAAGGAGGGGGAGGGGGGGTTGTCGGCTGACGTGGAGGGGGAGGGAGGAGGCGGCGCTGCGATGGTGAGGGGGGGGGGGGGGGGGGCTAAGGGAGAGCGTTGCGTGAACGCCGACGTGGAGGGGGAGGGAGAAGGCGAGATCTTACCTAGCGCGGCGGGGCGCGGTCGTGGCGGCGGTGTCGGGCGGCGCGGGCGGTAGCATGGGGAAAGCAAGAAGCGGCGCGCGGGGAAAATGAATAAGGCGCGTGTTGGTACCCTGCGTACCGGATACCCCTTGGGACTACAAAGAATGCAAAGTAACTCCACCTATCAGTGTTGGAGACCTCCGAAGGCCCCACGTGTCATACGGAACCGGACCTGCCTCTCTTCTATAGTTAGTCCCGGTGTCGCCACGTGTATCATAAAATCGGAGCTACATTCGATACATGGGAAAGCCCCGGACTGGATACCTGCGTGACACCCCCGGACCTAACCCCCGACAGAGGAAAGCTCCGGTACTGACACGTGTACAGCAGCACCGAACCTACTCGTCCTAGACAGCAAGCTCCGGAGCTGTCACGCGTCCAACCGCCGGACCTTCGACTTCAACAGGCTGATTGGTGAACCTCCAACGGCTCGGACCTGCAAGGGACATTAAAGCTTCAAGACCCAATTATGTGTCATTAATACTTTCTTAATGACACACGATCGGAGGACCCTTAATACCAGTAACGCCACCATCAAGGAGTGTTACCACACTGTTAAGGGTAATTAAGTACATTAATCGTGTACTAAGCATCAATAACCACTAGAGTCACATGTCGGGTCAGGCTAACGATGTAACGGTCAGTCCTTGTACTATAAAAGGACTGGTCGAACGATACACAAGGGAGGTCCACACACTCAGACACACGAGCTCAAGACACTCTAGTCTCTAGTGTTCAGAAGCCCAATACAATAGCAAGACACCCGTGGAGTAGGGTATTACGCTCAGGCGGCCCGAACCACGTAAATCCTTGTGTCAATTTTTCCATCTTCTTCTAAATCTCTGGGCGCCAACAATCGAACTACAAACTCCGCGGGCTGCCAAAGGTAGTACCGGGAGAATTGTCGAAACCTAACTCTGACAGTTGGCGCGCCGGGTAGGGGGAGCCCGAGATTCGAAGATGGTGAACTCTGTTGTTGGACCATCCAACGGTAACCACGCTGTGCAACCTGTTGGAGCCAATCCCTCCAACGTGCAGCAGCCAGCAGGTGTCGTAGCTCCAGCAGGAGTCATGCCACCGCCGCCACCATCCGCTCCAGCGGATCAAGCTGGACGTCAAGATGGGGCATCTGCGTTGGTCACTACATCAGCGAACAACAACCCAGAACACGCGATTAATGTTGCGCGCGCTCTTCTTCAACGTCCATCGCCTCCAGGAGCACCCCAAGGTGCGATGGAGCAGTGGAGAGCTGGTGTGGAACATCTGGTCGCAGCCGCAGCCGATGACATCAGCAATCAAGGTCCTCCCTCTCGGGGCAGACTCCATCTCAGCATCGGACCTTGTCGGGTAGACTTGGTCCGCACGCTTCGCAACACAGGAGGCATGCTGCATGTCAGCAAGCAACGTCGTTGCCCTCCGGGGCACGACACACTCATACGGTAACAAGGCTTTCGACTCATGACCTTCGGGCGAAGCTCGATCGCCGTTACCATCAACACTACGGCCGTGTCCACATCGAGCGTGCTCGCGAGAGGAGAGAAGCAGGGGACAGTCCTGCTACCGAGGGAGTAGGAGGAGGCTATTCTGCTCTGGCCATGCACCTATGCATGGTCAGATGGCCGCAGAAGTTCCGGCCTCACCTGCCGGAGAAATTTGACGGGACTGTCAATCCTGCCGAATTTCTCCAAATATACTCCACCGCTATCCTTGCGGCTGGAGGTAGTGAGGCTGTGATGGCCAATTATTTCCCTGTGGCTTTGACTGGGACCGCCAGGTCTTGGTTCATGAGCCTTCCGCCTGACTCCATCAACAATTGGGCGGAGTTGTGCCAACAGTTCACCGCCAACTTCGGGAGCTCATACACCCGACCAGGAACCAAACTGGACATTTTTGTTGTCAAGCAAAAAGGGGGAGAGTCCCTGCAATCCTTCATCCAGAGGTTCTCATAGGTAAGAAACACAATTCCTTCTATCTCAAGCACTTCTATTATTGTGGCATTCAGACAGGGCGTTCGAGACAAGAAGATGTTGGAGAAGCTGGTGATCAAGGAAATCACCAGCGTCACGGAACTTTTCAGCTCGGCAGACAAGTGTGCCAAAGCTGCGAAGGGCCATTAAATGCACTCCCAACCACCTTCGGAGGACAACAAAAAGTCCTCCAAGGGTGAATCCACTACCTCTAGGAGTGGTAAGAAGAAGAAAAAGTCCAACGACAATAAGAAGCTGTCGGCTGGCACACCCACTGCCGCTGCTATCGCAGCTCCGGATGGTGGGGGCCACGCCCTGAGAAATGACCTTGACCCTTGTCTGAAGATGGTGGCAGCTCCAAGATATGGTGTCCCATACACAAGTCAAACAGCCACAACCTGGAAGGCTGCCGAGAGGTCCAGAACCTTGCCGAGCGCTACAACAAGCGCCGGTAAGAAGTTCCTTTCCATCAAAGGGAAGGAAAGCAAAAAGTTAACAAAGCTCCGACTGAAGAGGAGTTAGGCTTTCAGGACCCCAAAAAGGTCTTGAAGGATGTTTACACCTCCGTTGACGATGACTCTGACATCTCCAACAACGAGCGCCGGAAGACCATGAACACCATCTTTGGTGGTTCGTGGGACATCACCTCCCGCCGTGTCCTCAAGACAATGCGGTGGGACATGGCCTCAGTAGCTCCCACCGCTAGGGCGGAGCCTCACCGGAAGTGGATGGATACTGCCATCACTTTTGATGCTTTGGATTGTCCTCGGAACATGATCAGAGCTGGCCAACTTCCACTGATGGTATCTCCGACCATCAACAACATCCAGCTCCACCATGTAATGGTGGACGGAGATTCGGGGCTGAACCTCATAAGCTTTGAAGCCTTCGTCAAGCTTCATCTCCGACCTTCGGACCTTCGCCCCTCCCGACCTTTCTCCGGAGTAGGTCTAGGGGCCATAACTCCACTCAGTGCCATAACTCTCCCGGTGACCTTCGGGACTCGGGAGAATTACAGGACCGAGAAGTTGGTCTTTGATGTGGCGCAGATCAACTTACCCTTCAACGCCATCTTGGGCAGGGCAGCTCTGTACAAATTCATGGCTGATGCTCATTAAGGCTACGTGGTGTTGAAGATGCCAACACCCTCAGGCGTTCTCAGGATCCATGAAGATCGCACCGCCAGAGTCACTGCTTTGGAAGAACTCCACGCGCTTGCTACAGCGCAGGAGGAAGAATCCGGAAAGGAGCAAGCTCTGATGCCTCCGAGCATTTGTCATCGAGGCTCAACCTCCGCACCCTCGTGTGCAACCAAGCGGTGACACCGACATTCCCGTCAAAGTCATCCAAATTGGTTCTGACGCTGCTTAGACCACCCGTATATCGGGAGGTCTGAACGGCAAATAGGAACTCGCGCTCATCACTTTCCTCCGGGCTAATGTCGACGTGTTTGCCCAGAAACCATCACAAATGCCTGGGATCCCTAGGGAAGTGATCGATCACAATCTGAAGATTTATCCCGACGCTCAGCCTGTACATCAGAAGCCTCAGAAGCAATCAGTAGAGCGACAAAACTTCATACGATAGGAAGTGAATAAGTTGCTCGAAGCTGGATTCATCCGATAAGTCTTCCACCCAAAATGGCTAGCAAACCCAGTCGTTGTACCTAAGGCCGACGAAAGCTTCAGATGTGTATCGACTACATGACACTGAATAAGGCATGTCCAAAGGATTCATTCCCACTACCTAGAATAGATCAGATAGTGGATTCCACCTCCGGGTGTGAATTACTGTGTTTCCTAGACGCATATTCTGGGTATCATCAAATCAGAATGTCTAGGGAAGATGAAGAGCATACATCCTTCATCACAGTAGACGGATTATATTGTTACACTGTCATGCCATTCGGTCTCAAAAACGCTGCTTCAACGTTTGTACGAGCCATGTATAAAACGTTTGGAGAGCTCATCAGAGATGTAGTGGAAGTGTACGTCGATGACATCGTTGTCAAGATCAAGAACAAGGAGTCATTCTTTGACACCTTGCAAGCTGTCTTCGACAAGTTGTGAATCACTCGCACAAAGTTAAACCCGGACAAGTGTGTCTTCAGGGTTAGCTCCGGAAAGCTTCTTGGATTCTTGGTAAACCACCGAGGAATAGAGGCAAATCCGGCGAAGATTAAAGCTATTGAAGACATGCGACCACCAGCTCGCATCAAGGACGTCCAGAAGCTAATTGGATGTTTAGCTGCCCTCAGCTGGTTCATTTCAAGACTGACGGAACGGGCGCTACCCTTCTTCAAGTTATTGAGGAAGTCCAGACCATTCTAGTGGTCCGAAGAAGCAGAAAAGGCTTTTCAAGAGCAGAAACAGCTCCTCACTACTCTACCAACTCTGGTAGCTCCGAACTCTGGTGAGCCGCTTCTGCTTTACATTTCAGCAACTGACGAAGTTGTGAGCATGGTCCTGGTCGCGGAAAGACCAGAACCATCCCCATTTCAGGAATCCAAACTCCTCCGGGAGGGTCCGAAACTACCTGAAGGCGAGTCTGGGTCCCAGCCCCCAGACCCAAATCCTCGAGGTGAGATGCCAGAGGATCAACCTCCTTCAAATGAAGGAGCTATTGTTGCTGAACAAGGAGATTCGGACCCCTCCGGGAAGGTCCGGGTCACTTCAGAAGAAGCTCCGGGTTCCTCCAGCAAGAACCTGGAAGTCCCCAAAGGAGGTTCGGACCCCTCCGGGAGGGTCCGGGTTGATGAGGAGGAAGCTTCGGGTCCCTCTGGAAGGGTCCGGACAGTCCAGCGCCTAGTATACTTCATCAGTGAAGTACTTCATGACGCCAAGAATCGATACCTAGAGGTGCATAAGCTGCTCTACGCAGCTCTTATTGCTTCTAGGAAGCTTCGACATTACTTCCAAGCTCACAAGATTCCAGTGGTAACCTCTTATCCACTGCTTGCAATCTTGCATAACCCCAACTCTACTGGGAACATTGCAATGTGGGGCAGTGGAATTGGCCGAGTTCGATCTTAAATTCGTTCCAAGACAAGCAATCAAGAGTCAATCATTGGCGGACTTTGTGGCGGAATGGACTCCCTCTCCATCAAATCCTGGGGGCCCCAGTGAGCAGAAGCCGGAACCCAAGGTTCTAGTTTTCACTGAGCCTCACTGAACTCTCGACTTCGATGGCTCCGTGCAGAAGCAGGGGGCCGGAGATGGAATCCTTCTCCTCGCTCTGACCGGTGAGAAGGTCAAATACAAGGTTCACCTCGACTTCAAGGCGACCAACAACATGGCGGAGTATGAAGCACTAATCTATGGGCTCAAGGTGGCACTATCGTATGGTGTCAAGCAGCTGTTGGTAAAGGGTGATTCGTAGCTCATCATAAAACAAGTCAAAGGTGAATGCTGCTGCAACAACCCTCAACTAGCTGCATACCTACTTGAAGTCCAGAAGCTTCAGAAGGACTTCGAAGTCGTGGATCTTTGCCATGTCCAGCGTCTCAACAACGTTGAAGCTGACGAACTCTCGACGAAATCTTCGACCGGAGCTCCGGCTCTCGACGGAACCTTCGTCCGGAAGTTGTCTCAACCTATAGCTCAGCCTGTCGAACTGAGTGAAGGGGGCGAGACCAGCACCTCGAAGCTGGCAGTCCCGATGGCCCTGTTACCATGGCGTCCATCAAGGGTCGTAGGTGCTGCAGGAAGCTCCGAGCAACCCAGCACGCAAGACTCAAATGCTCAATTCAGCTCCGACGTATGGATTTCGGAGATCCAGAGCTACTTGAAAGACAATTTCCTTCCTGAAGACAATGTATCCGCTGACCGGATAGTCAGATTGGCTAAAAGATACACACTGGTAGAAGGGGATCTCTACCGGCGTGGTGCCAACGACGTCCTAATGCGGTGCATTACAAGGAAAGAAGGTCGCGAGCTCCTCACGGAAATCCATGGAGGTGAGTGTGGGAGCCACATTTCTTCCCGCACGTTGGTCGGTAAAGCCTTCTGACATGGTTTTTACTGGCCTACAACACTCCAGGATGCAACCGAGCTAGTGAAAAAATGTGAAGCATGCCAGTTCCATTCAAAGCAAATTTACACACCAGCTCAACCCCTACAAATGATACCTCCTACATGGCCATTCGCTGTGTGGGGGATGGATATCTTGGGACCTTTCCCAAGAGCCGTCGGAGGTTACAAGTTCCTGTACGTTGCCACTGACAAGTTCACCAAGTGGCCGGAAGCAACTCCAGTTGTGACAATAAACAAGCAATCTACTATCAATTTCTTGCAGTCCATAGTATGTAGATTTGGAGTCCCAAACAAGATCATAACTGATAATAGGACCCAATTCACAAGCTCTGCATTCCAAGGATATTGCGAAGACCTCGGCATTCAAGTCAGCTATGCTTCCGTAGCTCACCCGACAAGTAATGGTCAAGCTGAGAGAGCAAATGCAGAAATCCTGAAAGGAATCAAGACGCGCACATATGAGCGCCTGAAAAAACATGGAGCCAACTGGATCGAAGAGCTTCCGCCCACCTTGTGGGCAAATAGGACAACTCCAAACTGGTCAACTAGAGAGACACCCTTCTTCCTGGTGTACGGAGCTGAAGCAGTTCTTCCTCCAGAGATCACCTTGGGGTCGCTCCGGGTCCAGACCTTCGATGATGCCACGCAGGATCAGCTTCGGCGTGAAGACCTTGACCTCGTTGAAGAGGGAAGGTGCCGAGCAGCTGTTCGGAATGCACGATATCGCTAAGCGCTCTGGCGCTATCATCAAAGGCACGTGCACAATCGACAACTCGAGGAAGGCGATATGGTGCTACGGAGAATACAAACTCGAGAAGGGCTAAACAAACTATACCCTAGCTGGGAAGGACCCTTCCGAGTGATCAAAGTATCCCGTCTCGGATGCGTTCGCTTAGCAACCGAGGATGGGACACCGCTCCCTAATCCTTGGAACATTGAGCACCTCCGTAAGTTCTACACTTAATATCACGGAGGTGAGTCTATAATTACATGTGATGTATGTTATAGCGTCATTGTACAGAGTCGGGTAGCTCCTTCGGGAGGACAGCCGGACCTTCCCCGGGAGGTCCGCAAAGTTCAGGCAACACTTGACACAGTCTCAGAACTAAAAGTGTAGCTAGCTACCTTGGGTCAGACGATAAACACAACACACTTAGCTTGGTTCCGTACCCTAAGAGTGTACTTGTTTCCGTTGTACTCGGGACCTATGATGAAAGACATCATTATGTGAAAACAGACTCTACGTGCATTTATTTTGTACAGGCTCAATATTTTTTATTTTTCTCTATCTTGTCTATAAAAAAGTTGTGCAATTCTCAAGAAACTTTAGTTCAAACAATTCATTTATAATTTAAGTTGCATTCTTAATTCTTTCGGGTCTTAACATTGTTGAATGGCCTACTCGCCTGAATGTCGTCAAGCCAATCTAGGTCTGGAGTGTGCTATCGACTTAGCCTGGTCCTGCACCCTAAGTACGCCACTCTACCTACACCCTAGCAGGCCGAAGTAAGGTGAGTCCAGGAACGATTGGACCTGAAGAAAACAAACAAATGCGCTTGATTGTATACAGAATTGTTGTTGATCTAAAATTTCTTTCGGGAATAGTGAGCCACAATTGAGTTATAGATAGGAAATGGATTTTACTATTTTTCTTGACTTCAGTGTGCAGGAAAAATCAAAGTTCCATGATGATGGTGGACAAAGCTGGAGCTATCAAAGCTCTGACATTCCCCAAAGGAGCTCACCATCGATGTTTTAAACATTGATAGTGAGCGTTGTCGGAGCTATAAAGTTCCAACGAATCTAGGGGGCCATCTGTCAACGTGAAGAAAAGATGGTGGAAGAATACTCACTGCCGTCGAACCTCTACGTTTTGACAGTTGAAAGCATCTAGGCTTTCGGTGATTAATGACAACCATTGGATTTTACTAATGAATTTGTGGATGCAAGGTCTCCCATATCACTCAATCAAATGAAATCTATATGAATATGAACATCAACTAATGATCATTGGAGACCCCTAAACAATCATTTTATGAGATCAATCAATGTTATGAAGATTAGAAGTAAAAGCTCATATGTCAAAGTCATTCAACCATAATTGACAACACTCAATGCTTGACATTCATCACAAGAATATTTACAACAAGTATCTAAGAGGTCAATCGAGAAATTTCCAAAAGAATCACTTAGATCAAATCGAAGCAAACAAAATCAACTCACCGGATCAACCGATGTTTCCAGAGAACAACACATCAGTCGAGTTGATTCAGCAGAAGAAGAAGACCTCAGAACAAAGTACTCACCAGATCATACGATGTTAAGGGCAGTGTTACATCGATCCATCAGTACAGTATGGAATATCTTGGACCAAGTGTAGCACCGGATCATCCGATGTACAACCTTAAGCACATCGGTCAATCACTCCAGTAAGCATCAAGTTTGAACCAATTCTAGAGGAAGTGCCACCGGATCATCCGATGAGAAGACAAGTGTAACATCGGTCTAACAACGGTCATATCTGACACAGTGACATCAGCTAAAGTGAACTTGACTGATGATAACTGAAGGGAGAGCATCGGATCATCCGGTGTTCGTAGAGCAGTGATGTCAGCCTACTTTTCCAACGGCTATTTCGTGGAGGCTGGCTATTTATACCCCTTCAACCTGTCAAATCGATAAGTCTTGACTACCAGACATACTCTACACATCCTCAAGCATTCAAGACATAGAGCTACCACTTCCATATCATTTTCACCACTTGTACACCAAGAGATAGGCTAGAACTAGCTAGACATAGTGCTTGTGTGCCTCCATTCTCGGTGATTGGAATCTCTAGTGTAGTGAGAGCTGTAAGGGAGTGTCCCTTGGTGTTTGTAACTGAGAGTGACTACCGGAGCTTGCCAAGAGTATTGTGGAAGCCCGGAAGATCCAAGTTGTACAAGGCTTGAGCTCCACCTTGCTGAGGTTGGCAAACGGAGAAGAATAGTGAAGATCCCTAGTCTCGGTGACTTGGGTGTGGCTATACCCTTTGGTGGGTGCCACAACGTGGATGTAGGAAGATCTTGACGATCTTGCCGAACCACAGGATAAATCCTCGTGTCTCCTCGGGGGTTTGCATTCTCATCCTCTCACCCTACATTTATGCATTTTATATACCGCGAAGTTGCTATTTACTTGAATGCATAGATTGTTTGCGTAGGGAATTGGGCTTTGAGTAATTAAGTTTTATAGCTTTGATTTTTGAAAAGAAGCCCAATTCACCCCCCCTCTTGGGCATTCGATCCTTACAATTGGTATCAGAGCAAGGTTGCTCATATGATCATTCTAGCTTCACCACTAGAGAGCTAAAATGGCCAAGGTTGGGGGTTCGGTTCCTATCTTCGAGGACAAGAACTTTGCCTATTGGAAAGCATGCATGCACGCTTATCTAGAGGCTATTGCTCCCGAAGTATGGGAAGCGACCCACGCGGGGTTTGGTGAGCATAATTATGTTGGTGATCAAATTAAGTGGGATGCCAAAGCTAGGAATGCAATTTATGAATGCATTAGTCAAGATGTGTTTGCTAGGATTGCTAGCAAAGAAAGGGCATGTGAAATCTGGGCTTGCTTGATAGAAATTCATGAGGGTTCTTCTCGTGTCAAAGAACTAAAATATCATATGCTTAAAGCCAAATATGATGAGTTCAAAATGTTACCTCATGAAAATGTCAATGAAATGTTTTCTCGCTTAAATGTGCTTATTGAAGAAATTAATGCTCTTGACATTGCTTCTCTTGGCAAGGGACTCATCAACCGCAAGATTCTTATGCTCCTCCCTAAGCCAAAGTACAACATCATCAACTCCATGCTCAAAAAAGAATCTCTTGACCACATTGAAGTTTTGGAACTCATTGGAGAGATTCACGCTCATGAGATGAGTGTACTTGAGATGATGCAACAATCATCTTCAAAGACAATTGCCCTAAAGGCCTCCACCAAGAAAACAAGTCTCAAGAAAAAGAAGGTGGTTGAGCCTAGCTCAAGTGAAGAAGAGCAAGCATCAAGTGAAGATGATGATGATGAACTTGCATTGATGATGAGAAAGTTCTCACGCTTGAACTCCAAGATTGCCAAGAAGGGATACACCTTTGATCCCAAGAAGAAATCATTTCTACCAAGGAGAGATGACCACAAGACTTGCTACAATTGTGGTGATCAAGGCCACATCTCCTATGATTGTCCAAAACCGGACAAAAGAAGAGAGAACCACAAGAGCAAGCACCGCAAGCTTGAAGATAGTGAAGATGATGAAGAAGAGGTCAAACCGAAACCAAGATCCTTTGGGAAGAAGAAACATGACAAGGGCAAGCAGGCAAGACTCTTCCCAAAGAAGAGAAATGGTCCACAAAAGGTGTTCATGTGTGAGGCAAACGAATGGGTCACCGACGAAGAATCAAGTGATGAAGAGAGTGAAGCGGAAGAAGAAAGTTTGGCCGGCCTTGCCATTGCCAACAATGATGACTCACCTCTTCATCCACCACCAATGTGCCTCATGGCTAAAGGTAACACCAAGGTATCTGATGATTCTAGCGATGATGAGCTTTCCCCCGATGATTTAACTTCATTAATAAATGAATATCATACTATCATTAAGATGGAAAAGAGTAAGGTTAAAATCCTTGAAGAAACTCGTGCTAGGCTTGGGAGTGCTAACCTCGATTTGCTTGACAAGTATGAAAGCACACTTAAAGAGCATGACACGCTCAAATCCCATGTCAAGCAAATTGAAGAGGATAAGACTAAAATCAAGCTAGGTCATCATGAGCTTAACTTAGCACACCAAACACTCTTGGGAGAGCACAACAAGTTAGTACAAGAGCATCAAACACTTAGCCTTGCTCATGAAGCGCTTGATCAAGAATTGAAAAATATAAAGAAACAAACTCTTGATGATAGGATATCCATTACTTCTCATGTCACTAATTCCTTGAACAAGTCTTTGCCTTTGAAAGCAAATGCTAGGGAGAAGGACTTGTTGGAAGAAATTGAGAGTCTCCGCACTAGTGTGGCTAGACTTTCAAAAGGGGAAGTCAAACACAAGGAAATCCTCTTCCCACAAGCAAAGGCCTTCAACAAGAGAGGACTTGGATCCTTCCCGGTGCCCAACAAAGGAAAGGTGCCCTCACCGGAGCTTAGAACAAGCTTCATCAAGGAAGTTGGTTCTTATTGCCAACATTGTGAGGTCACCGGTCACCACACAAGGGAGTGTCCTCTTCCTAACCGACCTTCTCCAAAATTGTCCATTAATTACAAATCTACTTTCAATGATCGTTATTATCTCTTAAGTAAAGTAGATGGCAAGGTGAAGGCAAGGTTCATTGGCAAAGACATGAAGGGCATGAAGTGGAAGCTCCCCAAGCAACTTTGGGTCCCAAAGACACTTGTATCACACATACAAGGACCTAAGTTGGCTTGGGTGCCAAAAATCAAAAATTGAATTCATGTGTGTAGGTGAACTACAAAGCCGGTGGAAAGCATTGGGTACTCAATGGCGGGTACACTCAACACATGACCGACAATGATGGTATGTTCACCTCCATAGAGGACCCCCGATAATCATGAACAAGTCACCTTTGGTGATAATACTAAGGGGAAGGTAATCCGGTTGGGTAAGATTGTATTTTCCATGGTTCATTCATTTCAAATATGTTGCATGTTAAGTCACTTAGTTTCAATTTGTTTTCGATTGCACAAATTTTGTGATTGTGGGCTAACATGCACCTTTAGCAAGAATGATGTCATGACAAGCCTAAAGATGAGGAGAGCCATGATCAAGGGGGAGCTTCAAGTTCCAACATCTACACATCGACGGAAAATTATTCATTTGTCAAATTTATGTCGGTGATATCATTTTTGATTCAACTAACAAAGCTCTTAGCCATGAGTTTGGCAAAATGATTTCTAGGGAATTCGAGATGTCAATAATTGGAGAGCTCAACTTCTTACTTGGATTCCAAATCAAGCAACTTCAAGAGGGGACCTTCATCTATCAAGAGAAGTATACCAAGGACCTCTTGAAGAAATTTGAGATGGGAGATCGTAGCCCAAGAAGCACTCCAATGGCAACAAATTGTCATCTCGACGCGGATAAGGACGGTAAACCTATTGATCAATCCAACTACCATTCTATGATTGGTTCATTGCTTTATCTTACCGCATCTAGGCCCGATATCATGTTGTGCCCAAATTCTTTATATGAAGCAAACCCTTTTGGACTTTGGTATTAAACTTGGTTGAGTGCCTCTCCTTCGTGACAACGAAAGTGCGTTTAAGATAGCTAAAAACCCCGTTCAACACTCCCGCACTAAGCACATTGATATTCACCATCATTTCTTGAGGGACCATGAAGCTAAGGGAGACATCTCATTGCGAGGTGTTAGATCTGAAGAACAATTGGCGGATATCTTCACTAAACCACTTGATGAGAAAACTTTTTCTAGGCTAAGAAGTGGGTTAAATGTGCTAGATGCAACGAACGTCATGTAAGAATGCATCTCATATAGCTCTTGCCTAACTCTCAAAGGATAGGGGTGAGCAAGGGTTAGCTTGGGATGGAGGTTCTTTTGAGTTTTCCCAAGGCTTGGAGAGTAGCTCTCCCTGAAGAAGTCTTTGAAAGGTTCAAATTTGGCAAGATAGATTTATTTTATGCCTTGCATGATGCCTGCCATATAGACTTGCACTCACATTTAAATTTCCCGCACTATAAATTGTTTGGCATTGCATACGGTAGATTGTCACAAAGGGGAACCCACCTCATGAGAAAGAGACTTGTTTGAAATGCAATATCTCAACTCATATGATGTGGGAAGAACAAAATGTTAGGTGCGTTAATGCCTAAAGGAACATGCTTCTAAGAGATAGAAGGCTTCATCCTCTAGCTCACAAAGCATGGGCCTTACATTTTATTTGGATAATTTCCTTCCTATTTTCTCGGTGTTCTATTCGCTTTAAGGCTTAGCCAAGTTATTGGCAAATTAGCATTTTTGAGGGGTAAGGGGTTGCCCAAAAAGTCCTGAGACATGTGTTTCTCATTGTTTGTTTGTTTGGTCAAAGGACATATATGGGATGTTGCTGTTTTATAGTCATCGAATTATCCGATGCTTAGGCTAGACCATCATCGGATCACTTTGTGTTCAAAGCCCAAGAGCCAGTTCAGTCAGTAACACAAATGAAACTGACGGGTTCATTATGAGAAACATCGGTCCATCTGATGTTCACACTTATGAAACTGTGCCAAATTCCACCGATGCACATCAGTTCAACATCGGTCCATCCGATGTCAACAGTACCTTTTTGAATACCCTTACTGTGCCATTCGACCGATGATCCTAACTTTCAACGTCAGTCCATCCGGTGTTAAAATTTCGGCTAGGGTTTGGGACCCACTTTTTAAACGCCGCTCGCCTCCCTCCTCTCTCTCTTCCCGACCCCGACGCCTCCCGTGCCTCACCCTCCGCCGCCATCGCTCCGCTCGCCCTACTGCCTCCGGCCGCCGCCGCCTCCGGCCACCACCGCCTCCGGCCGCCGCCGCACCACAGCAGCAGCAGTCGCCGTCGCCACTTCCTCCAGCATCGCTGCCGCCACTATCCTCCACCGCAGTCGCCGCCGCCGCTTACTCCAGCGCCGCCGCTGCCTCTCTCCACCACCGCAGCTGCTCCCCCCAGCAGCCACACCACCACCATCCTCTGCGTCGTCGTGGTACCTCCAACGGTCGCCGTCTCTTTGACGCTAAGGTTTCCGGCCGCGTCGATCGTCGTGTCGCCATTTCGTGCGCTTGACATCGTCGACTTCATTCACACGCCTCATCGCAATGGCTCGTGACAAGAAGAAAAAAGGCAAGGCCATTGCGGAGCCAGCCGAGAAGAAGCAAAAGTTATCCAAGGAGGAGAAGAAGGCTTTGATGGTCGCTCGCGCCGCCGAGGAGCGAGAGCGTGGCCGAGGAGGATCACTGAGGATCCGCGAGGCTCGTCCGAGGCAGCCTCCCGTGCGGGATGAGTCCGAGGAAGAAGAAGAACCAGAAGTGCCGCTTGTTCGCCGGCGCTCAGCCAGGACCCGTGGGGGTCATCCCGTGGCAGCACCACGTTTGAGACTATCTACTGCCGAGCTTCGAGAGGACAGAGAGGCCCAGAGATCCATCTACGAGATGGACACCAACGTCTGTGTTGGTGAAAGTGTCCGGTTGACTGATTACAGGAAGATGAAGGCCAAGCAGCTCAGAAGACTCAGATGGAGTGTTTTGCTTGAGGAGTGGTACCCGCAGCCCAGAGAGGCTCTTGTGGACAGGCGTTTCTGGACTTTGACACAGGCATCACTATACGAGACCTATAGACGCCGAGGCCATAAGCTCTTCCAACACAACTTTCTGGATTGGGATCAGCTCGCCCTGGCAGCAGAGACCGAGATACGCCCATACTTTGAGAGATATAGAGGGCTGGTGGAGCTGATGTCCTACGACAGGAGTGCATATGTGGAGGATTGGGTCCGCGTATTCTACGCTACCCTATATGTCTCTGACGACCGCAGGTCTATAGACTTCATGTTCATGGGCCAGCACCATCACTTGACGAGACAGATGTTGGCACAGCTGCTAGTAGTGGACCTGCATGACACTTGCGTGCATGAGAGGGTATATGGACAGGCAGACCCGCCGAGGAGGCCGCTCACTGGAGGAGTGGCACCACCACTGGAGGAGATACGCTCCCTGTTTGCACCGTCCTTCTCTCCAGACTAGCCGAGGGTACCGGCACTGTTGACTCCAGCTGCACGCACAGTGCACCTTGCCTTGCGCCGCACTCTTTTGCCGAGGTTGTAACACCCTCATTTTCATGCATCATGCCTTGCATACATTCATATACATGTTTAACATTAACCCATAACAAGAGGAACAAGTTTAAAATTGATTTGGAGCAAAACCGCACTAAAAAATGTAGGAAAGTGCGGACTAGTCCGGTTTTGCTGAGGACTAGTCCGATTTCTCTCTCTGACTAAAAACGGACTTGTCCATTTTTGCTGCGGATTAATCCGATTCTGCCCCTGGAAACTTTCGGACATGTCCGATTTTGTGCGGATTAGTCCGGTATTCCATGAATCCTTGGAAATTTGCTAAGTCCCTGGACTTTTCCGGACTAGTCCGGTGTTCCAGCGGACTTGTCCGTTTTCCTCTCTGTTCAAATTCGGACTTGTCCGATTTTTGGCCAGACTTGTCCAATTTTCTCTCTGGACGACTTCGGACTAGTCCGGTCCTTTCCGGACTTGTCCGATATTTCGCGACTCCGAGTTGATCTTTTGTTTTACGACTTGTTTCTTGGGTTTCACGTTAAGTGGGCCTAGGGACATCGTGCCTAACTCTTTTAGAGCCCATGTGGGACTCTAAACCGGCCTCTACTCATCCTAAAACTCGAAATCCATCTAACCCTAGCCTCCACCTCTATATAAACAGCCCCACCCCTTGGTTTGACATCTATTTGCCACTTTTCCACCCACCCAAACCCTAGTTCGTGGGGAGCCACCATCAAGGAGGGAGGAGAAGATCCCAAGCAAGAGGAAGAAGAGGAGGAAACGAAGGAGGATCAAGATCTCCACCAAGTTTCGTCCTTCACCACCAATTCATCTCCAAGTTCATCACCAACCCTAGATCATCAAGATCCAAGTGTTACCTCCAAGTTTCTTGGTTCATTGGAGTTCTAAACACCTGGTATACCTTCTATTCTCTTTTCCTTACGAGAATTCAACCCCTAATCTCCGAATTTACGTCGATCTAGAAAATCCTAATCTGCTGATCTCGCGGAGTGCGGACTTGTCCGGTCCCTAGCGGACTAGTCCGATCTTTCTGGTTAAATTGTGTTGAATTAACTCTAAAATTTGATCTAGTCAACTCTGAACCTGTATAAACTTGTTAAAAGCTATTAGAACTAGTTAGTTATCATTAAAAGCGATCTAGTAACAAGTTCTACCTTGCATTTGCATCAATCATGCATGTCATGTCATATTGAGTAATATTTGTGCACTCTTTGATTGTGTTTCTTGTCTTGTATGTTTATTGTGTGGATTAGACGGATTTGCGCTAGAAAGTGCCGCGGAGGATCTACAGCACCAGGAGTTTGAAGGCTTTGACCCTAATCAACAGCAAGAGCAAGGCAAGTGTCCTTGAAGCATATTGATCCTGTTTTAAAATAAATGTTTTGTTTGCAAAACTGCATGCTGTGTCAATTTGATGGGAATTCTATGGTAGGAAGTTTACTAGTTTTGTTGACCACCCTTGTCACCTGGAATTTATGGTAGAGAGTCGGGAAGGGTTTTTACCTTTTTGCTTTGCTTAATTAATTGGGATGACAAACAACACTACACATTTAATTATGCATCAATGATATTCTGGTTAATGTGAACTGGTCAATACGATGGGCGATCTAAGCAATCCTGGTATGTGGATGGGTTGGATGTTATGGTGGTTTGCTTGCTTTAGATCTAAGGACCGGTTTATTCGAGAATAAGCCAGGACTACAGTGCCACCACGAGGCCAAGTATGGGTGCGGCGTAGCTGATTAATTAGGGCTTTTCTAGTTCTGTTTGGACCATTGTGGATGCTCGGGGAAGGGGTAGTCGGATTGGGTTTGTTGATGATTGGTGGGACTACCCTTGGATCCGAATGGCTCAAGAGGGGGCCCTTGGTTGAAGATGTGCTCAGTTGGAGGCATCGCCATCGGTGAAACCTCAGTGGGGTCTAAATAGGCTAGTAATCCCTTTGTAAAGGCTATTTTGTGATCTCTTGGCCATACACCAAAGGAAGTGTAATTGGCATAAGAGAGGTTTCTTTAGTCGCCGACGGGTGATGAAATCACAAACACGTGGGTAAAGAGGTACAAACTCTGCAGAGTCTAAATAAACTATCATGATAGCCGTGCTCCCGGTTATGAGCGCCTGGATGACCTACATGATTAGAGGGTATTTGGTATTGGTGATGGTTATGGATTAATTTCTGGTATTGAATATGGTTATTGACGATGGTGAAATCTGGACTTATTGATGATGGTAATGAATTCAGTTTGGTATTATGGTATTACCCGTGATTATGATGGGATTACTTCACATACATATAATATGTTGCTTTTCAAATGTTTTACTGTACTTTTCAGCACTTTGCCATTATTATTGTCGTCATTTGAATCAGCCACATGTCATACTTTCCACACTTGCTGAGTACGACATGTACTCACTCTTGCAATCCCCCCAACAGTTGCAGGTCAGGATTGGGAGTTTAATGGCGATAATGCGGAGTTCTAGGCCGTGTCTACCGTCAGCTTTGCCTGTGGTGTTGATTGGAGCTGCGCATACATACCCTGTCGCTTAAGCTGCATAGTTGCTTAGATTGCTTAATTAGTTTATTTCTGCTGCATTAGTTGAACTTGTCATTAATATTCATTAGAGCTTGTATTCGAGGATAATATGGTTTGTGTAATAAAATTTGATAATTAATCTTGTTCTGTGGTAATTTTCTGTATACTCTTTTGTGATTGCACTCGTGTATGTGTGTTGAACATCCTGGGCACACATATGCGTTAGCTTGGTTCAGTTTTTGGAACCGGGCATCACAGATTGGTATCAGAGCCACAGGTTGACCGTAGGATGCAGCCTAGATAGAATGGACACTTTAGAGCACATAGGAGCACTCAGGAATCGATGTGTTTTGCTTGGAGTGCTGTTTGCTATATATATTGTTTGCTTGTGTGCTTAATAGAGGATTTTGGGATGCCTTAGCATTGCCATGTCCACCTAGGCTAGTGTAGCTAGTTGGTTAGCTTCATATCCCTTGATGCATATAGTTGGGGACGTTCTCTAATTCTTACCTATTGCTTTTCTTCAGATGGTGAGGACTCGCAACCAGAGGGACGGCAATGATGAGGAGGAGAACAATGGAGTGCCTCAAAACAACAATGGGCAAGGATCTACTCAGGGAGGTATCAACATTGAGCAGCTATTGGCTATGCAAAACCAGCTCATGCAGACCATGATACAAACAATGGGACAGCTGCAGGCTGGCAACATCAACAATCAACCCCACATGCCCCCACCGCCACCCCCGCCTCCTCATAACTGATTGGGAGAGTTTATGAGGACTGGGCCGCCAACCTTTGCTCAAGCCGCAAACCCTATGGATGCGGATGATTGGCTCAAGTCCGTGGAGAAGAAGCTAGCCATTGTCCAATGCAGTGACCGGGAGAAGGTCCTGTTCGCTTCTCATCAACTCGTTGGAGCAGCTGCGGATTGGTGGGATGCTTATTGGCTTATTGCAGTGCTCATGAGAACCAAGAAAGAATCACTTGGGCCGAATTCAAGGAGAATTTTCGTTCTCATTATGTGCCCGAGGGTGTTATGATCTTGAAGAGGCAAGAATTTGAGAATTTAAGGCAAGGAAGATCAAGCGTGAGTGAATATCTCAATAAATTCACTCAACTCTCAAGGTATGCGCCTGAGGATGTTAGTCGGGACAGCCGGAAGCAATACTTGTTCATGAGGGGCTTGAACAATGAGATCCAAGTGCAACTACTCAACTGCGATTATGCCAATTTTCAGAAACTTGTGGACAAAGCAATTGTGGTTGAGAACAAGATCCGTGAGATGGAGCAAGAAATCAAGAGGAAGGCGTCGTATCAAGGACAGCAACAAGGAAGTAATGTGCGCCCTCGCTTTGCGCCGCCCAATGCGCCTCATTACAGCTCCTCTATTCCTGCTCAGCGCCCTGGTTATGCACCGCGCCCAACTCAGTTTGTGTAGCAGCGCCCTGTTATGCAAGCACCTAGGCCTCCAATGCCTTATGAGCCTCGTGCTAATTTTCCTGCTGCAAATGCTCAAAACCAAGATCGTCCCAACAATTCTGGTGGGGTTAAGAAGTGTTATACTTGTGGAGAAGCTGGACACTTTGCGCATCAATGTCCTAAGTCAGGCCTTGGTCAAGGAAGCAATGCGCCGAGGCAAAAACCAAGACCCAATGGAGGACAGCCACAAGGAAGCCGTGGACAGCAGAATTTTGCTCGTGGCAACGTGAACCATGTCTCTATGGAGGATGCTCAACAAGCGGATGACGTGGTCATTGGTATGTTTCTCGCCAACTCCAACCCCGCGACTATGTTATTTGATTCTGGAGCATCGCATTCATTCATTACATCGAAGTATGTTGCCAAGTATAGTTTGCATGTCTCTCATATGAAGTTTACTCTATTGGTTAAGTCTCCTGGAGGATAGATGAGGACAAATATAGTATGTCCAAAAGTAAGCCTTAGAATAAGGGGGGTAGACTTCTCCGCCAACCTCATTGTTTTGGATTCTCAAGGATTAGACATTATACTTGGTATGGACTGGTTGAGGAAGCACAATGGAGTTATTGAGTGTGCCACAAAGACGGTGAAGTTGACTAATGAGGAAGGGATCACCATAGAATTTGAAGCATCTCAAACCGCACCAAAGCAATTGGAGCTGAATCATGTGGACGGTGCCGCAATTGAGAAGATTCCGGTAGTGTGTGAGTTTTTGGATGTGTTTCCAGATGAGTTGCCAGGTATGCCACCTGATCGAGACATTGAGTTTGTTATTGATTTATTACCTGGAACTGCACCTATAGCTAAGAGGCCGTATAGGATGCCTCCTATGGAATTAGCGGAGCTCAAGAAGCAAATTCAAGAGCAATTAGAGAAGGGTTTTATTCGCCCTAGTTCTTCACCTTGGGGAGCGCCTGTGCTGTTTGTGGACAAGAAGGATGGGTCCCAAAGGATGTGCGTGGATTACCGAGCTCTCAACAAGGTGACAATCAAGAACAAGTACACCTTGCCCGGTATAGAGGATTTGTTTGATCAGATGAAAGGTGCCTGTGTATTTTCCAAGATTGATTTGAGGTCGGGATACTTTCAAATGAAGATTAGACCATTGGACATACCCAAAACAGCTTTTAGAACACGGTATGGATCTTATGAGTACACTGTGATGTCTTTTGGATTGACAAATGCTCCTGCCTACTTTATGTACCTCATGAATAAGGTCTTCATGGAGTACTTGGATAAGTTCGTTGTGGTGTTTATTGATGATATTATGATCTACTCGAAGGATGAGAAGGAACATGAGGAACACTTGAGGCTTACGCTGCAGAAATTGAGGGAGCATCAATTGTATGCCAAGTTCAACAAGTGCCAGTTTTGGTTGAAAGAGGTGCCATTTTTGGGTCATATAATCTCAGGAGGAGGAGTATCGGTTGACCCCGGAAAGTGAGAGACGTGTTGAAGTGGGATCCGCCGCAAAATGTCAAGGAAATAAGGAGTTTTCTTGGGATGGCTGGATATTACCGTCGATTTATCAAGGACTTCTCCAAAATAGCCAAGCCTATGACGGAATTGCTAATGAAGGGGAAGGCATTCCAATGGACTCAACCATGTCAGAATAGTTTTGAGGAGTTGAAGAAGAGGTTGACAACAGCCCCAGTTTTGGTATTGTCGGATGTAAGCAAGAGTTTCGACATCTATTGTGATGCATCGAGACAAGGACTTGGGTGTGTATTGATGCAAGAAGGTCAAGTGGTCGCCTATGCGTCAAGACAATTGAAGAAACATGAGCAGAATTACCCAACACATGATTTAGAACTTGCAGCTGTGGTACATGCATTGAAGATTTGGAGACACTATATTCTTGGACATAGGTGTGAAATTTACACGGATCATAAGAGTTTGAAGTATATTTTCACACAAATGGATCTGAACTTGAGGCAACGAAGATGGTTGGAGCTCATCAAAGATTATGATTTGGGGATCAACTATCATCCGGGAAAAGCTAATGTAGTGGCCGATGCTTTGAGTAGAAAGGGAGTAAGTCACCAACTCACAGTTCGAGAGATACCATTCGAGTTATGTAAGGAGTTTGAACGGTTGAACCTCGGGTTTGTAAATGAGATGGAGATGATGGAGTTAAACCCAACCTTGGAGCAAGAAATTCGAGAGGCACAAACCACAGATGAGGAGATCAAGGAAATCAAGGAAAGAACCGAAGAAGGGAGAGAATTCATATTTGACGAGGATGAACATGGTACCTTATGGCTTGGAAAGAGGATCGTTGTGCCTAATGTAAAGCATATTCGGGAGACAATATTAAAGGAGGCACATGACTCGCCTTACTCGATTCACCCAGGTTGTACGAAGATGTACAAAGACTTGAAGACTTGCTATTGGTGGGATAGCATGAAGAAGGACATAGCCGAATATGTTGCATTGTGTGACATGTGCCAACGAGTCAAGGCGGAACATCAAAGGCCAACAGGGTTATTGCAGCCTTTGAAGATTCCAGAGTGGAAGTGGGAAGAGATTGGTATGGACTTTATAGTTGGATTACCGCGAACCCAGTATGGCTATGATTCAATATGGGTCATTGTAGATCGGTTGACAAAATCAGCTCAATTTATTCCTGTCAAGACCACATATACCACCGCGAAGCTAGCAAAATTGTATATGGAGCATATTGTGTGCTGACATGGAGTACCGAAGAAGATAGTCTCGGATAGAGGTTCTCAATTTACTTCCAGGTTTTGGCAAAAGTTGCATGAAGCTTTGGGAACGAGGTTGAATTTTAGTTCAGCATATCATCCTCAAACGGATGGACAAACCGAGAGGACCAATCAGATTTTGGAGGACATGTTAAGAGCTTGTGCTTTAAAGCATGGGAAAAGTTGGGACAAAAGCTTGCCATACGCGGAATTTTCATACAACAATAGTTACCAAGCAAGCTTGAAAATGTCACCATATGAAGCGCTTTATGGGAGGAAGTGTAGGACACCTTTATTCTGGAATGAAGCAGGGGAAACTCAAGTATTTGGTCCGGATGTGTTGCAAGAAGCCGAAAAGCAAGTCCAAATAATTCGTGAAAACTTGAGGGCTGCCCAATCAAGACAAAAAGGCTATGCGGACAATAGGAGAAGGAAATTAGCCTTTGAAATAGGAGATTTTGTTTACCTCAAGGTGTCACCAATGAGAGGTCATAAGAGGTTTAACATAAGGGGTAAGCTCGCACCTCGCTATATTGGACCATTCAAGATTTTGGACAAAAGAGGAGAAGTAGCGTATAAGTTGGAGATGCCAGCTCATCTTTCGGATGTACATGATGTCTTTTATGTTTCCCAGCTCAAGAAGTGTTCGAGAGTACCGGAAGAACAAGTGCCAATGGAATAATTGGAACTAGGGGAAGATTTGACGTATGCCGAGCAACCGATCAAAATCTTGGAAACTAAGGAGAGAGTCACAAGGAACAAGGTCATTAGATGGTGTAAAGTTCAATGGAAGCACCACACAGAAAAAGAAGCGACGTGGGAATTGGAGGATGATCTCAAGAAGGAATTTCCCTATCTCTTCTCTTCCGCGTCGAATCTCGTGAGATTCATTTTAAGGGGGGTAGGTTTGTAACACCCTCATTTTCATGCATCATGCTGTCGGTACCCTAAAAACCATACACCCCTTGAGGTTACAGAAATCTCAAAGGAAAGCCATCTACTTGGTTTGAAGACCCTCGGAGGCCCACCTGTCAGACATAACCGGACCCGCTTCTCCAACATGGTTAATCCCTGGGTCGCCACGTGTACGACTAACCCGGAGCTACCACCCACAAGGGGGAACCTCCGGGCCACGTACCGAAACGGCACCTCCGGACTTAACCCCAGACCAAGAGAAGCTCTGGACCTGACACGTGTCTGGTAGCCCCGGAGCTACTTGCTTCCCACAGCAAGCTCCGGAGCAGCCACGTGTCAAATCATCGGACCTTTCAGCTTCTAACCTCCAGAAGACCTTGTAACAGCTACGGATCTTCAAAGGAGAGCCAAGGACTTCAAGACCCGATTAAGTGTCATTAATGTCATATTAATGACACTTAAACGGACGATCTTAACACTAGTAACGGTGCTGTCAAAGCCCGTTACAGGGTTATTAAGAGCAATTAAGCGTGTATCAATACTAGTAACCGTCGGGGCCACATGTCGGGCCAGGTTGAATTGTTACGGCCTGCCCTTTTACTATAAAAGGACAGGCCGACGATACACTCAGGGATGTTCACGGACGATCATACGCACCCCACGCGTTCGTGACAAGCTCTTACCGCTAATACAACACCAACACACCTGTGGAGTAGGGTATTACGCTCAGGCGGCCCGAACCACGTAAATCCTCGTGTCTCCTACATTACTTTGATTTTCACCTTCTTGAATCTCCGCGCGCCCACACCGAACCACAAACTCCTTCAACACTTTAGCAGTGTCGGGAGATCTGCCGAATCAAAACCACCGACAGTTGGCGCGCCAGGTAGGGGGGCCTGAGATTTCAAGAATGGTGAACTCCGCTGCTGGATCATCCAATGGTCAACCCACTGTTCAGGCTGTTGGAGGCAATCCCTCCAATATGCCCCCACCAGCAGGAACCTCAGCACCAGCAGGAGCCACACTCCCACCACCACAATCTTCTCCAGCAAATCGTGCTGGGCAACGTGATGGTGCGCCGGCGTCGCTTACTGCGTTGGCGAGTCATGACAACCCAGAACACACGCTCCATGCAGCGCGAGCTCTTCTCCAATGTCCACCACCTCCGAATGCATCTCGAGATGCAATGGAGCAGTGGAGGGCCGATGTGGAGCATTTGGTCGCAGCAGCGGCCGAACGCCTCAACAACCAGGGTCCTCCTCCTTCGGGACGAGCCCTGTCGCAGCGGCGGACTTTGTCTGGAAGACTTGGTCCACACGCCTCCAATAGTAGGAGACGTGCTGCATCTCAGCAAGTGACGTCATTGCCCTCCGGGGATCGATGCACTCACACGGTATCCAGGCTTTCGACTCATGACCTCCGGGCGGAGCTTGATCGCCGATACCGCCAGCAGGATGGTCGTGTCCATATTGAGCGTGCCCGTGAAAGACGGGAAGCTCAGGACCTTTCTACTCTTGAAGGAGTAGGAGGAGGCTGTTCAGCCCTAGCCATGCACCTGCGCATGGTTAGATGGCCACAGAAGTTCCGGCCTCATCTGCCGGAGAAATTCGACGGGACTGTCAACCCTGCCGAATTTCTTCAGATTTACTCCACTGCTATTTTGGCAGCTGGAGGAAATGAGGCTGTAATGGCCAATTATTTCCCTGTGGCTTTAACCGGAACCGTGAGGTCCTGGTTTATGAGCCTTCCACCCAACTCTATCAACAGTTGGGAGGAGTTGTGCCGACAGTTCACCGCCAACTTCGGGAGTTCATACACCCGACCAGGCACCGAACTGGATCTTTTTGCCGTCGTGCAAAAAGAGAGAGAATCCTTGCGATCCTTCATACAGAGGTTCTCTCAGGTACACAACACTATTCCTTCTATCTCTAGCGCCTCTGTCATTGTGGCATTCAGACAGGGAGTACGGGATAAGAAGATGTTGTAGAAACTGGCAATCAAAGAGATTACCAGTGTCACGGAGCTCTTTAGCTTGGCTGACAAGTGCGCCAGAGCTGCGGAGGGCCGTGAAATGCACTCCAAATCAACTCCGGAGGGTAACAAGAAATCCTCCAAAGAAGAAGCCGCTACCTCCGGGAACGGCAAGAAGAAGAAAAAGACCAACGGCAAGAAGAAACCGTCGGCCGGTACATCCAATGCCGCAGCTGCTGCAACTCCGGGTGGCCGGGGGCCACGCCCC
Source organism: Tuctoria greenei (assembly GCA_036927565.1). Lineage (NCBI taxonomy): Eukaryota > Viridiplantae > Streptophyta > Magnoliopsida > Poales > Poaceae > Tuctoria > Tuctoria greenei. Next base: position 148,878,191 of record JAYESD010000010.1, on the reverse strand, counting down.
GAGAAGCGACCTCGACCGTCTTCTGAAGACGGTGGCAAACCCAAAGTGTGGTGTACCATTCACAAAACGGGTAGCCATGGTTTGGAAGACTGCCGGGAGGTCCAGAACCTTGCCGAGTGCTACAGCAAGCGCCGGAAAGAATCTCCTTTCTGACAGAGGGAAGGAAAACAGAAGGTCGACGAAGCTCCGGCTGAAGAGGAGTTAGGGTTTCAGGATCCCAAAAAGGTCCTGAAGGCCGTTTACACCTCCGTCGATGATGATTCTGACGTCTCTGACAACGAGCGTCGGAAGACCATGAACACCATTTTCGGTGGGTCATGGGATATCACCTCTCGTCGCGTCATCAAGACTATGCAGCGGGATATGGCCGCTGTAGCCCCTACAGTCCGGCCGGAACCACATCGAAAGTGGATGGACACAACCATAATTTTTGATGCTTCAGACTGTCCTCGAAGCATGGTCGGAGCTGGACAATTACCTTTGATGGTATCTCCCACCATCAATAACATCCAGCTCCATCATGTTATGGTGGACGGAGGTTCGGGGCTGAACCTCATAAGCTTTGAAGCTTTTACCAAGCTTCAGCTCTGACCTTCGGATCTCCATCCCTCCCGACCTTTCTCCAGAGTAGGTCCGGGGGCCATTACCCCACTCGGAGCTATTACTCTTTCTGTTACCTTCGGGACACGGGAGAAGTATCACACCGAGAAGTTGGTCTTTGACGTTGCTCAGATCAACTTACCATTCAACGCCATCTTGGGTAGGCCTGCCTTGTACAAATTCATGGCAGCTGCTCATTATGGATACCTGGTGTTGAAGATGCCAACACCAGTAGGCGTTCTCCGGATCCGCGGAGATCGCACTGCCGGAGTAACTGCTCTGGAGGAACTCCACGCACTCACCACGGCGCAAGAGGAGGACTCCAGGCAGGAGCAAGCTCCAAAACCCCCGAGCATTCGACAACGAGGCTCGACCTCTGCACCCCGTGTGCAGCTAAGCGGCGACACCGACATTCCCGTCAAAGTCGTCCAAATTGGTTCCGATGCCGCTTAGACCACCCGTATATCGGGAGGGCTGAACGACAAATAGGAACTCGCGCTCATCACTTTCCTCTGGGCAAATGTCGACGTGTTTGCTTGGCAACCGTCACAAATGCCTGGGATCCCCAGGGAAGTGATTGAGCACAATCTGAAGATCTACCCCGATGCCCGGCCTGTGCATCAGGAGCCTCGGAAGCAATCCGTAGAGCGACATAACTTCATCCGACAAGAAGTGAAGAAGTTGCTCGAAGCCGGATTCATCCGAGAAGTCTTCCATCCAAAATGGCTGGCGGACCCAGTCGTTGTGCCCAAGGCCAGCGGGAAGCTTCGGATGTGCATCGACTACACCACACTAAATAAGGCATGTCCAAAAGATCCATTCCCACTGCCTAGAATAGATCAGATAGTGGATTCCACCTCCGGGTGTGAATTACTGTGTTTTCTAGACGCATATTCTGGGTATCATCAAATCAGGATGTCTAGGGAGGATGAAGAGCATACTTCATTCATCACAGTAGATGGATTGTACTGTTACACAGCCATGCCATTTGGTCTCAAGAATGCAGCTTCAACTTTTGTACGAGCTATGTACAAAAATTTTGGAGAACTCATCAGAGACATAGTGGAAGTGTACGTCGATGACATCGTGGTCAAGGTCAAGAACAAGGAGTCACTCCTAGACACCTTGCAGGCTGTCTTCGACAAGCTGCGGGCCACCCGCACAAAGCTAAACCCGGACAAGTGCGTGTTTGGGGTTAGCTCCGGAAAACTTCTTGGTTTCCTGGTAAGTCACCGGGGCATAGAAGCTAATCTGGCGAAGATAAAAGCCATTGAAGACATGCGGCCACCAACCCGCATCAAATACGTCCAAAAGTTAACTGGGTGTCTAGCAGCCCTCAGCCGGTTCATATCAAGACTGGCGGAGCGGGCACTTCCCTTCTTCAAGTTATTGAGGAAGTCCGGACCATTCCAATGGTCCGAGGAAGCAGAGAAGGCATTCCAGGAGCTGAAACAGTTCCTCACCACCCTACCAATTCTGGTAGCTCCGAACTCTGGTGAGCCTTTGTTGCTTTACATTTCAGCTACTGACAAAGTCGTCAGTATGGTTCTGGTTGCGGAGAGACCGGAACTACCCCACACTCAGGAATCCAGACCCCTTCGGGAGGGTCCGGAGGTTCCTAAAAGCGAGTCTGGGTCCCAGCTCCCAGATTCGAACCCACAAGAAGTCGCTTCAGGGGACCTAGACCCTTCCGGGAGGGTCCAGGTCATTTCTGAAGAACCTCCGGGTTCCTCCAGCCAGAACCCGGAGGTCCCCGAAGAGAATATGGACCCCTCCGAGAGGGTCCGGATCAATGAAGAGGAAGCTACGGACCCCTCCGGGAGGGTCCAGACCATTCAACGCCCGGTGTACTTCATCAGTGAAGTATTACATGATGCCAAGACTCGATACCTAGAGGTGCATAAGCTGCTCTATGCAGTTCTTATTGCCTCTAGGAAGCTTCGACATTACTTCCAAGCTCACAAAGTCTCGGTGGTGACCTCCTACCCACTACGAGCAATCCTGCATAATCCCAATTCAACTGGGAATATTGCAAAGTGGGCAGCGGAATTGGCTGAATTTGATCTTGAATTTATTTCAAGACAAGCAGTCAAAAGTCAAGCTTTGGCAGATTTTGTGGCAGAATGGACTCCCTCTCCATCAAACCCTAGGGGCCCCAGTGAACAGAAGATGGAGCATCAAGCTCCAACCTTCACCGAGCCTCACTGGACCCTCTACTTCGACGGCTCCATGCAGAAGCAGGGGGCCGGAGCTGGAGTCCTTCTCCTTGCACCGACTGGGGAGAAGGTGAAATACATGGTACACCTTGACTTCAAGGCAACCAACAACATGGCGGAGTATGAAGCACTCATCTATGGACTAAAGGTGGCACTGTCATACGGTGTCAGGCAACTGCTGGTCAAAGGAGATTCACAGCTCATCATCAAGCAGGTGAAGGGTGAATGCTCCTGCAACAATCTCCAGCTAGCTGCTTACCTCCTAGAAGTCCAAAGGCTTCAGAAGGACTTTGAAGTCCTAGACCTCCACCATGTTCAGCATGCCCACAACGCTGAAGCCGACGAACTCTCGATGAAAGCATCAACCGGAGCTCCGGCTCCTGACGGAACTTTTGTCCGGAGATTGTCAAAACCCACAGCTCAGCCTGCCGAACTGAGCGAAGGGGGCGAGATCAGCATCCCGAAGCTGACGGTCCCGATGGCCCTGTTACCATGGCAGCCATCAAGGGTCGTAGGTGCTGCCAGGAGCTCCGAGCAACCCAGCACGCAAGACTCAAAAGCTCAAGCTAGCTCCGATGCATGGATCTCGGAGATCCGAAGCTACTTGAAAGACAACATCCTTCCTAACGATGATGTATCCGCTGACCGGGTAGTCAGATTGGCTAAAATATACACGCTGGTAGAAGGGGATCTCTACCGGCGCGGTGCCAACGGCATCCTAATGCGGTGCTTCACAAGGGAAGAAGGTTGCGAACTCTTCGCAGAAATCCATGGAGGCGAGTGTGGGAACCACGCATCTTCCCGCACGCTGGTCGGAAAAGCCTTTCGGCATGGCTTCTACTGGCCTACATCGCTTCAGGATGCCACTGAGCTGGTGAAGAAATGCGAAGCATGCCAATTTCATGCAAAGAAAATTCATACATCAGCTCAGCCCTTACAAATGATACCTCCTACATGGCCCTTCGCTGTGTGGGGGATGGATATCTTGGGACCCTTCCCAAGAGCCGTCGGAGGTTACAAGTTCCTGTACGTCGCCATTGACAAGTTCACCAAGTGGCCGGAAGCAACTCCAGTTGTGACGATCAACAAGCAATCTGCTATCAACTTTCTGCAATCCATTGTGAGCAGATTTGGAGTCCCAAACAAAATCATCACTGATAATGGGACTCAATTCACAAGCTCCGCATTCCAAGGATATTGCGAAGACCTCGACATACAAGTCTGCTACGCCTCCGTAGCTCACCCAGCCAGCAATGGCCAAGCCGAGAGAGCAAATGCAGAAATCCTTAAGGGACTCAAAACGCGCACCTATGAGCGTTTGAAGAAACATGGAGCCAACTGGATCGAAGAGCTTCCGCCCACTCTCTGGGCCAACATGACTTCTCCAAACCGGTCAACCGGAGAAACAACCTTCTTTCTGGTGTACGGAGCTGAAGCAATCCTTCCTCCGGAAATCACCTTGGGTTCGCTCTGGGTCCGGACCTTCGACGAAGTCGCGCAGGACCAGCTCCGGCGTGAAGACCTAGACCTCCTCGAGGAGGGAAGGTGCCAAGTAGCTGTTCGGGATGCCCAATATCGCCAAGCTCTACGGTGTTATCACCAGCGGCATGTACACAACCGACAGCTCGAGGAAGGCGATCTGGTGCTACGGAGAATACTATCCAGAGAAGGGTTAAACAAACTCTCCCCCAGCTGGGAGGGGCCCTTCCGAGTGATCAAAGTATCCCGTCCCGGAAGCGTTCGCTTGGCTACCGAGGATGGGACACCTCTCCCAAATCCTTGGAACATCGAGCACCTCCGTAAGTTCTACACTTAATACCACGGAGGTGAGTCTTGAGTAACTTGAGATGTATGTTATAGAGTCATTGTACAGAGTCGGGTAGTTCCTCCGGGAGAGCAGCCGGACCTTTCCCAAAAGGTCCGCAAAGCTCATGCAGCACTTGTCACAGTCTCCGGACTAAAAGTGTGGCTAACTACCCTGGGTCAAACGAGAAACCAAACACACTTAGCCTGGTTCTGTACCCTAAGAGTGTACTTGTTTCCCCTGTACCCGGGACCTATAATGAAAGACATCTTCATGTGAAATAGACTCCACGTGCATTTATTTTGTACAGGCTCAACATTTTTATTTTTCTCTTTCTTGTCTATAACAAAGACGTGCAATTCTTAAGAAATTTTAGTTTGACCGGTTTATATACGATTCGAGTTGTATTGTCAGTTCTTTTGGATTCAAATATCGCTCATGGCCAACTCGCTCGAAAGCCGCCAAGCCAATCTAGGGCCGGAGTGTGCTATCGACTTAGCCTGGTCAAGCACCCTAAGTACGCCACTCTACCTACACCCCGGCAGGCCGAAGTAAGGCGAGTCCATGAACAGTTGAATCTAAGAGAAAAGGCAACGCATCCGGTTGTATTTAAAATCACGTTCAACTTAAAGTTTTCTTAAGAATCGTAAGCCGCGACGAAATTATAGACAAGGAACGAATTTTACTATTTTTCTTGGCTTAAGTGTGCAGGAAAAATAAACTCTACGTTGATGGATAGAAGCCGGAGCTAACTAAGCTCTGACTCCCCTAAGGGGGCCAGCCGTCGACGCTGAATATAAGATGGTGAGAAGACCCCGTAAATGGAGTCTGCTTCCAACAAACCAAGTGTTGGCAAAGGTTACTGCCGGAGCTACCCAACTCCGACACCCCGGAGGACTAACTATCAACGCTCTAGGTGTTGATAGAGGCTATTGCCGGAGCTACCAAGCTCCATCAATGGACAATGCCGGAGCTTCTAAGCTCCGACAACCTCAGGGGACCTTCACTATCGAAGACTTCGGACCTAAATGCTACAAGTTCGGAGCAAATGAGTCTTCAACAAAACTCAATATCCTTTTGGTACATGTTCACAATCAAATTGTGTACATCTACCAGGGGGCCAAGTGAATATAAAGATGTTGAAGACAAAAAGTGAAATTCGCAAAAAATTGGGGATTTCATTCATCTGGAGACAGGAGATTACATCTGGAGACAAGGGATTACAAAATTGAGGAAGAAGAAGAGAAAATACAAGTGAGAGCTAAAGAGACGGTCCTAGACCCTATGGAAGAACTCGGCGACTTTCTGGGTGACCTCCGATACGCTGGCTCGGGTAGCTTCGCCTTCTCCTTCGACGGGGCCTTCAAGCACCGGGTCCAGAGGAAATTGGGGGTTCCGGCTGGTGTAGCACGTCAGCACATACTCTGCGACGTTCTTCGCCAGGGATTGCCCCTCAACCTCCAGTTGGTCCGCGATGACATCGCCCACCTTGGAGAGCTTGCTACCTGCTGCGCTCAACGCCTGCAGCGCAAGGTCCGGCTCCGGCTTCGGATCATCCGGGCGCACGGGGCTAAAACCCATCGGCGTCAGCGCATCATTGGCCTTGCCCAGGAACTCCCAAATCTGTAGTGAGTCCGCCGTCCTCAAGCTCTTCATCTCTTCCAGGGATCTCTTGGTCGCCGTCAGTTCGAAATTCTCACGGGCGAGGCGCTCAACTTCTTTGGCGTTTTGCTGAATCTTTGCAGCAACCCGCCTCTCAAGTCTTCCGAGCTCCTCCTCCCGGAGGTGGATCTTGTTCCGACGATCGACCAGGTCCTTCTCCCTAGCCTCCACTTTTTTCTCCCGGGCAACAAGGGCACACTCGTATTCGTAGAGTTCCTGCCCCCGCACCCAGGTCTTCTCCTCTTCCTCTTGGCAGCGCTCTTCCAACTTCTTGGTGTGCTCCTCGAGGCCCTTGTCAGCCAGAGCTACTTTCTCGGCGAGCTCCTCTTCCCTCCTCAGGACGTCATCCCGCAGCTCCAGGAGTTTCTGCTCTTCGTCCTCGAGCCGTCTCTCCCTCTCTTCAAGTGCCTCTCGGCGCTTGATGAGTGCGGTGTTGATGGCCTCAAGCTGTTCGTGTCGAGCATTGGCCGCGTCGTTGGCAGCTTTGGCCTGATCGTGGATCTCCCGGGATTGAGCGTCAAGGGCATGAGTCATGCTCTCCCTGTCATCCAGCAGCTTGCCCCAGTACTCCAGGCGGATCTTCTCCCGCTTGATCCACTCCTTGTCATCCGCTAGCCTCGACTACGCCAGCTTGGTCTCAAAGTGGAGTCGGTTACGCCACCGCCTAAGGGTTTGGCGCACCTCTTCAAGAGCCTTGCTGTCGTGGAAGAAGGCCAATTGGACTTGACGCAGACCGGAGCAGGCGTTGTCGATAGACATCGACAGCGGGATGGGCTCCGGACCTGCTGGGGTCTCCTCCGCTGGTTCCAGCGGGTCTTCACATACAAAAATTGGGTCCCACTCTACGAGAGCGGAACCCTGAGCTTCCAAGGCAATAGGGCCGTCCTCCGGGATGGCCTCAGTCGCCATCGAAGAAGGCCCCGCCGCCAAGTCTTCGTTCACCTCCTCGGGCCAGGGGCCAGCGACTTCGCTTGGGCACTCCGGCTCGGCCGCAGGTACCTCCGACGTCGTCGCCTCCGGAGCAGGAGCTGCTACTGGCTCCGGCCGGGACACCTCTTCCGAGGGAGGCTCGAGCTCCATCGCCTCTTCAACCACCGGCTCTATGACCGGCGCTCCAACAATAACCGGCTCAGCGGTCGGTGCTTCGGAGGTAACCGGCTCAACTGCCAGAACTACCTCGACTTCCGGCTCGCATGTTGGGGCTTCAGTCACCTCCGGCTCAACCGCCGGAGCTTCGACAAGTTCCGGCTCCGAGGCCGGGACTACTACTTCCTCCGGCTCAACAGCCGGAGCTTCCACCACTGCAGCACCAGGACCCGGAGCTTCAACCTCCGAGACAAGTGCCGCTGGCGTGTCTTCACTCTCGTGGTCCGGCGCTACCACGGGAACTTCTGGGGACAAGTCGAGGTTCATGACCACGACAGCCGGCGCCGGAGCTATCGCAGCCTCAGCCACCACCTGGGGCGGCACCGGGACAGGAGCAGAAGCTCCCACGGCCTCAGACATCGTGGCCGAGGGTGGAGCTTCACTCCCCTTCTTGGGGACGCTGCAGAGGATGGACAAAGAAAATTAACAAACAATCGCTACAATTAAAAAGTTAACCAAGGTAAAGATCAAATCTTACCTTGGAAGGCTTCCGCACCAGCTTGCGCGGAACCTCTTTCCTGGACGTTCCAGGCTGGCCACGGTCGGCGTAGAAGCTCCAGAAGGCCCCCCGGAACTTGTCGCAGCTACGGGCGTTTCCCGGGTCGAGGCTCTCCTCGATCGGGAGGAACCCCTGGACCTGGAGGCTCCCACCGTCCCAGGTGCCGGAGTCGTGCGCCCGGAGCTAGCACCCCAGGAGGGTTCCACCACGGGGACAGACGCGCTCCGGGAGGATCCCACTGCAGGAATAGTATCGTCCCGGAAGGACCCCACTACGGGGACAGTCGCCACGGTGGTAGAAGATCTTCCCCCCTGGGGAGAAGGGACCGAGGCGGGAGTAGCGGGCCTGACGGACCTTCTGTCGACATATCGCAGCTTCCTCTTCTGGCTCTCCTGCTCATCCGCCAGCTCCTTACCCTTGCCGACGACCTCGACCCTCGGCTGTGGGGTAGGGGCGGAGCCGTCTTCAGGTATCCCGGGGATCGCCACCCGGGTGGTTGATCTTCTCTCAACGACACCAAGGTCGTCAAGTGCAGGCATCGTCCGCCGGAGCTCCCTGCTGAACTCCACTTCCACGTTCAGAGGGAGAAAGGCCGACGGCGGAGTCAAGTCATCACCGTCGATGTCGATGTTGTGCTGGAATTTCTTGAGGTGGAACTCCAAGGTCTTCCCCACCATGTTGGACTTCAACCCGGTCTCAACCCGGTCCTCGTCCATCACGCTGTTGAGGGCCCAAGCGAGTTTCTCCCTCCTCTTCAGCGGCACCCACCTGTTGGCCAGGAAGTTGCAAAAAACCGCCTGAGGGGTCAATCCCCCCTCCACGCATTGGCGGATCCTGGTCAAGGCGGGGTCGAAAGCTTCCGCCAGCACCGGAACCTCACTCCAGATCGTCGTGTCGATGCCGGGCAGACCATCGGGCAGCTCCAACCGCTCATGCTCCTCCACCCTGACGACTATCCAATCTTTCTTCCAGTCATCCCACTTCCCGAAAGGGAACGACCGGAGGTACTTGAATGGGCACTTCTTGCACTTCACAAAGTAGTAGAAGCCAAGATACTCATTGCTCCGGCCGGTGGTGTGGATGGTGAAGAAGGTCCGGAAGAGTTTGATGCAGGGGGGATGCCCACCCACATCTCACAGAAGTGGACAAAGATGGACACGAGGAGAATGGAGTGAGGGCCAAGGTGGTATAGCTGCAGACCATAGAAGTCTAGCAGCATCAAGAAGAAAGAAGAAAAAGGTGGGATCAACCCCACCATGGCGTACGAGGAAAAGTACACCATTTCACCGGCGCGCTCCTTCTCGAAGGGGAGCTCTCCGCCGGCACGGACCAAGTGGTTGAAGAAGTCCGAGGACCACCCCATGAGGGCCCGGACCTTCTTCAAATCATTGTCGGTCTTCAAGCGACTCTCGCGCAGACCCAACTCCATCGTGGCACAGCTAGGCAAGAGAAGAAGAGCGAAGCACGAGTTGGGAGTTTGAGCGCAAGATCAGATGAAAGGCGTAAAGAACTCCCGACGGTGCGCGCTTTCCTTCTTAAGTAAGCCCTCGCAACGCTTGGATGGAAACCGCAGGGAAGTCGAAGATACTACTCAAGAATTCAGCCCAACCGATGACAAGAGGGCCCGGGACCACCCCGACGATCAAGTCGAGGCACTTACCCAGGCGAAAAGTTGTCATCACGCGGCGGGAAACCCAAAGGCGGCGGCCTGACAGGGCGCGCGGAACCGATACGGTTTTCGTATTGGGAACCGGCGACCTTCAATTTCGTGAGATCCGCACGTCAAAGATCTCATCTGCCGCCTGAGATACGCCACGTGGCGGGATTTAACTGTAAATCTTTGCCAACGGCACCTTCGAAGACCCTTGAAGACCCAGTTCAAGAGTCGTAAGGATGGACCCACCTCCGACGGAATGACTTCACCCCAGTGATCTTCCTCGGAGGTAAGTCCAGGGGGCCACTGTCGGTACCCTAAAAACCATACACCCCTTGAGGTTACAGAAATCTCAAAGGAAAGCCATCTACTTGGTTTGAAGACCCTCGGAGGCCCACCTGTCAGACATAACCGGACCCGCTTCTCCAACATGGTTAATGTGACACCCGGTTCCGAATATGAACCAAGCGTAACGCATATGTGTGCCCAGGAAGTTCATCACACATATACGGTTGTATCACAAACGATATACAGAATTTAACCACGTCTTAACTAATAAATAAGTACTTTATTACAATAATCCAATAGTTCACGAATAATAAAACTCTAAATAATTGCAGCGGAAAATAAACTAAACAGCACGACTCCAATCCACAGGCAATTGACGGCGGTACGCAACCTAGTACTCCACTTGATCCTCAGGGTACTCCCAATTGTCTCCAGTAGCTGTTGGGGGGGGGGGATTGCAAGGGTGAGTACATGTCGTACTCAGCAAGTGTGGAAAGTATGACATGTGGCTTATTCAAATGACGAATGTAATAATGGCTAAGTGCTGGAAAGTACAGTAAAACATCTGAAAAGCATTATACTATGTCTATGTGAAACAATCCCATCATAACCATCATATATAAACCATATCCAATTATTGCCAACATTACCATTATCCATGTCCAATTACCATAACTCAAATTCATATCCATGACCATAATCCATAAACCATGACCATTACCAAACCATAACCATAAACCAACCATAACCATTACCAGACCATAACCATCCCAAATCCCAATTCCAACTCTAATCATGTAGGTCATCCAGGCGCTCATAACCGGGAGCATGGCTATCATGATAGTTTTAAACACTCTGCAGAGGTTGTACCACTTTACCCACATGTTTGTGATTTCGTCACCTTTCGATGACTAAGAAACCTCCGTTATGCCATCTCACACTTCCGTAGGTGTGTGGCCAAGAGATCACAAAATAGCCTTTCAAAAGGGACTACTAGTATGTACGGACCCACTGAGGTTTCACCGGTAGGCTTGAATCTCTATTCTCCCACCCACGGGCCCCCTCGTGTGCCATGCGGATCCCAGGGCAGTCCTCCTCGACTCCCATTCCCCGCGCCATCCAATGGTCCATACAATACTAGCAGCGCTCCTAATTATTCAGCTACGCCGCACCCATACTTGGCCTTGTGGTGGCACTGTTGACCTGGCATATTCTCGCATGAACCGGTCCTTAGATCTAAGGCAAGCAAACCACCATAACATCCAACCCATCCACAAAACCATGCTTGCTTAGATCACCCATCATATTGACCAGTTCACATTAACCAGAATATCATTGATGCATAATTAAATGTGTAGTGTTGTTTGCCATCCCAATTAATTAAGCGAAGCAAAAAGGAAAAAACCCTTCCCGACACTCTACCATAAATTCCAGGTGACAAGGGTGGTCAAACAAAACTAGTAAACTTCCTACCATAGGATTCCCATCAATTTGACACAAGCATGCAAGTTCGCAAACAAAACATTTAATTTAAAATAGGATCAATATGCTTCAAGGACACTTGCCTTGCTCCGGCGGATGGGGTTGTTCAAGCGCTTCGAAGTCTTGGTTTTGGAAATCCTCGTATGCAGCCTCTTGAGCACGTTCCTCTACGCGTGATCATACATACAAGAGAATATATACAATTCAACATAATGCACACAAAATAATCAACATGCAATGACATGCATGCATGCACAGTTTAATAATTAATTTACTACGGTCGTTTATTAATTAGATGCGACTAGTTCATACGTGTTCATATGAGTTTACGGGGGTCTTAGGGTGTATTAATGCTGCTGAAAATAAAATCATGGTGCAACTAAATTCAATTTACGCCTATTAGATTCAATATGATCGCAAAAATTTGCATCGGGAACATGGCCTACCGTAGATGCGATGGCTTCGATGATCGCGGGATGGGGACAATGCGTAGACGAAGTAGATGCGTTCTCCGGCGGCACGATGACGGCGGCGCGATGTCGGCGACGATCTCCGGCGAACGGTGGGGCCCTCCTCTTTTTCTTCCTCTTCTTCTCCTTCTTTTCCTCCTTTTTCTTCCCTGGGCGCAGCTCTCTGGACTCCCCTTTTTTCCTCTCTGTACCGGCGGCTGCGTCTGGCGGCTGGGAACGGGGGCCTTCGGTGTTTCTTTTATAGGTGCGGCGGGAGCTATCGGGGCCGAGTCGGTTGGGAGGCGGGACTTGATACGGTGTCGGGAAAATCGGGGGCGAACGTTACGGGATCGGGGCTGGCGCGGTACGCGGGCGGGGCCGGGAATCGCGGCAGGGGCATCGGGACTCGGGGTGGAGTCGGGGTGGGACGGGAGGCCGAGCCGGGCGGGATCCAGCGGGAGCGCGCGGGGCGGGAGGCCGCTGTGGCCTCGGGCGCGCGCGCCCTCGGGCGTTGGGCGCGGAGCGGGGCACTCGGTCGGCTGGGCCGCTGGCCTGGCCGCCGGGTTGGCCCTTCTCTTTTTTTTTCCTTTATTTTACTTCCCTTTTCTTTTATTTTTTTATTTTTTTATTCTTTTATATTATTATTATATATTTTATTATTTATATTTTATTATTTTACTTTTTTATACTTTCTTTTATTATATAATTTATTATATATATTTTATATATATATTATTATTCATATTATATATTTATCATATATTATTAATATTAATATTTTATCTATTTTTATATATTGTTATATATATTATTTATATATATACTTATATATATTTTTATTATTATTTTTATACTTATTCCTTATTACAAGTTTTAGGCTATAACTATTATTTTCTTTTTCTTCTTTTGCTACACATATTTGTATATGCATGTTTTATTATTTTTCTTTTATTCTACTAGTGGTTAATGCATGATCATGTATGCAATGCATAATGCGAAAATTTAGGGTGTTACAGTTAATCCCTAGGTCGCCACGTGTACGACTAACCCGGAGCTACCGCCCACAAGGGGGAAGCTCCGGGCCACGTACCGAAACGGCACCTCCGGACTTAACCCCAGACCGAGAGAAGCTCCGGACCTGACACGTGTCTGGTAGCCCCGGAGCTACCTGCTTCCCACAGCAAGCTCCGGAGCAGCCACGTATCAAATCATCGGACCTTTCAGCTTCTAACCTCCGGAAGACCTTGTAACGGCTCCGAATCTTCAAAGGAGAGCCAAGGACTTCAAGACCCGATTAAGTGTCATTAATGTCATATTAATGACACTTAAACGGACGATCTTAACACCAGTAACAGTGCTATCAAACCCCGTTACAGGGTTATTAAGAGCAATTAAGCGTGTATCAATACTAGTAACCGCCGGGGCCACATGTCGGGTCAGGTTGAATTGTAACGGCCTGCCCTTGTACTATAAAAGGACAGGCCGATGATACACTTAGGGACGTTCACAGATGATCATACGCACCCCACGCGTTCGTCACAAGCTCTTACCGCTAATACAACACCAACACACCCGTGGAGTATGGTATTATGCTCAGGCGGCCCGAACCACGTAAATCCTCGTGTCTCCTACATTACTTTGATTTTCACCTTCTTGAATCTCCGCGCGCCCACACCGAACCACAAACTCCTTCAACACTTTAGCAGTGTCGAGAGATCTGCCGGATCAAAACCACCGACACATGCCTTGCATACATTCATATACATGTTTAACATTAACCCATAACAGGAGGAACAAGTTTAAAATTGATTTGGAGCAAAACCGCACTTAAAAATGTAGGAAAGTGCGGACTAGTCCGGTTTTGCTGAGGACTAGTCCGATTTCTCTCTCTGACTAAAAACGGACTTGTCCGTTTTTGCTGTGGATTTGTCCAATTCTGCCCCTGGAAACTTTCGGACTTGTCCGATTTTGTGCGGACTAGTCCGATATTCCATGAATCCTTGGAAATTTGCTAATTCCCTGGACTTTTCCGGACTAGTCCGGTGTTCCAGCGGACTTGTCCGTTTTCCTCTCTGTTCAAATTCGGACTTGTTCGATTTTTGGCCAGACTTGTCTGATTTTCTCTCTAGACGACTTCGGACTAGTCCAGTCCTTTCCGGATTTGTCCGATATTTCGCGACTCTGAGTTGATCTTTTGTTTTACGACTTGTTTCTTGGGTTTCACATTAAGTGGGCCTAGGGACATCGTGCCTAACTCTTTTAGAGCCCATGTGGGACTCTAAACCGGCCTCTACTCATCCCAAAACTCGAAATCCATCTAACCCTAGCCTCCACCTCTATATAAACAGCCCCACCCCTTGGTTTGACATCTATTTGCCACTTTTCCACCCACCCAAACCCTAGTTCGTGGGGAGCCACCATCAAGGAGGGAGGAGAAGATCCCAAGCAAGAGGAAGAAGAGGAGGAAACGAAGGAGGATCAAGATCTCCACCAAGTTTTGTCCTTCACCACCAATTCATCTCCAAGTTCATCACCAACCCTAGATCATCAAGATCCAAGTGTTACCTCCAAGTTTCTTGGTTCATTGGAGTTCTAAACACCTGGTATACCTTCTATTCTCTTTTCCTTACGAGAATTCAACCCCTAATCTCCGAATTTACGTCGATCTAGAAAACACTAATCTGCTGATCTCGCGGAGTGCAGACTTGTCCGGTCCCTAGCGGACTAGTCCGATCTTTCTGGTTAAATTGTGTTGAATTAACTCTAAAATTTGATCTAATCAACTCCGAATCTGTATAAACTTGTTAAAAGCTATTAGAACTAGTTAGTTATCATTAAAAGCAATCTAGTAAAAAGTTCTACCTTGCATTTGCATCAATCATGCATGTCATGTCATATTGAGTAATATTTGTGCACTCTTTGATTGTGTTTCTTGTCTTGTATGTTTATTGTGTGGATTAGACGGATTTGCGCTAGATAGTGCCACAGAGGATCTACAGCACCAGGAGTTCGAAGGCTTTGACCCTAATCAACAGCAAGAGCAAGGCAAGTGTCCTTGAAGCATATTGATCCTGTTTTAAAATAAATGTTTTGTTTGCAAAACTGCATGCTGTGTCAATTTGATGGGAATCCTATGGTAGGAAGTTTACTAGTTTTGTTGACCACCCTTGTCACCTGGAATTTATGGTAGAGAGTCGGGAAGGGTTTTTACCTTTTTGCTTCGCTTAATTAATTGGGATGACAAACAACACTACACATTTAATTATGCATCAATGATATTCTGGTTAATGGGAACTGGTCAATACGATGGGCGATCTAAGCAAGTCTAGTATGTGGATGGGTTGGATGTTATGGTGGTTTGCTTGCTTTAGATCTAAGGACCGGTTCATGCGAGAATAAGCCAGGACTACAGTGCCACCACGAGGCCAAGTATGGGTACGGCGTAGCTGATTAATTAGGGCTTTGCTAGTTCTGTTTGGACCATTGTGGATGCTCGGGGAAGGGGTAGTCGGATTGGGTTTGTTGATGATTGGTGGGACTACCCTGGGATCCAAATGGCTCAAGAGTGGGCCCTTGGTTGAAGATGTGCTCAGTTGGAGGCATCGCCACCGGTGAAACCTCAGTGGGGTCTAAATAGGCTAGTAATCCCTTTGTAAAGGCTATTTTGTGATCTCTTGGCCATACACCAAAGGAAGTGTAATTGGCATAAGAGAGGTTTCTTTAGTCGCCGACGGGTGATGAAATCACAAACATGTGGGTAAAGAGGTACAAACTCTGCAGAGTCTAAATAAACTATCATGATAGCCGTGCTCCCGGTTATGAGCGCCTGGATGACCTACATGATTAGAGGGTATTTGGTATTGGTGATGGTTATGGATTAATTTCTGGTATTGAATATGGTTATTGACGATGGTGAAATCTGGACTTATTGATGATGGTAATGAATTCAGTTTGGTATTATGGTATTACCCGTGATTATGATGGGATTACTTCACATACATATAATATGTTGCTTTTCAAATGTTTTACTGTACTTTTCAGCACTTTGCCATTATTATTGTCGTCATTTGAATCAGCCACATGTCATACTTTCCACACTTGCTGAGTACGACATGTACTCACTCTTGCAATCCCCCCCCCAACAGTTGCAGGTCAGGATTGGGAGTTTAATGGCGATAATGCGGAGTTTTAGGCCGTGTCTACCGTCAGCTTTGCCTGTGGTGTTGATTGGAGCTGCGCATACATACCCTGTCGCTTATGCTGCATAGTTGCTTAGATTGCTTAATTAGTTTATTTCCACTGCATTAGTTGAACTTGTCATTAATATTCATTAGAGCTTGTATTCGAGGATAATATGGTTTGTGTAATAAAATTTGATAATTAATCTTGTTATGTGGTAATTTTCTGTATTCTCTTTTGTGATTGCACTCGTGTATGTGTGTTGAACATCCTGGGCACACATATGCGTTAGCTTGGTTCAGTTTTTGGAACCGGGCATCACAGAGGTCTGGATACCTAGAGGGGTTCACCAGCCTGCAACGGAACCTCCTGTTCTACGTCATGAACGGGATGGAGTTCGATATTGTGGGCATCCTCATATGTGAGATGGAGGACGTGATCACTGATGGAGTGGGCATGATGAGGCAGCTTGTGTTTGGACACTGGATCAGCTACCTGCTCTATATGGTTGTTCCTGAGGAGTGCATGACCATCTCACTGACGAGAGTGTCACACGGTTTAGCCACTACCGTGCTCCAGCTCCTGGAGACCGCCGCCTTGGCTGTCCAGTCGAGCGTCAGGTCCGTGCTCGGCTATCCGAGGAGGATTGGTCAGATCAGGAGAAGGAGGATGAGAGGCTGGCAGAGGCAGAGGCTCAGGGTAAGGACCTTCAGCATATATGGTCCGAGAGCGACACTGATGACAGCGTTGAGGAGTACTTTCCACCTCCTCCCTCACCCAGGCAGCACGACACGGAGGCTGGAGGCTCGACGGTGCCACCCCCTACTCCACCTCCCGTCTCAGAGGCACAGGTCTCTCAGCCATCCGAGCTCACTTCACTCCTACAGCAGATGGTTGAGCAGCAGTGCCTGGACCGGCTTGCAGCTGAGCAGGCCCGAGCTGAGCAGGCAGCACGTCTTCTGGAGCTCCAGCAGCAGCATCGGGAGATGCAGCGCCAGATCGCCCGTGAGAGGCGAGAGGACACAGATAGGCTGACTGGGCTGATAGACCAGATGCACCAGCGCTCCCTCAACCAGCAGTAGCAGACGCAGCAGGCGATGATGGGCATCCTGGGGTTGATCACCAACCTCTACACCCAGATCGGGATTGCCCTGTCGACGCAGCTGCCAGGCGTTGCTCCACCCCCGCCTGTCCTTGCTCCAGCTGCAGCTCCGGTGCCGACCATGCCGATCCCGACGATCAGCATGTCTCCACTGTTGGCTCCAGGCGCACCGATCCACTCTCCGCTGCCGGCTACGACGTTGTTCCAGCAGACGCCGGCATCCGTTGTCAGTGCTCCGCAGCCAGCAGCTCTGACACAGCAGGCACCGAGGGCAGCTCCTTCGGCCCCCTCCACTTCCACTCCAGCTTCAGTCGCAGCAGCAGGCATCAGCTCTGACGATAGCACCCCCGACGGTGACCAGTTCGTCATTGCTCCGAGCACTCAGGGTTCTTAGGCACTCGGATTCCTTTTTAGTGTCTTGATGCCAAAGGGGGCAAAGGGTTAGAGTAGAGCCAGGGGAGGATATCCTAGCCTCAGGGGGAGTGTCTTAGTCTCAGGGGGAGTCTTTATCTATATCTTTTGTAATTTTGTGGTTTTGGCTACTCGTTTGCTATTCATTGAGTATTCATGTGCACTTATTCTCTTGAGTTATTGATCGGTTGAGCTTTCGGATTATTAATCTCTTTTGAGTCTTCAAGTTTAAAATGCCATATCTTGTATTCATTGCATATCTTCTTGAGTATTGTACTATCAAATTCATTATTATGCTTCACTTGTTGTGTTGTCATCAATCACCAAAAAGGGGGAGATTGAAAGCATCTAGGCCCCCATGAGGTATGGTTTCGGTGATTAATGACAACCATTGGATTTTACTAATGAATTTGTGGATGCAAGGTCTCCCATATCACTCAATCAAATGAAATCTATATGAATATGAACATCAACTAATGATCATTGGAGACCCCTAAAAAATCATTTTATGTGATCAATCAATGTTATGAAGATTAGAAGTAAAAGCTCATATG
This sequence comes from Tuctoria greenei, assembly GCA_036927565.1. Lineage (NCBI taxonomy): Eukaryota > Viridiplantae > Streptophyta > Magnoliopsida > Poales > Poaceae > Tuctoria > Tuctoria greenei. The sequence goes on along the minus strand of JAYESD010000010.1, from coordinate 148,860,145 downwards.
TCAAAGTCATTCAACCATAATTGACAACACTCAATGCTTGACATTCATCAGAAGAATATTTACAACAAGTATCTAAGAGGTCAATCGAGAAAATTCCAAAAGAATCACTTAGATCAACTCGAAGCAAACAAAATCAACTCACCGGATCAACCGATGTTTCCAGAGAACAACACATCGGTCGAGTTGATTCAGCAGAAGAAGAAGACCTCAGAACAAAGTAATCACTGGATCATCCAATGTTAAGGGCAGTGTTACATCGATCCATCAGTACAGTATGGAATATCCTTGGACCAAGTGTAGCACCGGATCATCCGATGTACAACCTTAAGCACATCGGTCAATCACTCCAGTAAGCATCAAGTTTGAACCAATTCTGGAGGAAGTGCCACCGGATCATCCGATGAGAAGACAAGTGTAACATCGGTCTAACAACGGTCATATCTGACACAGTGACATCAGCTAAAGTGAACTTGACCGATGATAACTAAAGGGAGAGCATCGGATCATCCGGTGTTCGTAGAGCAGTGATGTCAGCCTACTTTTCCAACGGCTATTTCGTGGAGGCTGGCTATTTATACCCCTTTAACCTGTCAAATCGATAAGTCTTGACTACTAGACATACTCTACACATCCTCAAGCATTCAAGACATAGAGCTACCACTTCCATATCATTTTCACCACTTGTACACCAAGAGATAGGCTAGAACTAGCTAGAGATAGTGCTTGTGTGCCTCCATTCTCGGTGATTGGAATCTCTAGTGTAGTGAGAGCTGTAAGGGAGAGTCCCTTGGTGTTTGTAATTGAGAGTGACTACCGGAGCTTGCCAAGAGGATTGTGGAAGCCCGGAAGATCCAAGTTGTACAAGGCTTGAGCTCCACCTTGCCGAGGTTGGCAAACGGAGAAGAATAGTGAAGATCCCTAATCTCGGTGACTTGGGTGTGGCTATACCCTTTGGTGGGTGCCACAACATGGATGTAGGAGGATCTTGACGATCTTGCCGAACCACGTGATAAATCCTCGTGTCTCCTCGGGAGTTTGCATTCTCATCCTCTCACCCTACATTTATGCATTTTATATACCGCGAAGTTGCTATTTACTAGAATGCATAGATTGTTTGCATAGGGAATTGGGCTTTGAGTAATTAAGTTTTATAGCTTTGGTTTTTGAAAAGAAGCCCAATTCACCCCCCCCCCCTCTTGGGCATTTGATCCTTACAACAGTGGTTGATGCCGGAGCTACCAAGCTCCGACAACCCCAGGGGACCTGCTATCAACGCTCCACGTGTTGACGGTGGCTACTACCAGAGCTACTAAGCTCCGACGGTGATCGCTATCAGAGCTACTAAGCTCCGACAACCTCAGGGGCATCTACTGTCGATGCAACAAGACTTCGGACATACACTCTATAAGTTCGAAGCATGCAAGTCTTCAACAACTGCTACATCCTCTTGGTACATGTTCACAATCATATTGTGTACATCTACCAGGGGGCCAAGTGAGACAAAGGTTGAAGACAAAAAATGAAATTCATAAAATTCTTGGATTTCATTCATCTGAGGACAAGAGATTACAAAATTGTGGAGAAGAAGAGAAAATACAAGTGGGAGCTACAAAGAGAGAGTCCTAGATCCTACGGAAGAACGAGGCAACCTTTTGGGCAACCTCCGACACGCTGGCCTTGGCGGCATCTCCCTCTCCGCCGATGGGGCCTTCGAGCACCGGGTCTAGTGGGAAATGAGGGTCCCGTCTTGTGTAGCACGTCAGCATGTACTCTGCGATGTTCTTCGCTAGGGATTGTCCTTCGGTTTCCAACTGGTCCACGATGACATCGCCCATCTTGTTGAGCTTGTTGCCCGCCGAGCTCAATGCGTGCAACGCCTGGTCCAGCTCTGGCTCCGGATCATCCGGACGCACGGGACTAAAGCCCAGCAGCATCATCGCGTCATTGGATTTGCCCAAGAAATCCCATACTTGTTGGGACTCCGCGGCACTTGAGCCTTGCACCTCTTCCAAGGACCTCTTAGTCGCTGCAAGCTCCGAATCCTCCCGGGCAAGGCACTCGACCTCTTTGGCATTCTGCTGAATCTTTTCAGTAACTTGCCTTTCGAGTTTACCAAAATCCTCTTCCTGGACGTGGATCTTGTTCCGGCGGTTGACCAGGTCTCTCTCCCAGCCCCACACTTTCTTCTCCCTGGCAGCAACTTCGTTCTCCCTCTTGGTGAGATCCTGTCCCCGCTGTCAGACCTTCTTCTCCTCTTTTTCGCAGAGCTCCTCCAACTTCTTGGTGCGCTCCGTGAGGCTCTTGTCACCCAGAGTCGGCCTTTGAGTAAGCTCCTCCTCCCTCTTCACGAGGTGATCCCGCATCTTTAGGAGTTTTTTCTCTTCATCTTCGAGCTTCTTCTCCCGCTCCTCAAGAGCCTCCCGGCGCTTGACAAGGCTGTCGTGGATGGTGCTGAGCTTCTCTTGGCGATCATTCGCTGCTTCATTAGCAGCCATGGCCTATTCGTGCATGGCCCGGGACTGGTTGTCGAGGATCGCACCATGCTCTCCCTCTCATCCAGCAGCTGACCCCAGTACTCTAACCGGGCCTTCTCCCTTTTCACCCACTCCTTGTCGTCAGCCAGCCTGGTCTGCGCCAGCTTGGTCTCGAATTGGAGCCGGTTGCGCCACCTCCTAAGGGTTTGATGCTCCTCCTCGAGGGCCTTGCTGTCGTGGTAAAAGGCCAGCTGCACCTGACGAAGGTTGGAGCAGGCGTTGTCGATAGACAGCGACAGGGGAATCGGCTCCGGACCTACCGGGGTCCTCTCCGCTGGCTCCAGCGGATTTTCCACAACAAAAATCGGGTCCCACTCTACAAGAGTGGTCCCCTGAGCCTCCGCGACACTAGGACACCCTTCGAGATAGCCTCGGTCGCCACCAAGGAAGGTCCTGCAGTAGAAGTTCCTGCCTCCGGAGTCGGCCCCGAAGGTCACGCCGCCATGTCATCAACAACTGGTCCCTCAGGCGGGGGGGGGGGGGGGGGGGGGCGGCAGCTTCATCTTGGCACCCAGGCTTAGGCGCGGGCACCTCCGGGACCACCACCTCCGGAGCAGTCGTTCAAGATTCGGCCGGAGCTGAGGCCACTTCCGGCTCCAACGTTGGTGCCTCCTCCACTGCCGTTTCAGGCGCCAGCGCTTCGACCTCCACTGGCTTGGGCGCCGACACTTCCACAATAACCGGCTCGGGCGTTGGAACTTCATCAACACCTGGCTCCGCCACCGGGGCTTCAACAACATTCGACTCTAAGGCCGGAACAACAGCAACCTCCAGCTCTAGGGCCGGAGCGTTCGTCATCACAGCATCCAAAACTGGAGCTTCAACCTCCGGTGCTGGTGCCGCTAGTACATCTTCATTCTCGTGGTTCGGCGCTACCACGGGTGCATCATGAGATGAGTCTAGGTCCAGGACCATGACAGCCGGCGTCGGGGCTACCGCGACCTCAGCCACCACCTGGGGCGGCGCTGGGATTAGAGCCGGAGCCTCTACCTGCACAACATCAGCCGCTGTTGCAGAAATTACAGCTTCAGCCCCTTTCCTGGGTACCTTGTGGATGAAGGACGAAGAAACTCAAAATACTATTACAACAAAAACAATCAACTGAGGTAAAAAACCAAATTTACCTTGGAAGGCTTCCACTCCAGCTAGCACGGAACCTCTTCACCGGACGCTCTGATACCAATCTGTGACGCCCGGTTCCGAAAACGAACCAAGCTAACGCATATGTGTGCCCAGGATGTTCAACACACATACACGAGTAATTCACAAATGATAAACAGATAACTACCACAGCTCAAATTATTAAATAAGTACTCTTATTACATAATTCATTATATCCTCGAATACAAGCTCTAATGAATATTAATGATAAGTTCAACTAATGCAGCAGAAATAAACTAATTAAGCAACTAAGCAAATTAAGCAAAAGGGATAGCGCAGCTCCAATAACACCACAGGCAAAGCTGACAGTAGACACGGCCTAGAACTCCGCATTATCGCCATTAAACTCCCAATCCTGACCTGCAACCGTTGGGGTGGGGGATTGCAAGAGTGAGTACATGTCGTACTCAGCAAGTGTGGAAAGTATGACATGTGGCTGATTCAAATGACGACAATAATAATGGCTAAGTGCTGAAAAGTACATTAAAACATTTGGAAAAGCAATATATCATATTATGTGAAGTAAACCCATCATAAACTATAAATAATACCATAATACCAGTCCATAATTCACCATTACCAATAACCATGATCAATGTCATAAACCATAATTCCATCCATAACCATAACCATAATCATAACCATTTCCAAACCATAACCACCCCAAATTCCAATTTCCCTCTAATCATGGAAGTTGTCCAGGTGCTCATAACCGGGAGCACGGCTATCATGATAGTTTTAATTAACTCTGCAGAGTTTGTACCTCTTTACCCACGTGTTCGTGATTTCATCACCTTTCGGCGACTAAGAACCTCCCTTATGCCTATGACCCGTCGGTCACATTACACACTTCCGTTGGTGTGTGGCCAAGAGATCACAAAATAGCCTTTACAAAGGGATTACTAGCCTATTTAGACCCCACTGAGGTTTCACCGGTGGCGATGTCTCCAACTGAGCACATCTTCAACCAAGGGCCCCCTCTTGAGCCATTCGGATCCCAAGGTAGTCCCACCAATCATCAACAAACCCAATCCGACTACCCGTTCCCCGAGCATCCACAATGGTCCAAACAGCACTAGCAAAGCCCTAATTAATCAGCTACGCCACACTCATACTTGGCCTCGTGGTGGCACTGTAGTCCTGGCTTATTCTCGCATGAACCGGTCCTTAGATCTAAAGCAAGCAAACCACCATAACATCCAACCCATCCACATACCAGGCTTGCTTAGATCACCCATCACCATACAGTATCGACCAGTTCACATTAACCAGAATATCATTAATACATAATTAAATGTGTAGTGTTGTTTGCCATCCCAATTAATTAAGCGAAGCAAAAAGGTAAAAATCCTTCCCGACTTTGTACCATGTATTCCAGGTGACAAGGATGGTTTAACAATTCTAGTAAACTTCCTACCATAGGATTCCCATCAAATTGACACATCATGCAGTTTTGCAAACAAAACATTTATTTTAAAACAGGATCAATATGCTTCAAGGACACTTGCCTTGCTCCGGCGGATAGGGTTACTCAAGCGCTTCAAAGTCTTGATTCTGAAAACCTCGTACATGATCTCTTGAGCACTTCCCTCTACTCGTGATCACACATACAAGAAAATGCATACAAATCAACATGATGCACACACATTAATCAACATGCGATGATATGCATGCATGCAAGGACCAATTAAGTAATTAACTATGGTTGTTTATTAATTAGATGCAACTAGTTCATAAGTGTTCGTACGAGTTTATGGGGGTTTTAACGAGTATTAATGCTGCTGAAAATAAATTTATAGTGCAACTAAAATCAATTTACGTCTATCAGATCTAATACGTCGCTAAAATTCGCATCGGAAAAACGAATCCTACCGTAGATGCGATGGCTTCGAAGATCGAGGGACGAAGGTGACGCGTAGACGAAGCGGATGCGCAAGTTCCTCCGGAGGCACGACGACGGCGATGATCTCCGGTGGACGACGGCGCCCTTCTCTTTTTTTTCCTCTTCTTCCCCTTCTTTTTCTCCTTTTTCTTCCCTGGGCGCAGCCTCCTGGTGCCTCCCTTTTTTCTCTGTTCCGGCGGTTTCTATCGTGGGCGGCGGCGGCTTTTTTCTGGAGCTGGGAAAACTCGAGGCCTTCGGGTCCTTTTTATAGGCGCGTCGGGAGGGGGGACTCGATCGGGGAGTCCGGCTCGGTACCGAGAGCGCGGTCGCGGCGGGAATATCGGGATCGGGTACGCGGGAGCGGCGCTGCGTTCGACCAAGCGACTCGGTCGACGCGGCCAGGCGGGTGATTTTCGGCGGGGCCGGTGCGGGGCGCTTACGCGGGCGGGGCACGTGGCCAGCGGGGCGTTCGGCGGGCGGGGCGTTCGGCCGAGCCGGGCGGGAATCGAGGCGCGGGAGCAGGAGGCGGGAGCGGGATTCGGCGGGGTGGGCGGGAATCAGGCGGGGTGGGCGGGAGCGGTTAGCGGCGGGGTGTGGCGCGTGGAGACAGGGGGCCCAGGCGGCGGGGCGTGGCGCCTGGCGGCTGCAGCGGGGTGGGGCCCGTGCCGGGCGGCGGGACGCGAGAGCCAGCGGGCCGCGAGGCTGGCTCGGCCGGCGGTTGAGGTTTTCTTTTTTTTCTTTTTTTTTCTTTTTTTTATATATACAGTTATTATATATCATTATATATATTATATATGTTTATTATTATAATATATTTTATTATTTATATTTTATTTATTTTATTTATCTTATTCATTTTATTTATTTATTATTTTATATATATATTTATTATTATATAATTTATTTATATATATTTCTTTTTATCTATTATTATTATTTTATATTTATTCCCTAATACATGTTTTAGGCTATAATTATTAATTTCTATTTCTTCTTTTGCTACATACATTTGTATATATATGCTCCATCTTTTATGTTTTATTATTTTTTTCTTTTATCCTACTTATGTTTAATGCATGATCATGTATGCAATGCAGGATGCGAAAATTTAGGGTGTTACACCGAACCCTATCTCCACTGGCGTGGTAGCTCCGGAAGGTTCCCCGAAGCTTGCTCCCGCCGTGAACGACATCTTGGTTGAGCCCCCCCTCGACCGGGAAGGACACTCGGACCTAGAGCCCTCAGCTAGCCCTGGTACCGGAGCCACATGGCCGGAGCTGGCGTCCTGGGGAGATGCCGATGCTGGAGTGGTTGTCGCTGTCGAAGACCTCCCCTGCTTGGGAGAAGGAGCTGTCCTGAAAGGAGCAGGTCTGACGGACCTCTCGTCAGCATGCTTCAACTTCCTCTTGCGGCTCGAGGGCTCGGCTAACTCCTTGCCCTTGCCTATGACTTCAGCTCTTGGTTTCGGGGCAGGAGCAGGCCCACCCTCGGAAGCTCCGGGGATCGCCAGCTTGGTGGTCGGACGCCTCTCAACTTCACCGAGGTCGTCAAGCACTGGCATCTTCCGCCAAAGCTCCCTGCTGAACTTCGCCTCCATGTTCAGAGGGAGGAAAGCCGCTAGCGGATCAAATCATCACCCTCGACGTTGATGCTGTGCTAGAACTTTTTGAGATGAAGCTCCAAAGTTGTGCCTTCTAGATTGGACTTCAAACCGGTCTCAATCCGGTCATCGTCCATCACGCTATTGAGGGCCCAAGCGAGCTTCTCCCTCTTCTTCAGCGGAGCCCACCTGTTGACTAAGAAGTTGCAGAAGACTGCCTGGGGGGTCACTCCTCCTTCCACACATTGGCGGATTCTGGTCAAGGCAGGATCGAAGGCCTCCGACAGCACCATAACTTTACTCTAGGCTTCAGTGTCAACGTTGGGAAGGCCTTCGGGCAGCTCCAACTCCTCGTGCTCCTCTGTCGTGACGACAATTCAATCCTTCTTCCAGTCGTCCCACTTGCCGGAAGGGAATGACCTCAAGTACTTATACAAGCACTTCTTGCGCTTCACAAAATAGTAGAAGCCAAGGTACTCGTCACTCTTGTCGGTGGTGTGGATGGTGAAGAAGGTGCAGAAGAGCTCGACGCAGGGGGGAATACCCATCCACATATCGTAGAAGTGGATGAAGGTTGACACCATAAGAATGGAGTGGGGGCTAAGGTGGTACAACTACAGACCATAGAAGTCTAATAGCATCAAGAGAAAAATGGAGAAAGGTTGGATCAGTCCCACCATGGCGTACGTGGAAAAGTACACCATATCGCCGGCATGCTTCTTCATCAACGGAAGCTTGCCGGCGTGGACCATGTGGTTGAAGGAGTCGCTGGACCACCCCATGTAGGTCCGGACCTTCTTCAAATCATCATCGGTCATCATACAGCTCTTGCGGAGACCCAACTCCATCGCAGCACAGTGGGGCGAGAGATGAAAAGCAAGCGAAAGTTTAGAGGATTTGAGCGCAAGTTCAAATGAAGGCGTAATGAATCCCCAAACATTGCACGCTTTCCTTCTTAAGTAAGCCCCCGCAACGCTTGGATGGAAACCGCAGAGGAGACAACGATACAGTTCAAAAACTTCACCCTGCCGATGACAAGGGGGCCCGGGGCCACCCCGACGATCAAGTCGAGGTCATTACCCCAAGCGAACAGTTGTCATCATGAGAGTCGAGAAACCCAAGGGCAGCCTGACAGGGCACGCGGAATCGATACAATTTTCGTATTGGGAACCGTCGACCTTCAATTGCGTGAGATCCACACACGCAGATCTCACCTGCTGCTTCCTGGAGATGCCACACGACGATGGTTTAACTGCGAACCACCACCCCAATGGCACATCCGAAAACCCTTGAAGACACGGCGCGGAAATCAAAAGATGGACCCACCTCCGGCAGAATGACTTAACCCAAAAGGTCTCTCCCAGCGGTGGGCCCAGGGGGCCACTGGCGGTACCCTGCGTACCGAATACCCCTTGGGACTACAAAGACTGTAAAGGAACTCCACCTATCAATGTTGGAGACCTCCGAAGGCCCCACGTGTCATACGGAACCGGACCTGCCTCCCTTCTATGGTTAGTCTCGGTGTCGCCACGTGTATCATAAAACTGGAGCTACATTCCATACATGGGAAAGCTCCGAACTAGATACCTGCGTGGCACCCCTGGACCTAACCCCCGATAGAGGGAAGCTCCAGTACTGACACGTGTACAACAGCACCGAACCTACGTGTCCTAGATGGCAAGCTTCGGAGCTCAACCGCTGGACCTTTGACTTGAATAGGCTGATTGGTGAACCTCCAACGGCTCGTACCTTCAAGGGACATTAAAGCTTCAAGACCCGATTATATGTCATTAATATTGTCTTAATGACACACGATCGGAGGACCTTAATACCAGTAACGCCACCATCAAGGGGTGTTACCACACTGTTAAGGGTAATTAAGTACATTAATCGTGCATTAAGCATCAGTAACCGCTAGGGCCACATGTTGAGGGCAGGCTAACGATGTAATGTCAAGTCCTTGTACTATAAAAGGACTGGTCTGACGATACACAAGGGAGGTCCACACACTCGGACACACGCGCTCAAGACACTCTAGTCTCTAGTGTTCAAATGCTCTGTCGGTACTCTGGAAACCGTACACCCCTTGGGGTTACAAAGATTTCAAAGGAAAGTCACCTACTTGATTTGAAGACCTTCGGAGGCCCACATGTCAGATATAACCGGACCTGCTTCTCCAACATGGTTAATCCTAGGGTCACCACGTGTACTATCAAACCGGAGCTACCGCCCACAAGGGGGAAGCTCCGGGCTATGTACTGAAATGGCACCCCCGGACCTAACCCCAGACTGAGGGAAGCTCCGGATCTGACACGTGTCAGGTAGCTCCAGAGCTACCTGTTTCCCACAGTATGCTCCGGAGTTGCCACGTGTCCAACCGACAGACCTTCAGCCTCTAACCTCCGGAAGACTCCACAACGGCTCCGGATCTTCAAAGTGGAATCAAAGACTTCAAGACCCAATTAAGTGTCATTAATACCATATTAATGACACACGATCGGACGACCTTAATTACCAGTAACGGTGCTGTCAAAGCCCATTACCCGGTCATTAAGAGAAATTAAACGTGTTGAATGAATATCAATACTGGTAACCGCCGGGGCCACATGTCGGGCCAGGCTAACTTGTAACGACCTACCCTTGTACTATAAAAGGACAGGCCGACGACGGACTAGGTACGCTCAGGTTGAGACACACGCGTTCCACAGACGCTCGACACAAGCTCATACAGCTAATACAACATCAACACACCCGTGGAGTAGGGTATTACGCTCAGGCGGCCCGAACCACGTAAATCTCCGTGTCTTCTGTGCTATTTTCAATTCACCTTATTGAATCTCCGTGCGCCCACACCGAACATCAAACTCCTCTAACACTTTAGTAGTGTCGGGAGATCTACCGGATCCAAACCACCGACAGTTGGCGCGCCAGGAAGGGGCGCCTGAGATTTCGAGAATGGTGAACTCAGCTGCTAGATCATCCAACGGTCATCCCGATGCTCAAGCTGCTAGGGGCAGTCCCTCCAATATGCAGCCACCAGCAGGGGCCTCAGCGCCAGCAGGAGTCACACTGCCACCACCGCCGCCTCCACCAGCAAATCAAGCTGGACAATGCGATGGTGCACCGGCGTCAGTCACTGCATCGGGAAATCATGGCAACCCGGAACACGCGCTCCATACAGCACGTGCTCTTCTCCAACGCCCACCACCTCTGGATGCATCCAGGGATGCACTGGAGCAGTGGAGGGCTGATGTGGAACATTTGGTTGCAGCAGCAGCCGACCGCATCAGCAACCAGGGTCCTCCTCCTTCAGGACGGGCCCCGTTGCAGCGACGGACCTTGTCTGGCAGACTTGGTCCGCACGTTTCCAACAACAGGAGACGTGCTGCATCACAGCAGGTGACGTCATTGCCTTCCGGGGCACGACACACTCACACAGTATCCAGGCTTTCAACTCATGACCTCCGGGCGGAGCTTGATCGCCGATACCGCCAATAGGATGGCCGAGTCCATATTGAGCGCGCTCGTGAAAGACGAGAAGCTCAAGACATTCTTGCTCCTGAAAGACTGGGAGGAGGCTGTTTCGCCCTGGCCATGCATCTGCGTATGGTCAGGTGGCCACAGAAGTTCCGGTCTCACCTGCCGGAGAAGTTCGACAGGACTGTCAATCCTGTTGAATTTCTTCAAATCTACTCCACTGCTATTTTGGCAGCTGGAGGAAATGAGGCCGTAATGGCCAATTATTTCCCAGTGGCTTTAACTGGGACCGTCAGGTCCTGGTTTATGAGCCTTCCACCCAACTCCATTGACAGTTGGGAGGAGCTGTGCCGACAGTTCACCGCCAATTTCGGGAGTTCATACACCCGACCAGGCACTGAACTGGACCTTTTTGTAGTCGTGCAAAAAGGAGGAGAATCCCTGCGATCATTCATCCAGAGGTTCTCTCAGGTACGAAACACTATCCCTTCTATCTCTAGCGCCTCTGTCATTGTGGCATTCAGACAGGGTGTACGGGACAAGAAGATGCTGGAGAAACTAGCGATCAAGGAGATCACCAGTGTCACGGAACTCTTCAGTTTGGCCGAAAAATGTGCCAGAGCTGCGGAGGGCCATGAGATGCACTCCAAACCAACTCAGGAGGATCACAAGAAATCCTCCAAAGGAGAAGCCGCTACCTCCGGGAGTGGCAAAAAGAAGAAGAAGACCAACGGCAAGAAGAAGTCGTCGGCCGGTACATCCAATGTTGCAGCTGCTGCAGCTCCGGGTGGCCGGGGGCCACGCCCTGAGAAGCAACCTCGACCGTCTTCTGAAGACGGTGGCAAACCCAAGGTGTGGTGCCCAATTCACAAAACGGGGAGCCACAGTTTGGAAGACTGTCGGGAGGTCCAAAACCTTGCCGAGCGCTACAACAAGCGTCGGGAAGAAACTCCTTTCCAACAGAGGGAAGGAAAACAAAAAGTCGACGAAGCTCCAGCTCAAGAGGAGTTAGGTTTTCAGGATCCAAAAAAGGTCCTGAAGGCCGTCTGCACCTCCGTCGACGACGATTCCGACGTCTCTGACAACGAGCGTCGGAAGACCATGAACACCATCTTTGGTGGATCATGGGACATCACCTCCCGCCGCGTCATTAAGACTATGCGTCGGGACATGGCTGCTGTAGCTCCTACAGCCAGACCAGAGCCTCATCGGAAGTGGATGGACACATCCATCACTTTTGATGCTTTGGACTGCCCTCAAAGCATGGTGGGAGCAGGACAGCTACCTTTGATGGTATCTCCTACCATCAATAACATCCAGCTCCATCATGTCATGGTAGACGGAGGTTCGGGTCTCAACCTCATAAGCTTCGAAGCTTTTACCAAGCTTTAGCTCCGACCTTCGGATCTCCACCCCTCCCGACCTTTCTCCGGAGTAGGTCCGGGAGCCATTACCCCACTTGGAGCTATTACTCTCCCTGTTACCTTCGGGACACGGGAGAAGTATCGCACCGAGAAGTTGATCTTCGACGTTGCTCAGATCAACTTACCCTTCAATGCCATCCTGGGTAGGCCTGCCTTGTACAAATTCATGGCAGCTGCTCATTATGGCTACCTGGTGTTAAAAATGCCAACACCAGTAGGCATTCTCCGGATCAGCGGAGATCGTACTACCGGAGTAACTGCTCTGGAAGAACTCCATGCACTTACCACGGCGCAAGAGGAGGACTCCAGGCAGGAGCAAGCTCCAAAACCCCCAAGCATTCGTCAACGAGGCTCGACATCTGCACCTCGTGTGCAGCCAAGCGGTGACACCAACATCCCTGTCTAAGTCGTCCAAATCGGTTCTGATGCCGCTCAGACCGCCCGTATATCGAGAGGATTGAACGACAAATAGGAACTCGCGCTCATCGCTTTCCTTCGGGCTAATGTCGACGTGTTTGCCTGGCAACCGTCACAAATGCCTGGGATCCCCAGGGAAGTGATTGAGCACAATCTGAAGATCTACCCTGACGCCCGGCCTGTGCACCAGAAGCCTCGGAAGCAATTTGTAGAGCGACAGAACTCCATTCGACAAGAAGTTAAGAAGTTGCTCGAAGCTGGATTCATCCGAGAAGTCTTCCATCCAAAATGGCTGGCGAACCCAGTCGTTGTGCCCAAGGCCGGTGGGAAGCTTTGGATGTGTATCGACTACACAACACTAAATAAGTCATGTCCAAAAGATCCATTCCCACTACCTAGAATAGATCAAATAGTGGATTCCACCTCTGGGTGTGAATTACTGTGTTTCCTAGACGCATATTCTGGGTATCATCAAATCAGAATGTCTAGGGAAGATGAAGAGCATACCTCTTTCATCACAGTAGATGGATTATACTGTTATACAGCCATGCCGTTTGGTCTCAAGAATGCTGCTTCAACCTTTGTACGAGCTATGTACAAAACCTTTGAAGACCTCATTAGAGACATAGTGGAAGTGTATGTCGATGACATCGTGGTCAAGGTCAAGAACAAGGAGTCACTTCTTGACACCTTACAGGCTGTCTTCGATAAGCTGCGGGTCACCTGCACAAAGCTAAACCCAGACAAGTGTGTCTTCGGGGTTAGCTCTGGAAAACTTCTTAGTTTCCTGGTAAGTCACTGGGGCATAGAAGCTAATCCGGCGAAGATCAAGGCCATTGAAGACATGCGGCCACCAGCCCGCATCAAAGATGTCCAAAAGCTAACTGGATGTCTAGCAGCCCTCAGCCGGTTCATTTCAAGACTTGCGGAACGGGCACTCCCCTTCTTCAAGTTATTGAGGAAGTCTGGACCATTCCAATGGTCTGAAGAAGCAGAAAAGGTGTTCCAGGAGCTAAAACGGTTCCTCACCACCCTACCAACTCTGGTAGCTCTGAATCCTGGTGAGCCTTTATGCTTTACATTTCAGCCACTGACGAAGTTGTCAGTATGGTCCTGGTCGCGGAAAGACCAGAACTACCCCATACTCAGGGATCCGGACCCCTTCGGGAGGGTCCGGAGGTTCCTGAAAGCGAGTCTGGGTCCTAGCTCCCAGACTCGAATCCACAAGAAGTTACTTCAGAAGACCCAGACCCCTCCAGGAGAGTCCAGGTCACTTCTGAAGAAGCTCCGGGTTCCTCCAGCCAGAAATCGGAGGTCCCCGAAGAAAATCCGGATCCCTCCGGGAGGATCCAGGTCAGTGAAGAGGAAGCTCCGGGCCCCTCCGGGAGGGTCCGGACCATTCAGCGCCCAGTGTACTTCATCAGTGAAGTACTACATGATGCCAAGACTCGATACCTAGAGGTGTATAAGCTGCTCTATGCAGTTCTTATTGCCTCCAGGAAGCTTCACCATTATTTCCAAGCTCACAAAATCTCAGTGGTGACCTCTTACCCACTACGAGCAATCTTGCATAATCCCAATTCAACTGGGAATATTGCAAAGTGGGCAGCGGAATTGGCTGAATTCGATCTTGAATTCATTTCAAGGCAAGCAGTCAAGAGTCAAGCATTGGAAGACTTCATAGCAGAATGGACTCCCTCTCCATCAAACCCTGGGGGCCCCAGTGAGCAGATGTCGGAACACGAAGCTCCGGTCTTCACCGAGCCTCATTGGACCCTCTACTTCGATGGCTCCATGCAAAGGCAGGGGGCTGGAGCTGGAATCCTTCTCCTCGCACCAACCGGGGAGAAGGTAAAATACATGGTACACCTTGACTTCAAGGCGACCAACAACATGGCGGAGTACGAAGCACTCATCTACGGACTAAAGGTGGCACTGTCATACGGTGTCAAGCAATTGCTGGTCAAGGGAGATTCACAACTCATCATTAAGCAAGTGAAGGGTGAATGCTCCTGCAACAATCTCCAGCTAGCTTCTTACCTCCTTGAAGTCCAGAGGCTTCAGAAGAACTTCGAAGTCCTAGATCTCCACCTTGTCCAGCATGCCCACAACGCTTACTCCGACGAACTCTCGACGAAAGCGTCAACCGGAGCTCTGACTCCTGACGGAACTTTTGTCTGGAGGTTGTCAAAACCCACAGCTCAGCCTGCCGAACTGAGCGAAGGGGGCGAGATCAGCATCCCGAAGCTGATGGTCCCGATGGCCCTGTTACCATGGCAGCCATCAAGGGTCGTAGGTGCTGCCGTAAGCTCCGAGCAACCCAGCACGCAAGACTCAAATGCTCAAGTTAGTTCCGATGCATGGATCTCAGAGATCCGGAACTACTTGAAAGACAACATCCTTCCTGACGATGATGTATCCGCTGACCGGGTAGTCAGATTGGCTAAAAGATACACGTTGGTAGAAGGGGATATCTACCGGCACGGTGCCAACGGCATCCTAATGCGGTGCATCACAAGGGAAGAAGGTTGTGAGCTCCTCGCAGAAATCCATGGAGGCGAGTGTGGGAACCACGCGTCTTCTTGCACGCTGGTTGGTAAAGACTTTCGGCATGGCTTCTACTGGCCTACAACACTCCAGGATGCAACTGAGCTGGTAAAGAAATGCGAAGCATGTCAATTTCATGCAAAGCAAATTCACACACCGGCTCAGCCCCTACAAATGATACCTCCTACATGGCCTTTCGCTGTGTGGGGGATGGACATCTTGGGACCTTTCCCAAGAGCCGTCGGAGGTTACAAGTTCCTCTACATCGCCATCGACAAGTTCACCAAGTGGCCGGAATCAACTCCAGTTGTGACAATCAACAAGCAATCTGCTATCAACTTTTTGCAGTCCATTGTATGCAGATTTGGAGTCCCAAACAAAATCATCACTGATAATGGGACCCAATTCACAAGCTCTGCATTTCAAGGATATTGCGAAGACCTCGGCATTCAAGTTTGATACGCCTCTGTAGCTCACCCAGCCAGCAATGGCCAAGCCGAGAGAGCAAATGCTGAAATCCTTAAAGGACTCAAAACGCACACCTATGAGCGCTTGAAAAAACATGGAGGCAACTGGATTGAAGAGCTTCCGCCTACTTTATGGGCCAACATGACATCTCCAAACCGGTCAACTGGAGAGACACCCTTCTTCCTGGTGTATGGAGCTGAAGCAATCCTTCCTCCAGAAATCACCTTGGGGTCACTCCGGGTCCGGACCTTCGACGAAGCCATGCAGGACCAGCTCCGGCGTGAAGACCTAGACCTCCTTGAGGAGGGAAGGTGCCAAGCAGCTGTTCAGAATGCCCGATACCGTCAAGCCCTTCGGCGCTATCATCAACGGCATGTACACAACCGACAGCTCGAGGAAGGCGACCTGGTGCTACAGAGAATACAATCTAGAGAAGGGTTAAACAAACTCTCCCCCAGCTGGGAGGGACCCTTCCGAGTGATTAAAGTATCCCGTCCCGGGAGCGTTCGCTTGGCTACTGAGGATGGGACACCTCCCCCAAATCCTTGGAACATTGAGCACCTCCGTAAGTTCAACACTTAATATCATGGAGGTGAGTCTGTAGTAACTTGAGGTGTATGTTATAGAGTCATTGTACAGAGTCGGGTAGTTCCTCTGGGAGAACAGCCGGACCTTTCCCGAAAGGTCTGCAAAGTTCATGCAACACTTGCCACAGTCTCAGGACTAAAAGTGTTGCTAGCTACCCTGGGTCAAACGAGAAATAAAACACGCTTAGCCTGGCTCCGTACCCTAAGAGTGTACTTGTTTCTCCTATACCCCGAACCTATAATGAAAGACATCTTCATGTGAAACAGACTCCACGTGCATTCATTTTCTACAAGCTCAACATTTTTTATTTTTCTCTTTCTTGTCTATAGCAAAGACGTGCAATTCTTAAGAAATTTTAGTTCGACCGGTTCATATACAATTCGAGTTGTATTGTCGAATCTTTTGGATTCAAATATTGTTCATGGCCCACTCGCCTGAATGCCGCCAAGCCAATCTAGGGCCGGAGTGTGCTATCGACTTAGCCTGGTCAAGCACCCTAAGTACGCCACTCTACCTACACCCCGGCAGGACGAAGTAAGGCAGGTCCATGTACAGTTGGATCTGGAAGAAAAGACAACACATTCGGTTGTATTTAGAATCGCGTTTGACTTAAAATTTTCTTGAGAATCGTAAGCCACGACGAAGTTATAGGCGAGAAACGAATTTTACTATTTTTCTTGGCTTCAGTGTACAGGAAAAATAAAATCTACGTTGATGGAGAAAAGTCGGAGCTAACAAAGCTCCGACTCCCCTAGGTGGCTTGTAATCAATGTTACGCATTGAAAATGAGCATCATCGGAGCAATCAAGCTCCGGTAGAACTAGGGGGGCCAGCCGTCGATGCTAAATAAAAGATGGTGAGAAGACCCCACAAACGGAGTCTACTGCCAACAAACTAAGTGCTGGCAAAGGTCACTGCCGGAGCTACTAAGCTCCGACACCCCGGAGGAATAATTATCGATGCTCTACGCATTGATAGGGACTATTGCCGGAGCTACTAAGCTCCAACGATAGACAATGCTGGAGCTTCTAAGCTCCAACAACCTCACGGGGCCTTCACTATCGAAGACTTCAGACCTACACTCTACAAGTTCGGAGCAAATGAGTCTTCAACAAAACACAATATCCTCTTGGTACATGTTCACAATCAAATTGTGTACATCTACCAGGGGGCCAAGTGAAGACAAAAGTGTTGAAGACAAAAAGTGAAATTCACAAAAATTTGGGGATTTCATTCATCTGGAGACAAGGGATTACAAAATTGAGGAAGAAGAAGAGAAAATACAAGTGAGAACTACAGAGATGGTCCTAGACCCTATGGAAGAATTGGGCGATCTTCTGAGCAACCTCCGACACGTTGGCTCTAGCAGCTTCGCCTTCTCCTTCAACGGGACCTTCAAGCACCGGGTCCAGAGGAAATTGGGAGTTCCAGCTGGTGTAGCACATCAGCACATATTCTGCAACGTTCTTCGCCAGGAATTGCCCCTCAAACTCCAATTGGTCTGTGATGACATCGCCCACCTTGGAGAGTTTGCTGCCTGCCGAGCTCAACGCCTGCAACGCCAGGTTCGGCTCCGGCTCCGGATCATCCGGGCGCACGGGGCTGAAGCCCATTGGTGTCAGCACGTCGTTGGCCTTGCCCAGGAACTCCCAAATCTGTAGGGAGTCCGTAGTCCTTAAGCCCTTCAATTCCTCCAGGGATCTCCTGGCCGCCACCAGTTCAGAATCCTCGCGAGCGAGGCGCTCAACTTCTTTGGCGTTTTGCTGAATCTTTTCAGCAACCCGCTTTTCGAGTTTTCCGAGCTCCTCCTCCCGGAGGTGGATCTTGTTCCGGCGGTCGACCAGGTCCTTCTCCCTGCCCCTCACTTTCTTCTCCCTGGCGTCAAGGGCACACTCTTGTTCATAGAGCTCCTGCCCTTGCACCCAGGCCTTCTCCTCTTCCTCATGGCAGCGCTCTTCCAATTTCTTGGCGCGCTCCTCTAGGCCCTTGTCAGCCATAGCCACCTCCTCGATGAGCTCCTCCTCCCTCCTCAGGATGTCATCCCGCAGCTCAAGGAGTTTCTGCTCTTCATCTTCGAGCCGTTTCTCCCTCTCTTCAAGTGCCTCACGGCGCTTGATGAGTGTAGTGTTAATGGCCTCAAGCCTTTCTTGGCGTTCATCGGCCACACTATGAGCTGCTTTGGTCTGCTCATAAATCTCCCGGGATTGAGCATCGAGGGCACGAGTCATACTCTCCCTGTCATCCAGTAACTTGCCCCAGTATTCCAGGCGAACCTTCTCCCGCTTGATCCACTCTTTGTCATCCGCTAGCCTCGACTGCGCCAGCTTGGTCTCGAAGTAGAGCCGGTTACGCCACCGCCTAAGGGTTTGGCGCTCCTCTTCAAGAGCCTTGCTGTCGTGGAAGAAGGCCAGTTGGACTTGACGCAGGCTGGAACATGCGTTGTCAATACACAGTGACAATGGGATAGGTTCCGGACCTGCTGGGGTCTCCTTTGCTGGTTCCAGCGGGTTTTCAGATACAAAAATTGGGTCCCACTCCACAAGAGTGGTCCTTTGGGTCTCCATGGCACTAGGGTCGTCCTCCGGGATGGCCTCAGTCGCCATCGAGGAAGGCCCCGCCGCCAGGTCTTCATTCACCCCCTCAGACAGGGGGCCAGCGACTTCGCCAGGGCACTCCGGCTCAGCCGTGGGTACCTCCGACGTCGTCACTTCTGGAGCAGGGGCCGCTTCTAACTCCGGTCTGGGCACCTCCTCCGATGGGGGCTCGGGCTCCGACGCCTCTTCAACAACCAGCTCGGGAGCCGGAAGATCTTCAACATCGACGAGCCCTGTGGCCGGAGCTCCAACAATGATCGGCCCTGCAGCCGGTGCTTCAGAGGCAGCCGACCCAACTGCTGGAACTTCCTCAGCTTCCGGCACGCACGCTGGGACTTCAACCACCCTCGGCTGAACCGTCAGGGCTTCGACAATTTCCGGCTCTGAGGCCGGAATTACTGCTTCCTCCGGCTCAACAGCCGGAGTTTCCATCATATTAGCACTAGGACGCGGAGCTTCAACCTCCGGGGCAGGTGCCGCTGGCGCATCTTCTCTCCCACGGTCCGGGACTACCACGGGAGTCTCTAGGGATGAGTCGAGGTCCATGACCATGACAGCCGGCGCCGGAGCTGTCGTAGCTTCAGCCACCACTTGGGGCGGCACCGGGACAGGAGCAGAAGCTTCCGCCCTCACAGCTTCAGTTGTTGTGGCTGAAGGTGGAGCCTCACTCCTCTTCTTGGGAACGCTGCAGATGATGGATGAAGAAACTTAAAAAACAGTTACTACAACAAAACAACTGTCCAAGGTAAAGATTAAAAATTACCTTGGGAGGCTTCCGCACCAGCTTGCGCAGAACCTCTTTCCCGGATGTTCCGGACTGGTCATAGCCGGCGTGGAAGCTTCGGAAGGCCCCCCGGAACTCGTCGCAGCCACGGGCATCTCCCTAGTCGAGGCCCCCCTCGATCGGGAAGAACCTCCGAACCTAGAAGCCTCAACTGGCCCTGGTGCCGAAGTCGCATGCCCGAAGCTAGCACCCCGGGAGGACCCCACTGCGGGTACAGTCACCGCGGTTGCAGAAGACCTCCCCCTCTGGGGAGAAGGAGCCGATGCAGAGGTGGCAGGCCTGACGTACCTTCCGTCGGCATGCTGCAGCTTCCTCTTTCGGCTCAGGAGTTCATCCGCAGGCTCCTTGCACTTGCCGACGACCTCGACCCTAGGCTTCGGGCAGGGTCGGAGCCACCTTCGGACACTCCCGGGATCGCCACCCTGGTGGTTGATCTTCTCTCGACGACACCAAGGTCGTCAAGCACGGGCATCTTCTGCCGGAGCTCCCTACTGAACTCAACTTCCACGTTCAGAGGAACAAAAGCCGATGGCGGAGTCAAGTCGTCACCCTCGACGTCGGTGCCGTGCTGGAACTTCTTGAGGTGGAAATCCAAGGTTGTCCCCACCATGTTGGACTTCAGCCCGGTCTCGACCCGGTCGTCGTCCATCACTCTGTTGAGGGCCCAAGCGAGTTTTTCTCTCCTCTTCAGCGGTGCCCACCTGTTAACCATGAAGTTACAAAACACCGCCTGGGGAGTTAATCCTCCCTCCACGCATTGGCGGATCCTGGTCAGAACGGGGTTGAAGGCGTCTGCCAACACCGAAGCTTCACTCCAGATCGTCGTGTCAATGTTGGGAAGGCCTTCGGGCAGCTCCAGCCTCTCGTGCTCCTCCACCCGGATGACTATCCAGTCCTTCTTCTAGTCATCCCACTTCCCAGAGGGAAATGACCAGAGGTACTTGAATGGGCACTTCTTGCGCTTCACGAAGTAGTAGAAGCCAAGGTACTCATTGCTCCTACCAGTGGTATGGACGGTGAAGAAGGTCCAAAAGAGTTCAATGCAGGGGGGATGCCCACCCACATCTCACAGAAGTGGACGAAGATAGACACGAGGAGAATGGAGTGAGGGCCAAGGTGGTATAACTGCAGACCATAAAAGTCTAGCAGCATCAAGAAAAAGGAGGAAAAAGGTGGGATCAACCCCACCATGGCGTACGAGGAGAAGTACACCATTTCGCCGGCGTGCTCCTTCTCAAACGGGAGCTCTCCCTCGGCGCGGACCGAGCGGTTGAAGAAGTCCGAGGACCATCCCATGAGGGTCCGGACCTTCTTCAGGTCGTCGTCGGTCTTCAAACGGCTCTCGCGGAGACCCAACTCCATCGCAGCACAGCAAGGCAAGAGAGGAAAAGCGAAGCACAAGTTGGGAGTTTGAGCGCAAGAACAGATGAGAGGCGTAAAGAACTCCAGATGGCGCGCGCCTTCCTTCTTAAGTAAGCCCTCGCAACGCTTGGATGGAAACCGCAAGGAAGTCGAAGATACCACTCAAAAATTCCACCCAGCCGATGACAAAAGGGCCCGGGACCACCCCGACGATCAAGTCGAGGTTCTTACCCAGGCGAACGGTTGTCATCATGAGGCGGGAAGCCTGAAGACGGCGACCTGACAAGGCGCGCGGAACCAATACAGTTTTCGTATCGGGAACCGGCGACCTTCAATTGCGTGAGATCCGCACGCTAAAGATCTCATCTGCCGCACGCGGGATACGCCACACGACGAGGATTTAACTCTAAACCATTGCAAACGGCACATCCGAAGACCTTTGAAGACTCAGTTCAAAAGTCGCGAAGATGGACCCACCTCCGGCGGAATGACTTTACCCAAAGGGTCTTCCCCAGAGGTGGGCCCAGGGGGCCACTGTCGGTACTCTAGAACCGTACACCCCTTGGGGTTACAAAGATTTCAAAGGAAAGTCACCTACTTGATTTGAAGACCTTCGGAGGCCCACATGTCAGATATAACCGGACCCGCTTCTCCAACATGGTTAATCCCAGGGTCGCCACGTGTACTATCAAACCGGAGCTACCGCCCACAGGGGGGAAGCTCCGGGCTATGTACCGAAATGACACCCCCGGACCTAACCCCAGACCGAGGGAAGCTCCGGATCTGACACGTGTCAGGTAGCTCCAGAGCTACCTGTTTCCCACAGTATGCTTCGGAGCTGCCACGTGTCCAACCGTCGGACCTTCAGCCTCTAACCTCCGGAAGACTCCACAACGGCTCCGATCTTCAAAGGGGAATCAAAGACTTCAAGACCCGATTAAGTGTCATAATACTATATTAATGACACACGATCGGACGACCTTAATTATCAGTAACGGTGTTGTCAAAGCCTATTACCCGATCATTAAGAGAAATTAAACGTGTTGAATGAATATCAATATTGGTAACCGCTGGGGCCACATGTCGGGCCAGGCTAACTTGTAACGGCTTGCCCTTGTACTATAAAAGGACAGGCCGACGACGGACTAGGGACGCTCAGGTTGAGACACACGCGTTCCACAAACGCTCGACACAAGCTCATACAGCTAATACAACATCAACACACTCGTGGAGTAGGGTATTACGCTCAGGCGGCCCGAACCACGTAAATCTCCGTGTCTCCTGTGCTATTTTCAATTCACCTTCTTGAATCTCCGCGCGCCCACACCGAACATCAAACTCCTCTGACACTTTAGTAGTGTCGGAAGATATGCCAGATCTAAACCACCGACACGCTCAATACAACAGCAACACACCCGTGGAGTAGGGCTCAGGCGGCCCGAACCAAGTAAATCCTTGTGTCAATTTTCCACCTTCTTCTGAATCTCTATGCGCCCACAAGTGAACTACAAACTTCGCGGGCTGCCAAAGGTAGTACCGGGAGAACTGCCGGAACCTAACTCCGACAGCGCACGTGTGCGCGCGGCTCGCACGGTTAGGTTAAATTCAAAACTTACGTCGGCCGACGACATGGCTGACGTAAGTAAAGGTTAACTTCTGTCGGCCATGTTACTTACGTCGGCTACGGGTCACGGTTGACGTCAGTATCTGTTTGTTGCCGTCAGTTGTTTTACTTACGTCAGTCGTAGGACCGCAACCGATGTAATTTAGTTAACTTACGTCAGTGATCAAGCCCTGACGTAATTTACGCAACGTAAGTTGTACTGGC
Organism: Tuctoria greenei; assembly: GCA_036927565.1. Taxonomy (NCBI): domain Eukaryota; kingdom Viridiplantae; phylum Streptophyta; class Magnoliopsida; order Poales; family Poaceae; genus Tuctoria; species Tuctoria greenei. Next base: position 148,837,479 of record JAYESD010000010.1, on the reverse strand, counting down.
CGACGTATGGCGCTTCCTCTAGTAAGTGAACGGGGATCCGTTTGATGACGGCAGCGGCTACCTTCCACGCAAGCCGCAACTGGTACCGGCCTACCGGGGCCCATGCGCGGGGGCGTGGCAGAGAGGCAGATCAGTTCGAGACCCACCGATACGCCGCACGGATAAACTTCCCGGCGTATTTCCGTGTTCTCTTCCGCATATTAACAGGGCCGGGTAGCAGGCGCGCGAAGCCGCAGCGAACCTAACCGTTTGTTCCGCGGCTTCTAGCCATACCAGCGGCGCGCCGCGCGGGCGCACGGCACGGCAGCCGCCGACGGCGGCGACGTCACATCCAAACAAGGGGTCCGCGGCGGCCCACGGGACGCGGCACGCAGGCCAGTCCACGGCTCCATCTGAATGGTCTCTCTCTCTCATTCCGGGAAACCCGACCCCATATAAAGCCGCGGCCGCCCCGCTCCAGCGATGCAAGTCACACTCATCCACGATCCACACCCCAAGTTCCGAGTCCAAACCCAAAGCGACATTGCGATGATCCTGGTGGGTGTCGTGGCGGAGCTGCTGGAGGAGTACACCGCGCTGGTGGCCCGGGTGCTGGAGCAGCTGCTCAACGACGCGCCCTTCCCGCGCCGGATGCGCTTCCGCATGTTGCGGAGCCTCCCCTTCGTAGCGGAGCCTCTGCCCCCGCCGCCGCCGTCGCACGCGCTCCGCGTCACCACCCGAGGAGGCTGATCGTGATCGCGGCCCTAGCGCACCAGCCACCGGACAGGCTCACCTGGTATCTTCAATTCTTGGTGTGTTTCGTGCGCGTCTCTTCCATTTTGCCAGGTCTGGCCACACAAGGGTACTGTAAAGGAGACCGTGTTCGCGGACTATTTTGTATTTTGTTTCTGTAAATATTCTTCGTGACACTATGAGCTATGAAGTTACTCTCCATTTTTTTCTAAATGAAAGGGATCTCCAGAAAATCGTTTCTTTGGATAATGAGTACTCCTATCTTTTGCTGGATGAGGCAGAGGATTTCTGGATGCCAATACCAATACGATTCGTGGCAGAGGATTTTCTGGATGCTTCTAAACATGTTTTTTACATCAACGCGCGCAGGATTCAGATTCTAAACCCGGCTTCTAAACATGTTTTAGATAGCCAATGCTAGAGACCGTTGGACCATGTTCTCGTCATGGCTCCAGTCTGCAGCAGAAAACCAATTGCCCCTCACTACGTCTTCCTCGGCTATCAACAGAGGGCACCCAACTTCAAATTTTCAGTTGCAAGCGGTCCTTTCTCTGGAAAACCGTTAACGGTAAGTTAAAAACCTCTTGCAGCTTAAAGCCGAGCCAGAGGGAACTCAAGGAACATGCATTCACTTTGTAGTAACAATTTGTCAGGATTCTACGGCACGGCCGCACCTAAAGCCGGATCAGAGGGAAGAGCTTCTTCCACGCTTTCTTACACCTGTACGCGGTGAACGCCGCCAGGTACTGCTTGGGAGCTTCCACCATCGTCGGTGTATCCCAGGCAGCTGGACCCGGCTCGTCGGCGCCCCAGAACCGCGCCGCGCGGCGCTTCTTCCGGACGGCGACGAGCACGTCGTCACGGTTGCATATCCCCCCACACGGTCACCTTCTGCTGCTGGTAGTCCACCTGAACCGAATGGATCCCTGCAACATGCATTTCACTTGTCACACTGTTCTGTTTCGAATGCACATGATATATACCGCGAGTTTATTTACCTTTCAGATTCGAAAGCGCCTTCTTAGATCTTCTTCTCGCAACCGTAGGAGTAGAGCGGCACCTTCATCTCCACGTACTGTGCCTCGATGTTCCTCCCCGCGAGGACGATCTGCATGTCCCCCATCGGATCCCACACCACCAATCTCTCTCTCTCTCCTAAACACGGACTCAGAGCCCGAGGGAGATCGGTGTGTACGTGCAGACAACAGCGAGCAGGCGAGTTTATATACGCGCGCTAATTAAAAGGCGACGCCGTGGATGGAAGTGGATCATGGGATCATCCTTTGCATATCCGTTGGCACGCATGTGCGCAAGGGCCCAGCCATGGCAATGGCATCGTCACCCTCGCTCGCTTTTCGAGTTCCGATCCGTCGCCACGCGCGCTTTTCCGCCAGCGCGTCACCGCAGCGCACGAGAGCTTGTAGCTGTCTCAGGGATCAAAGGCGACTGCCGATGATTAGAAAAACAGTAATCCTATTCTATAGGTGCCCGAAATTTCAGTTTTATTCAGGCGACCGTTATAGATAGCTTTGAGATTCGTATGCACCAACATAATCTTCTTCCATCTTCTGGCTGCAAATCGATCCAGGCCATGACGGAAGGAGCCGGCCGATGACTCGACGCGCGGAGCTCCGCGACAGCGCGGCGGGGGAGCTCCGCGGCGCGCGGACGCCGGTGGCGGCGGCGGCGCTTCTATCAGCTGCAGCGGCGACGGCACCGAAACGCGACAGCAGCGGCAGCTCTTATCGGTGGCGGCGGCATCTCCTATACGCGGAGGCGAGGAAGAAAAGGTAAAAGGAAAAAAAATAGTTGTGATTGGTAATCTCTTTTTGTTAGTTTTGTTAATTGTTAATCTATAATTTATAATTATAAGGATTATGTTAATTGTAAAATAATTAAATAAATATAATTTTGTGATTGATTAACTTATATAATGAAGGGTTGATGATTAATTATAGTGATTGGTGGTTAATTTCATGCACTCAAATCTAGATAGCCCCTTAGAAAAAAGAGGCTGGCGGTGGAGGGATGACGTGTACTTCCTCCGTCTCCATAAACTTGTCGCTTTGTAGTTCATTTTTGAACTACAAAGCGACAAGTTTATGGGGATGGAGGGAGTAGTCATCAGTGGCGGCTTGCCGCTGGCAGCGTCCGTGCCCATGTGGAAATCTGGCGGTTGGAGGCGACGGCGCCATCTTTGGAGTACGTGGTGCGTGCGCGCGCATCGGAGCATCTTTGGCTTTTGGAACCGGTAAGTACTCCCTCCGTCTTAAAAAAGTTATCACTTTGTAGTTTATTTTTGAACTACAAAACGACAACTTTTTTGGTACGGAGAGAATAAGGGGAAATGTGGAATCATTTGAATTAGATTACAACTTGTTGCGGCTCCTTTTTGCATGTCAACAAAAGATGGTGCGGGGGCGATCGAGCGTCAGCTTGAAGCCTTGAACACATTTGGATCGTGATATTCACCGCAATGTATCCACATTCAGTACTACAAAGACATTTTCGTTAGGATTATGATCTCGGTTTTTTGTATTAGGAGTCGGCTAGAGTCCCTAACCAACTCAACCTCCTCACGGTAAAATTTAGGTGTTTGATCGGGACACTCAACTATACCGGTTGGAGACCCCCTTAGCTACTCTCTCACTCTATAAATAGATAGACACCCCTCAATTTTAGATTTGATGAGAGATCAACCAAAATAGACATGCCCAACTCCTTAGGCCACCGGTAAGGGAGGAAGTCAGGGAAGATGCTCCAAAGCTTCACCGTCGCCATCTACAGCAGATCATCGCCTTGCCTCCATCTGCTGCCCTTGCGGCTCCTCCCGACGCTCTGCATCGACCTCCTCCTCCCGGTGTCAGCGCTTCCACAGAAGCACCACCGCCATGATCAAAGTCTTGGCGGCTAACACAGGCCCGAGGTATGACACCTAAGTAAGTAATCAACTCTCTGTTTTGTGTTAATCCCAAATGATTAGTTGCTAGGTCACGATCTTAAGTGCCTCAGATTTTAACAGTTTTTACTGACGGGTCATAAGGTCATTAGTGATAGACATCGTGCTCATCATTATCCCTTTGTTACTGAAAAATCAACCGTCAAAAGTGGCAAGCGGACACATGTTACTAGAAACCCATCAAAAGAAAGAAAAATGAAACGGCCTGGGCCGTCGGCTTACTACCCCAGATAAACAGTAGGACAATAGTTCATCTAAAAGAAAAGGACAACAGTTTATATTCCATATAAGCTAATTGGAAGGGACCGTGCACTGCATACCCTGACCTGAAAACAAACTTTAGCAAGAAGATGGTGATTGTGGCTAGCCTTTCCCATACATTTACCTCTCCAGGCAGAAAGTAAACACGAAAGGCCCTTGTTAGGCCGCGGTATTTCTCTGGATATTACTCCACCGCAGGTACAATAGTCCCTTTTATCTCTCCATGGAAGCACCAGCTAGTAGAAAATTGAGCTATCAGTCAATTTTCTGGGTTGGGTTTGTACTGTCGTGTAGAAGTGCAAGTGAATTTGCTCATCATTCCTGGTCAGAGGTTTTTGGGTGAGTTGTTCGGTGTCGGTGCAATGTAGCTCACAAAATTTATATTTTGATTGTTTCATATGATTTTATATGGTACCTGCCCCCTGTTCGTGATAGCTGTAAGACTAATGGTATCACCACCTCTCTCTGGAAATGGGATAAAATCTGAGTGTTTTTAATGACCTTTTTAAATTCCCTTATAATGATAATCCATGCTTAAAAGTTCAGATTGTGACATGTAGAGATTGACCTGGTAACTGAGGAAGATATTACGTTCCAAATTTCTGTGGTTGGAGGTAGCCAGAACGTGGGCCAAGGCCCAAGTCTAGCTAGTGGCTCTAGGGAGATGTTGCAATTTGTGCTGCTTTCCTTGAAAGATACAAACTGAAGCACTATCCGTGACAGTTCCGTATGAAGACAAAACTATTGCCAATTGGTAGCTTTCATTATGTCTTGCAGACCAATTTTGCCCCCTGATTTGCTATTTTCATAATTTTTTATTTCTCCCTGCTCGCTTTTTAAGCGTCACAAGTTTACTGATGGTTGTCCTCTGATCCTCAGCTACGTGGAGCATCCCCCTCCTCCAGAATCAAAGTAGAGTGTGATTTCACCACATTTTTGGCCAAAAATCCTGCTTCTTTCAGTTGCAGGGTAACTGCACCTCCACGTCATGGATGTCCTGAGATTTCTCTGGGGGCCTACGTGGCCGCATCCCATCCGGCCATGCCTGTCATTTCAGCCAAAAGAAGCAGCACGTACAAAACAGCGCATTCGTTGCGGGATAAGGTGCCTTGGGCGCTACCATGGAGGTTCTTCCATTTCCAGCCTCAAGTTCTCACACTAGAGTAATGGCCAAATGCTACTCCGATTGGCCACCCCTCCCACCTCTCCATCCATCGAGACGAACAGCGCCGCAATCCCACACCTCTCTGAGCACGATCAAGCGGCAGCTTGCATCCTTCGTGCTGCACTGCTCCCGGTCCTGTGCTCCTCCCCTTCTCGAGCCCAAGAATTTGCCCAATGAGTTTGAAGCCGCGCCGGCGTCAATGTCGCTGCTCCCGGATGCTGCTCCAAAGCTCGTCATATCGAACAAGTTCATCCGAGGCCTCTGCAGCGACCGGCAGACCGAGCAGCTGGCGTTCGAGTGCTACAGGAGGGAGCTGCTGCAGCCGGAGTTCCGGCCAGAGAAGAAGACAGCGAACGCACTGACCGTGCAGCTGCTCAGATCGAAGCAGTGGGACTCGTTGGAGCTGCTGGTTGAAGATTTCAGGACCTATGGCGTGCTTCCTGAGAAAAGAACATGCGCGCGGCTCGTTGCCAGCTGCATCAAGGCGAGGAAGTTCGGCCTCGCCGATGCGGTGCTCGGAGTTCTTGAAGCGAAGAAGGGAGCCCCTGCTGTCATGGCCTTCAGCTCGGCCATGCTGGCGTACAACAAGCTGCATATGTACCGGAGGACGGTGCTGGTGTACGGACAGGCGAGGGTGGCCCGCCTGGCGCTGAACGTCGACGCCTACCGCGCCGTGATGGAGGCGTGCGGAGCGCTGGGCGAACCGGACATGGCTTTTTCGTTGTTCAAGCTGTACAGGTCTCAGAAATGGTATCCCTCGGATAGCTGTGTTGAGACATATGCCGTTGTCTGTGACGCGCTGGGAAAGGCAGGCAGAGCCCTGGATGCTTTGCAGTGTCAGCGAGAGATGGAAGAAGATGGGCTCTCGCCGAACGCCGCAATATACTCTACAGTCATCCGTGCTTTGGCAGATGCCCGAGAAACGGCGGCAGTGCAAGAGGTGTACCGCCAAGCATGGGAGAACATGATGCTTGGTGATCCGGACATGTTCTTGAAGGTTATCATCATGCACGTGGAGGCTGGAGTAGTGGAGGAAACAATTAAAGTTGCGAGGGACATGAGACAGATTGGCCTGAGGGTCACAGACTGCATCCTCTCCACAATTATCAGTGGCTTTGTCAAGAGAAGAGGCCTCAAACCAGCCATCAGAGCTTATGACAAGCTCGTCTTCCTAGGATGTGAGCCTGGTCAGGTCACCTACGCCTCAGTCATCAACGTGTACTGCCGGCTTGGGAGGAGCGACAGGGCAGAATCTGTCTTCTCCGAGATGATCGATCGAGGATTCGACAAGTGTGTGGTCGCCTATGGTAACATGATTTCAATGTACGGGAAGATCAGGAGAGCGTCAGAGGCTATGAGGCTGCTGGCCCTGATGAAGCAGAACGGGTGCGAGCCTAACGTCTTTGTGTACAACTCGCTCCTTGACATGCACGGCAGGCTGGGGAACGCAAAGCAGGCCGAGAAGATTTGGAAGGAGATGATGCGGCGCAAGGTCCTGCCTGATCGAATCAGCTACACGGCCATCATATACGCGAACAACCGGGCAGGAGAACCGGACCGATGCATGGAACTGTTCCAGGAGTTCAGGGAGACTGGATGCAAGGTCGACAAGGCCATGGCCGGGCTTATGGTTGGGGTGTTCTCCAAATGCAACCGGTTCAACGAGCTCATCGAACTGCTCAAGGACATGAGCGGGACCAAGATTGACAGAAGGTTGTACATGACCGTCCTGAGAAGCCTCCGGGACGCCGGGCTGGAGGTTCATGTGAAGTGGCTCCAAAGTAACTTCACCTTCATGGAGGAGAAAACTTGACTTCACATTCCTGGAGTTCATACGAGAACAACGTTATTGCTCTGTAAATGGAACGAAAAGGTAAATATTAGCTTGCATTAATCCTCTGTGAAAGCTTGCTTGCTATTGTCCCTCAATTCTGACATCAATTGGCTCAAGTAAATGGAAATGTAAATGTATTCTAAGAGATGCCGAGTTTGTACCAGTAATTATGATCTGATTCCAGACTCCTGGTTCAGTAACTCTGCACTTGTCAGATTTATTGAATCGTTGTACCATAGTGTATGACAAACGTAACTTTGTATCTGTAATGAAAATCTCATATTGGTCCGTGTACAGAACATTCTCATGTCTTTAAATTGAATTCTCATGTCTTTAAATTGAACGTTGTATACCATTCGTCCTATAAAACTTGTCGCTTTACAGTTCATTTTTAAACTACAAAACGATAAGTTTTTTAAGACGGGGGAGTATCAGTTACTAGGTCATGGCCTGGTACTAGGTGATGTTCATCGTTGCTGTTTTTGGTGCTTTGTCGACGCCTAGCTCCTCCGTCAGTAGTAAGGTATAATTGCCAATATCTTTGGTGTTCATGGTAGTCGAGTCCTGGAGTGTGGAGACGAGTGGTGTAGGGAGCGAGAATGAAGAAAAATACCCTACTGGCAAGCTGCCAGCTGCTAGTGATCCACCTCATGCTTTCAGGCCACCCCACAAACAACCTGAAACACGGCAGGCCCATGCATTCAAATGTTTCGGCTGAGCACTGTAAAGCTTCCCCGGTGAACACCTCGATGTGGTTAACAGGTAGTACCTCCTCTGGTTCAAAACGGTACCGGTTGCAGAAGGAATGAATGGAGAGGCAAGGATCAATCTGGATATCATTGATAAGTGAAGGTGGACCACAATGCCACGTGGTCAGACGATTCTATCATATGAGGAACGAAGAACAGCATGGGGCAAGCCTAAATGTAAAGACTTGCGAAGAACTGTTCGTTCACCCCTCGATAATGCAAGAGCAGACATGGGTAGACAGTAAACATCGGTTTTCTTCCCATCCAGGACAGCCTTTTGATTCATTTGTACGTCAACTCTCTTCCCCAGTTCTCCCTCTCCAGGGGAAACAAACGTGCAGAATTTCAGCACTACAAAAATCTCCACTAAAATCCTTTGAACAACAGCTGTGAAAGCAGGAAGACCCCAGAAGCTGCAAAAAAGTCCAAAAAAGCATCACACCGGCACAGTCCCTACTCCACGCTTTTATTTTTATTTTTTTGAAATAGCCTACTCCACGCTTCCACCCACACTGAGAGGAGGCATTCCGGCGAACGCTCGGGAGCCATGGCCCCGCCGATCCTCCTCGCCCTTTTCCTCCCCCTCCTCCCGGACCTCGCCGCCGGCCACCAGCACCCTACCTCGTACGGCTCCTCCGCACTCTCCGAGTGGCGCCCCGCCAAGGCCTCCTACTACGCCGCGGACCCCGAGGACGCCATCGGTACGCACCCAAGCTCGTCTTCCTCACTCATTCATTGGTCATCTGTACGACTGTACCCAAGAATGTACGTATTCGCTGGTCATCTGCATCCAACAAAACGGAACCGTCCTTGCAATCCTTTAATTCGCAAAAATCCGTGCTGGATGCACGCTGAAAGATTTTCTCTTTTCGCCCCCCACCCGAACCGCATGTTCGGTTACCAGAACTGTGTGCCAATGCAGTTCTGGAATTGCTTCCAGCCTTCTGGTTCTATACGTAGAGACGTTTCTGATCATGCTCTGCGCTGCGGTGTGCAGGTGGGGCGTGCGGGTTCGGGGATCTGGGGAAGCACGGGTACGGGATGGCGACGGTGGGGCTGAGCTCCGCGCTGTTCGAGCGCGGCGCGGCGTGTGGCGGCTGCTACGAGGTGAAGTGCGTGGAGGATCTCAAGCACTGCCTCCCCGGCACCTCCATCGTCGTCACGGCCACCAACTTCTGCGCCCCCAACTACGGCCTCCCTGCCGACGCCGGCGGCCGCTGCAACCCACCCAATCACCATTTCCTCCTCCACATCCAGGCGTTCGAGAAGATTGCGCTCTGGAAGGCCGGCGTCATGCCCATCCAGTACCGCCGGTACGTACCATTAATTCTGGATGCATCCTTCGATACTAGATCTGAGGTTAATGTTTTTTCTTTCTTATCCACTTTGTGTGAAACTGTGAAAGTGCTTGTTGACCTAGAATTGTGTTCGTTATGCGTAACGCGGAAACCAAGAAAAGCTGAATTGCAAGTGACCGTTAGTGACGGTCTGAGGTTAATGTTTTTTTTTCTTATTCACTTTAGGAAATTAATTATTCAAGTGTGGAGGGGGTGGAAATGGACCCAATTCCTTGCATTGTCAACTTTGTCAGGTCTCCACCAGATAGTTTCATCATTTTTCATGGCCCAATACATAGTCATTTAGGTCCTGTTTGGCATAACTTCTGTTGTAGGTTCTTCATAAAAATAAGTTGAAGGTGTGCCAAATAGGAAAATTCTGTAACAGCTTATTAGTTCAATTGCTTCTCAGAATGAACTAAAAGCAGGACATAAGCAGAAGCTGCTTTCCACCAACTTTTCAAATAAGCTGCTTTTGTAACAAGTTCCAGCTGTACCAAACAGGGCCTTAACAACATACGGTTTAGTTGCCTCCTGGGGCACATGAGATGTTCTTTTAGCGTTCAGTGGCATCCAAACCGCCCTTTGAATTGTACCCGTACATCACTAGTTGTCCTTAACCTAGCAAATATGCTAGTTAGGTAAGTTTTCTGTGTCTGTTATATCAACTTCATTATCTATCTGAACTAAGCATGCATTAAACATAACTTTGGATAGTGACTATGTTCAGCCATTGCTTAGCCTGTACTCCCTTTTCTTTTTTTGCTAATGTTCCAGATGAAACCAGATTAAATTTACAGCTACTTGATAGTTGTTATCGAAACTGGTACCATTGAAAATATCCTGTGCAATTATCATTTTGTGCATCTAAGTTAATATTCTCAGAGTGTGCCAGTTCCAGGATTGAGTTTGGATAATTTCTGACATAGCTCATTGATAGAATGTGATACTATTTGTGTTCTTTCCTGTTTGCTCTATGATCTAAAGGGCAATGGGCCTGAGGACATTTGGCTGAAATCATGTATACAATTGCGCCTTTGAGCTGCTTAGACATTCAGTTCCACAACTTGTTACATGAACTAATTGTAAGCTGTGTGTCCAGAAGAACAAATATACAGCGCGAGTCAAGTATAAGTTCACCCTGTGTCATATGTTGGATGGAACTTAAGCTACATATGGACAGCTAAAAAAAGCTAAAAAACAATATAATACTACCCTTTCAAGAAAGCAACATAAGGACCATTCTACTTTGAGCTGAGATTGACATGTTTCCTTGCTTGCTTGCAGTGTTAAGTGCCTTCGCGATGGTGGTGTCAGGTTTTCAGTCAACGGTCGACACTTCTTCTTCACAGTCCTAATCAGCAATGTCGGTGGTGCGGGTGATGTCAGATCAGTGAAGATCAAAGGAACAGAGTTTGGATGGCTCTCAATGGGCCGTAACTGGGGTCAGACATGGCACATCAACTCAGACATGAGGAGGCAGCCCTTGTCATTCGAGCTCAGCTCAAGCGATGGCAAGACACTGACCAATTTCAACGTTGTGCCCAAGGATTGGGAGTTCGGCAAAACATACACTGGCAAGCAGTTCCTGCTGTAGAGAAGTACTTCAAGACCACCTTACAGTTTCTCATTTTTTTGCTGATCCCACGAGTTGGATTGTGCTGTATATTCCTCTGCGGGACGAGAAATATCTTTAGGAAATGATTAATTAGTGCAGAGTCTCAGATAGTTGCTCTACATATGCTCGTAATTGGTTCTTCATGCACCCTTGATAGTTGTTCTACAGAGGCTTGATGTATCGTTTATAGGTCTTTATTTGGTTCTCCATTGTATGACAATCTTTTAACAGGCAAGTAATGATAATATCTCTGCATTTATGTATAATTGTAAGATGTGACATGGACAGCGATTATCCCCGTTTACATAGAGTTGTCAGAATGCTGAATTCACAAATGAAGCAAATGCAGGCATCTACGTTTTAGATTTTAGCAGGATGGTTATCATGGAAGCAGAAACAGCAGCAATTGTGCAAATACTATTACATGCTATGGTACGTTCAAAGGAAAGGCAGATGAAATTGGGAGGAAAACTAGACAGCATCTATATACACATTTTTTTTATAAGAATATAACGTTCAGCTCATAAGTCTAAAACAGTAAAAGCAAAAAAAAACATGAAAGATTAAACTAGAGTAAAGAGCCTGAAACAAAAGGATGAGGTCCGAAACAAGCACCCTCCATTCGATATGGATTCCAACCAATTCAAAACAAGTATTAATCGAAACAAATCAATAGCTCGCGTAGATGCTTTGATGCTTTGCAGCCTCTTCTCATCGAGGCACGAGCAAAGGCCCATAAACCAGAAAAATAGCCTAGATTCTGAAGTACCAAGTCTGAATCCATAGGCAAATATCCGAAGCAAGCATCCATTATTCCATCAGTACAGGCACCAAGTAATTGAAATCAGAACTTATGAAACAGAAAAACACAATTCCTGCAACTTCATGAATTCGGATAACCGCAGAAACAGTTGTATAGGATGCTCAGATAAATAAAACTAAACAAGAACGCAAATGTGCAAAGTCACAAATATTGGCTCTAGTCCAAACTTTCCCATTGATAAAAGGATAACATATGACACCAATCCATCACAGAACACACCATCGATACATAGGCCACACTACTCCCAGAGCAGAGCACAGGCACGCAGCACCACCGCAAGCCGAACCAGAAGCTCTTTCTCTACCCGCCGAAGCCGTAGAGGGTGCGGCCCTGGCGCTTGAGAGCGTAGACGACGTCCATGGCGGTGACAGTCTTGCGGCGGGCGTGCTCGGTGTAGGTGACGGCGTCGCGGATGACGTTCTCGAGGAAGATCTTGAGCACGCCGCGGGTCTCCTCGTAGATGAGCCCGGAGATGCGCTTGACGCCGCCCCTCCTGGCCAGCCTCCGGATGGCCGGCTTGGTGATGCCCTGGATGTTGTCGCGGAGCACCTTACGGTGGCGCTTGGCGCCGCCCTTGCCCAGCCCCTTGCCTCCCTTGCCGCGCCCCGACATCGCCGCCGCAACCGCTCGGTAAACTTGAGATGAGGGTGAGGAGGAAGTGGGGAAGACGATTTGGATTTGTGCGTGGGGTTGGGGATTCTGTGGTGGAGGCGTGTTTTTATGGGGTGGGTTTGGGAGGGAACCCGAAATTTTGGGGGAGTGGGGAGTGGGACGGGGGCGGGCGGTGGTTTTGGGGGGTGGATCCGTGGTAGGGTGGGTTTGAAACGTTGGATTCAGATCTGAGGAGAGAGATGCGGTGGGAGGGTGGTGGTGCGGATCCGTGACGTGGCGGAGGGCGTGGGGAAACGCGTTGTTAGACAATAGGCGTTGGATTCGAGTTGGATGGTGCGGATTGAAGAGGAGGGAAGAAGAAGGTGGCTTGGATTGGGCCTGTCGACCAGAGCACTGTCAGCGTGGGCCGTGTGGCTGGAACGCGAAAATGCCCCAAATGCTGTTAGCCCACTCTGACACTAACGATACGGTTCCTTCCTCTACAGCTAGTTGGTTGTGAAAACATTATGGGCCAGCATCAAACCACCACACCACTCTCTCCGGCACATGAGATTGCAGTCCGAGGTCCGAATAATCGGCACCGTTTCACGAACCAATATGCTCGGTGACCGGGAAGCGAGCCCGGCCGGACGAGATGAGGCGAATCTGAGAAGAGGACGCATCGGCTCGGCGTCCACCAACAGTGGTGCCGGTGCCGGTGCCGCGTCGCATGGACTGGACGGGATACGTCCAAACTTCTCCATCCCCCCATGTTCTTTCAACTGCTCCGGATACGGCGGACCTCGCTCACATAGTGGGTGACTTCTGACTCGCAATTGATCTCCCGTTTTCTTCGCCTTCGCGGATAAGATTCGGACGTGGCACGAGCATGTGACTGGGTTAATCGATCGTTCCTGATTACTGTATAAGCAGTGCAGTACCCGTGTACGTACAGGTTAGCCGGATAGAGTAACCGCAGGCGAGCGAACGACTACCTGTGCTCGCAAAGCGAGCGACGGTTGTCGGTCCAGACTCCAAACGAAAAGGGCAACGCGGTGCTATACGCTTTCGCCTACCGGAAGCGTATTTACCAGCGGCGGTACTAAACGCAGACATGGCAGTGTCCGATGGCCCCCACCTTTTTGCCTTTCCCCCCTCTCGGGCGTCATGCTGCCTCCGCTCGCGTCTTTTCTGCTGCAGTATCCAAGCAAGCATGCGAGGCAGGTGTGTTTTACCGCCGCCAACCAAAACGACTTTTTGTCGAACACATGACGAGCCACCGCCGGCCAGCCGAGAATCGTACTGAAGATTCTCGTCAGAAAGTATTCTCCCGTCCTCCCCGTCGACACCGGGAGAGGAAAATAGTGCGACTCGATCACCTCTGCCACAAAACTAGGTGCTGAATTACTCTAAAAACACAAAACCATTTTATAGATAGGAGAATAAAAAACTAACACGCTGGACTAGTACAATCTTGGTGCAAACATACAACTTGTAAGATGGCAATGCAAAACTCCACATGATCCAGCACGGGGTGTTAACCGTTAGGTACTATGCCAACCCTTCACAGTCATTTTCACTGCCCACGACGACGGCGTACAACACATGCTTCGGTGTCCGATGCGCTGTGGTCGCCTCTAACGACATGGATGCATAAAACAAGTAAACCGTCTTCAATCGCGTTCTTTGTTGGAGACCATTATTGTTGCAGCCTATACTAGCCGCACCTATACGTACTGTACACATATTTTCATTCAAGAGGAAGAGACCGGAAGCTGACACGAGTGAAATCCAAAGGACGAGCAAGAAGCAATCTACTGTATTGTACTATGCGTTTTTCAATTGATCGGTCTATTGGCCTTGGTACCGGATCTCACGTACTGCTACAGTTCTCTACACACCAACCGAAGGAGAAGGACGGCATAGGCATAGGAGTATGGCTGTTTGGTACGTAGCTACTCTATGCAATACTAACTTAATGGAGTGGTTGTCAGAGAACACACTGTGGCTTCTCCTCCTTGTCTCCTCTCGCGTGCGCGCGAGGCCCCAACCCAACGGCCGGCGCCTGCTCTGCGTCCCTGTTCCCTCTTTAGCCGAGCACAGGTGACACAACACTCCCACCTCTTCGCTTTTTTTCATTCCAGCTGCTCTGAAGTCTCAACTGCTGCAGGCTTGTTGCGTCTCACTTGCAACAGACACATCTCTCCTTTTCCTTTTCACTTTTCTTTCGGCCGTTTCACTTCACCTTTGGCTTTGTGGCACCTCTGAAACAAGGAAAAACAGAGGTTCAAGCTGCTCCAAGGACTCGAAACATCCTGCTTGTTTTGGTCTGATATTTTTCTCTCTCACACACACACTCTCTCTCTCTTTCCCCTGCAATGGCGAGGAGCTTCGATGGGAGGATGATGCCGACTAGAGGCGTTGAGCAGGCGAGTAAAAGAATCTCGTTTTCCTCTCCTCTTGCCTAGTTTGAGCCTCGCGGGAGAGTACCTTTGATCCCATTTATTGGATTCCACTTCCGCAGCAAACTGTCTGTCGTTTGACTGCTGCATTGCTTTGTTCAGGCCATTGTTGCTATGAAGAAGGGCGCACATCTCCTCAGATGTGGCAAGAGAGGGAAGCCCAAATTCTGTACTTTCAGGCTGTCATCCGTGAGTAATTATGGTTACATGTAGTAGATACGCCCTTGTTATTCATGATAATTATTTTTTTGTTATTGTTGCCGTAACTCCCGGTTATAAAGGCGAGCTTTTATACTCCATGACACTGAAAATTATATCCAACGGCTACACATAAATTTGTTGGTACTTTGGGAGCCTATAGATTGTACTCATAGGTAGTCAGAATTGTCGCATCCAAAGTACTTTCTAACCACTATTTCCTATAGCTTGTACTATGAGATCATTAGAGAAAGTAACAGCCAAATGCCTATTTGGGGTACTGTTTTTGCTTGTTTCTGTGAGATTGCTATTGTGACCTATAACTGAGAAAACACGAAAGTATACTTCCTCCGCCCTCAAATATTTGTCACTGATTAATTCAAAAATAAAATAACCAGTGACAAATATTTAGGGACGGAGGGAGTACTTATGTAGTTGTATATGAAATTTCATACATTACCCATTATCAAAAAAAATGAAAATTCATATATTGTTCTTCTCCTTGCAGGATGAGAAATTGTTAATATGGTACTCAAAAGGAAGGGAAAAACATCTGAGCTTAAACTCTGTGTCAACGGTGGTCCTTGGACAAAATACTGTACGCATTCCTATCTCATAGAATTCGATTCTCATCACATAGCACAACTATGTCTAAGAAATTCATTTCTACAGATAAACTTTCTGCGTCAGCGTTGGCAAGAGAAGGAATCCCAATCGCTATCACTTATTTACAACAATGGAGAGTGCTCACTTGACTTGGTATTTGTGTTACTAGATCTTATAATCAGTTCAGTTTGTTAGCTGGCACTGTTGACTTTTTTCTTACTGGCACCATATCGGTGTATCTTTTGAAAATCATCTCGACCCAGATCTGCAGCGACAGAGATCAAGCTGAATACTGGTATCTTGGCTTGAGGGCCTTAATATCAGCTCCTTGTAGCCCATGTTCATCGGTTGGTTCAAGGAGCAGCAGGCAGGTAAACAGTTGTACAAACACTCCCCACAGCTATATTCAGCGAAAGACCAGGTCACTGGCCATGTATGGCACACCCAGACACATACAGGTTAGTTCTAGAATCAGAAGTCAAATCTTAACATCAAAATAGTAACTTAATATGCAGCAAGCCTGACATTTTTTGTTGAAATCTTCATCTGGCAAATTCTTGTCTTTTTTGGCCTGTAATGATTCATATAGTGCATTTCATGTTAAGGTGTATCCATCACACATTAGTCCTAAGAAGATGCAAGGAAAACATTCTGGTGGTGGTATTGCTAGTACAGGAGCATTATTTTACTCAAGACAGCGAACAATGTCTGACATAGATGTCTACCTGGAAAAGCTTACAAGCAAGATTTCGAGTCCAGAAATATATGCTTTGAAGGACACTGTAGTTGCTGACAAAGGCAAGGCAAATCAAATTACTCAAACACCTAATCTGAAAACATTTGAAGGACCCCGTGCAGCATGTAGATTAGATTCCTTGAAGGATGTATTTTTCTGGGGTGATATTCTTGGTAATATGTTGGACCATAGAGATCCCTCAAGAGTCCTTCCAAAGTTAGTGGACTCAACCAATATGATTGATATACAAAGCATTGCTTGTGGAGAGAAACATGCAGCGATAATCACTAAGAAAGGGGAGGTGTACTCCTGGGGCAATGAGGGAAATGACACAATTGGCCATCAAGTAAATATCAGTGTCTCCCGACCCAAAATCATCCAGTCTCTTGCCTCTTTCCATGTCAAGTCTGTGGCATGCGGATCAAAGCAAACATGTGCTGTCACTGTTTCTGGTGAACTTTTGGAATGGGATGAAGGAGCTCATAACATGGGTTTCTTAAATGACTGCTACATAAGGAATCAATGGTTTCCTCATAAACTGTTCGGCCCAATGGACGGCATATCTGTGTCAAAGATTGCTTGTGGTCCATGGCATACAGCTATCATCACATCCTCCGGTCAGCTATTCACATACGGGGATGGAACATTTGGTGTTCTTGGTCATGGAGATACACAAGCAATTGCCCGACCAAAAGAAGTAGAGTCCTTGAAAGGGTTGAGAGTAAAATGGGTGGCATGTGGGCCATGGCACACAGCTGCCATTGTGGAAGTAGCCAGCAGTTTCAAGGGCAATAATCCAAGCAAGCTGTTCACATGGGGCGATGCAGACCGGGGAAAACTTGGTCATGCCGACAAGAAGACAAAGCTCCTACCAACTTGTGTTGATTCACTCAAGGATCATGAATTTATTCAGGTAACATGCGGGACAACACTCACTGTTGCTCTCACTACTAATGGTGTGGTATATACTATTGGAACTTCCATGTGTGGGCAATTAGGAAATCCTCAAACATATGATAAATATATTTGTACTGTTGAAGGACTGCTTAAGACCGAAATTGTTCGACAGATATCATCAGGTTCCTACCATGTGGCTGTGCTGACAGCAAATGGGAAAGTTTTTACATGGGGTAAAGGCACGGAAGGACAACTTGGTTTAGGTGACTACAATAATAGGAGCTCTCCAACTTTGGTAGCAGCATTAGAAGGTCGGCATGTGGAGAGCATAGCTTGTGGTTACAATTTCACTTCAGCAGTCTGTTTGCATAAGGCAATCTCAAGAAATGACCTATCTGTATGCAGCAATTGCAAGATGGCTTTTGGCTTTACTAGAAAGAGGCACAGCTGTTACAACTGTGGTTCCGTGTTCTGCAATTCCTGCAGCAGCAACAAGGTTCCAAAGGCAGCTCTTGCACCCGACAAGAACAGAAGGTATCGTGTATGTGATGTGTGTTTCAGTCAGCTACAGAAATCTGTGGATTCTAGCAATGTACAGTCAGAACCGAAGACGCGTGGAGGAGATACGGTAAGAGCAGAAATTATAAGGGCATACACACCTAGGCTTCCACGGATATTCAAGGATGCGACTATATCTAGTGAAAAGAAGGTTTTATCACAAGGTTCCAATCAGATGAATGAGGACTCAACCATTACAATGCATGTAAAATCTCAGAGATGGGGGGGAGTTGAGTGTCCTGCCCAATTTATTTCTGCACAAGGCAGTTTTCGGTATCAGACAATATCAAAGAATCACATGTGTGGTGTTTCTATGTCCCGGAGATTGCATGGCTCTGTACCACTAAAGTCTGGCAGCTCTTTGCAACAACCTAGTGAAAGCCAGAGAGAGAAATTAAATATGACAGAGACCATACTCATTGAAGAAGTAAATCAGCTTCGGTCACAGGTAACTCATTCATCATTGAATAGAAAATAGTATTCCCCTCTTTGAGAATGGAAGAAGATAATATTCTCGTTGCTTTTCAAACAGGTGGCACTTCTTGCAGAGCAATGCCAGCAAAAAGATCTTCAGGTTCAACTGTACAAACAAAAACTTGATGAGACATCACTAATTATCAGGGAGGAGGCTGCTAAGTGCAAAGCTGCCAAAGACATAATAAAGGTTCTAACCAATCAGGTATTTTAATCTATAACGAAAAAAAAGAAAGGGACTAAATTATAACGAATTGTAGAATACTGTTAGTACATTGTTTCAGTCATGAAGGAACGAAGTAACACTTCTGTTGATTGGGGTGACTTAATGATTTATCAGGAATAGATTGCTTTACATGACACGTTTTGCCGTTTTGTAAATTGTGCAGTGCAATGCGTTGTCTGATAAACTTCTGCGTAATCAGCAATTAGAGAACTACAAGACCACACCTGATACCGGTCGAGGACAGCTAGTGAAAGAGGATTTGCAACACTATCCTAAGCCCATCCAGAAGCTTGCAACAAGAAAATTCAATCAACTGATCAATACTCAAAATCAACAAAGTAGCAATCAAATGGACAAGGAATGTACGTCGACATCAAATATTGCTGTGACAGTAGATGGATCATTGTGTCACCAGAATGGTGTAAGAACATTTGACGGTGATGGTTATATCACAGAAGTTGGTACTCCTGCTTCAGTCGTGTCCACAAGTGTAGTTGAGCAAATTGAGCATGGAGTATATGTCACATTTGCTGTATCCCCCTGCGGAAGGAAAGAACTAAGACGAGTAAGATTCAGGTGAATCCTAGGGATACCTTATTGGTGCTTGCTGTTTTATACTTGCATATCCTTTTACATTTGAAGTAACTTAACTAAGGTGTTTTTGGTTATGCAGTCGGAAGCATTTCGGTGAGAAGGAAGCTCAGCACTGGTGGGAAGAGAACAGAAGCAGGGTAATGCAAAATGGAGAATTGGACAACTCCAGCAAGAACTGTAAGGAACTGTGACATCTGCAGTTGGACCAGGACAGATTGGAATTTCCACATATCAGCAGTACGGCACAAGAGCTGAAACAGATGAAATGCAGATTATGTATAACATCATCCACTGATTGCTTTTGATGGACAGTCCAACACTCCAACTTACTGTAGATATGAATGTATAGATAATTTTGAGACAGACGAGGCTGTCTGGCTCTCTCATCTTCCTGTTCCGGATTAAAGCTCCATTGATCAGACCTGATGAGAAAGCAGTGCTGATGTCACTAGTACATACTCCCTCCGTTTTCAAAATATAAACATTCCTGACTGTTTATATGTTCATAGTAGACAAGTACTTGCCCAGATTCATTAAAGATGTTATGCATCTAGGAAATGACTAGAAATGCATATACTACTTAGAAACGGAGGAAGTAGTAGTTAAGGCTAACATCTCTGTGCTGTAAGCAACTTTTGAAGTAACGGTGGAAGTTTCAGGGAATTTTTAAGCTGTACCTTATCGGACAGGATATCCAACCGAAAACAATTCAGGCCATCGGCTCGGAAACCAAAATACTTCAGTCCCGCCACCGGCGATGGCGAGCGCTCACGCCGCCTTCGCCCCCGCCCCCGCTGCTTCCAGGTGCATCGGCGTCGATCTCGCGGCCTACAGATCCTCCGCCCGCTCCTCACACACGCTTCGCCCGATCTCCTCCGATAGGGTCCGCAACCGGCCGCATCTGCTGACCGTCACTGCCTGCGTCGAGCAGCCGGGTGCCTCCCATGGCGCCGCCACCAGGCTCTACGTCAGCGGTAGGCACCTCGTCGCACCCGCTCCTGGATTCTGCAAATCCCACGCTTGCTTAGCTTAGGGTTTTGATCTAGAACCACAAATCTTAAAGCAGTACTATCTTCTTTCCCTTCGACGATCAGGTCTCGCGTTCCGTACAACCGAGGAGAGCCTCCGGAACGCGTTCGACAAGTTCGGCGAGCTCACGGAAGGTACTGATAAGCCAGGACATAGTAATGTGATGATGAACTGCGCCTGCTTTGATTCCGAATGTTTCAGATTTGCTTTCTGCCGTGTGGTGCCGCAGTTCATCTCGTGATGGATCGAGTGGCGAGGCGACCGAGAGGCTTCGCGTTCCTGTCCTACGCCCACGAGGAGGAAGCCAAGGCCGCCATAGAAGGAATGCACGGGAAGGTAAGATCGACGTGTCCAAACGCTTCGTGTTATGTGTCTATATGATATCTGTTGACGAATTTAAGGTTTGCACCAACTCATGTGCTGACATCTCGAATTCTCTGTATTTTCTGCAGTACCTGGATGGGAGAGTGATCTTTGTCCAGGTTGCAAAACGAAGGTCTGGAATCTGAAGCACTGCATTGTTCTAGACTGTACTGAATTATTTTGGTGCAAATGAATTTTTCATCCAATTTTCTTACCAATCATACACAAACCTGGCGAAGTGTCGTTTTTCTAAGAACAGATAGACCAGTCTGTACAAATCGAATTCAATGTACGTTTCTGTAGCATGAATGTACAGTTGATGCAGTGATCCATTTTCTTTTCGAGCAATGATGCACTGATTCCGATACCAAAGTGCGATTTCTAAGGCACCGGACAGTCTTCAGAAACTTTGATTGTTGATTTTAGTGTCCCAGTTGAGATGCGCTGGTATAGTACTATGCCAGTCCATCCATCCATTATACAATTCAAGATGAGAGAGGTCGTCTTTATCTCTCTTGTAACTCTTCACAAATCACAAGTCAAAAATTGTGCAAGTCAAAAACACAAATACTAGGCATATATTCTGGTCTGCTACACTTCTGTTGGTAGACACGGCTCCATTTTATGAGCATTCCTGTGAAGTTTGTATTTCAAATTTGAGTAACTGAATAACTTTAGCAACATTCCGTTGTTCAGCTGTCATGCCATTGTTTAAAAATAACATTCATAATTTATATAAATACAATAGTCACCTGATACAACTAAAGGTATTACGAGCGTTGACCTCCGAACCTCCTTCTGGGGGGGGGGGGGATTACAAAGACACAAAGAAGAAAAATGGAAACATAAATCGTGAACTACCCATGGGCAGATAAGAACCACATCAGCCTGTCCATCTTGGAAGGTTGCTTCAGTGGTTTCAATCTGCCTCCCAACATCAGTACTAGTCATATACTCATGTGTATACAAACAACATCAGCAAAACACCCAGATCAGCAGTGGGGGCCCGAAAATTATAAGCAGAGCCTTGTCATCTCTCTGTCAGCTTCCACGCCAGACGTCTGGGACTGTACCATCTCGCTTTCAGCTGTGCATTTCTTGTATGGCACAAAACCTCGAAGGCAGTCTGGAGTTGAGTTCACACTTTTTCTTGAACCAGGAACAGGTACAACTTCGTCGTCTTCGTTGTTTGTTACTCGCATAGATTCTACATAATCTAAATTCTCAGTTGGTGTTTCAGGCACACTGCTGGAGGTTGTGATCGACTCCGAGCAAGATCCTTCCCCACTCGCGAATCTGCGATCTGCAGCTTCAGATGGTTGGTGTTGCTGCTGCTGCTGCTGCTCTGACTGTTGGTTCAACACAGTGCAAGCTATGCTTCCATTATTGTAGCTGAAAAATTGGCAATCTGAAGGCATAAAGAGAACCTTCCCCTGAGGAAGGTAGTACATAAACTGATGTGCATCGGTCGGCCAAGGGCTCAACGTGTTTGCTTCTGCTGAACTATGAGGAGACCACTTCCCAGTTCCACTAGTCGGTTTCTCAGCTGGTTCATCCAATTCCATGTCTGCCGCGTTTTGTTCATTCTCGGTATCGGAGATTGGGTGGCGATGCAGATCATTCACCATAACTCTTTTGCCAAATAGCCTAAGTATAGGACTTTCAGGTCTTCCACACGTCACATGCTTGGAAGCAGTATCACCATTGGCAACCTGATAACATATGTAAGGTTTCAGTCAAGACTCTTAATTCAGATAACACAGTATCAGATGATCTTCATAAATGACGCATCAGAGTCACAGAAACAAAATATTCAATTTCGTGTTAACCAAAGTGATTTGAAATGATGTCATGAATTACTTGTGTTTTATGTCATGAAAAATTATTGACTTCAGCTACTTGGATACTTTATGTATGTTCCTGAAAGACTGAAAGGACCACATGTCTTATATCTCCGAAGAATATAGTACCTTGTAAGGTGGCAGTTGTGTGGCTACCTCGACAGCTGGTATTCTTGGTGCGGGGCAGCTCTCCTCGACATCAACCGATGAGACCGGTGATCTGACGCTGTCACCGGCATGAGTGTCGGATCCCACCCGTGCTACTGTTAACACAGATTTTGGGGAGCCATTCTCCTGCTCATACAGGGACTGTGTCTGCAGCTGCTTGAGTACAGGGACATCCTTGCTGGATGAGTTACCCAGTTTGCGTGGGTATGGGTGTGTCGGCTTCCTCTTCGGCCGCGGCGGAGGAATCCGAATCTGTGGCGCAGCAGCTTCGCAGTTGCCATCGCCAGAGGATTCTCGGGTGACCTGCAGGGTTGCAACACAAAAAAAAGGCAGTCAGAAACACTGGATTCGGCACGACATGGATAGCATCTGCTGTCCATGGTTGAGCGACTTACACCGTCTTGCAAGCAACACAACCCATGGATTTTTCAAGTCAGATGGGACGTTTTTGGTACACGGGGGGTGGGGGAAGGCAATGAAACCTTGGTGAAGAATTTCTGGGCGTGGCTTCTGATCTGCACGGCAGTTTTGCTGCCTACGTGCTCTGCAGATTGTGAAAACCAGTTTAATAAGCCAAGCTGTATGCAGACAGCCATACATAAACGAGTTGGATCTGCCGGAGGCGAAGCATCTCGCAGAGGCACGTACCCTGTATGCGTCGCCATGCGCGGCCATGGAGCTGCACGGATTCGAGGAACAGCTTGTGCTCGTCCTCGGTCCATTTCTCCCTTTGCTTCGATATCGTGTAAGGCTTGCGCGCCTGAACGTAACGAGCCAAGATAAGAGAAGGCCATGTCAGGAGAGATCCTAAATTCATTCGGGCAAAAAAAAATGTCTTCTTTTTTTTTTCTCCCCTTTTTGAGGAGGAACTCTGCTCGATTTCCGCGAGAGTTTCAGCTGCGGTAAAAGAAAAAGGTAGGATACCTTTGGCACCCGTTCTTCGTCAGGCAAGTTCATAACAGCTCTTTGATCATCCATCTCCTCGAATTCCTACAGTAACAAAACGAAATCTGGTTGAACACAACTTACAAACGAGATCACTTTTCCACTTACAAACGAAATCTGACGAGAGAAGGGGAAAAAGGAAAAATACTTCTAACGCCCGGAACAACTACAGCTGAAGAAATAGAAAAAAAACAAATAGGAATTACC
Source organism: Tuctoria greenei (assembly GCA_036927565.1). NCBI lineage: Eukaryota > Viridiplantae > Streptophyta > Magnoliopsida > Poales > Poaceae > Tuctoria > Tuctoria greenei. Next base: position 148,814,106 of record JAYESD010000010.1, on the reverse strand, counting down.
TGAAAACGAGGCATCTCCAGACTCGTGAAAAAAAACCTTCTCTGCCGAATCGAATCTCGCTGCGATTCAGCACGCCGACTCCTCGCCAGGGGACCAAGCAACCAAGCACCAGCAGCAGAAGACGAGCAAGCACCAAAGCTCGACCAGCAGCGCCTTGTACGTTCGCCAACCAAAGCAGCAGGAAGCGGATCGAGAGATGGCAGAGAGACGGAGGAAGGAGGAGGCGGGCGGCAACGAACAATGAAATACAGTAAGTCGTGTGTGTGACGAGAGGGAGGGCGCGCGGGGCGGGGAAAGAAAAAGGGCACGCCCGGGGCCAGGGCGCCACGCCACGTCGGACCAGGATATTTTTTGCGCTTTTTGCGCTTTTTGGGTCTCGCCGTTGGTTGAATGAACGAACGGATAATCCGGATCCTCGTTTCTTGTGGCCGTGGTTGCTCCGCGGGTTTGCTTGCCTCGTCAGCCTGTGTTCCGTGACCATGTGTTGTGCGCGGCAGCTCAATTATCCGGGTGCCAGGAGTGAAAACCGTGCGCTGTCGCCGTGGTACTGGTTCCCGATCCGGCTCTATCCAAACCTTGTGCAGGGTGTGTGAAAAGCTCTCAAACCATGTTAGGATATTTGCTCCTCGACGCAAGGCAGGAGCCAGCAACCCAGGCGCCCAACTTCTCCGAGATTTTCACCAAAGTTTTGAAATATTATTCTTCGGGTGCCAGGCCGTGAGCGCGCTAGCTAGGTTAGCTACACATGAACGAAACATCTTGAAATATCTTGGGGCTTGCTTTTGCACCAGAGAAATATCTTCTCAGTAGTAGATTTCTTTGTTTGATTTTTGAAACCGGAAATATCTTCTACTAGATTTCAGGCTTTTCACGTTTTTACGTCGCTACCGGTGCTTTCCGGCGAGGGAACGTGGGTTGCTTGGCTTCTAAAAATGGGTCGAGGTCGATCGCCAGGACGAGCGGGACCCTAACGTCCCAACTCCGATGGTGATGGATGGATGCGTGGATAGAAAAAGCGCGGCGGACTTTGATGAGCTTTCCGGTGACCCGTCCCGAGCCTTGCGCTTTATGCCACGTCAAGGTCCCAGTCCAAACACCGGAACTGCCGCCCCGGTGCGCGACACCTGTGCCCGTGAGGACGAGAGAAAAGACGGCGACAGCTACAGCCATGACGGGTTCCGGTGCCGCCACCGCGGACCAAACAGGCCGAGCTGACGCTATTATTTAGGACGAGCGGTAGGAGGGCGTTGAACAACGGGCGGCGGAGTGGCGGCAACCCACGGCGTCGGGCGCGCGGCGGCGCAACGAACAGCTAGCCGGGTGGGAAGCAGGGGTAGATTGATCGAACGGACCCTCAAGATTGATGGTCCTGATCCAACTGCCGGTCGCAGGGCCATATATCCATGGTGACCCAATAGACTCATATTGGTGTGTCGTTCTACAGATCCATTGGGACACGCCCCCCGTGTTGAATTGCTCTTGCTGTGTTGACAGCGACGCCATGGGTGGTGTGATAGATCCAAATCCATGGCCACAAGCTTTAAGCTAGAACGGGTGGCGCGGTGGCCCGTGTCGTCCAGCTGTTACCCGGTGGTGTCGCCGTCGCCTTGACCCCGCCGTCAGGAGCGTCACGTGCCCGTGACAGCGACGCACCGGTCAGATCTGGCGGAGATTTCGGACCAGGACATGCTGCTTGTCGATGGATGGATATCCATTGGACCGGCCGGGCACAAGTGCATGCGGCAACGGTTGAAACAGGGAAGCTACTGTATCTGTATCTGTATCTGTATCTACAGAATTCAGACATCATACTCCTTCACGTGAATTGGATGGTGTCTCCGGGTCGTGGCTCAACCGCTCAATCGGGGGCTGCTTGCTCTTATCGGCAACGGAAAGCAGATTCAAATGAAATTGCTTGTTTAGCGGTGCAAAAGCTCAAAGCGTACAGTGAACGAAGCAAATAAGTCGGGTGCCCTAATTAACTGCTTCTCTCATTCATATGTCATTCCAATCTTGGCATAATTGCAAATCTTTTAAGCCCCGTAGCTGGAAAGGATGCCACCTTGCGACGCAACGCACTGCTCCAATAATTCAGAATTATGCTGTAGGTTTCAGATGGAGACTTCCAGTTCATGATTGCATACTTGGGTGAAACTGCACTGGCGGCATCCTTTTCTCTTTCTTTACCGAGACTACAGTGCAATGGGGAAACCTGACTTGCGCAGCCCTACTCGGCAGACCATACAAAGCACTAGTACTCTATGTTTGAGTAGAGAAAGCACCTCACCCGGCGTCAGTTATGCACACAGTTACCAAATTCTGTTGGGTTTTGTGGCCTAAATGACACGATGGAGTGAGTGGAGATCAGCTTCTCTGAAACAAATATTGGTCATCTGCAAAGCAGTGGTGTTGCTGTGGCTTCTGAGTAAAACTTGGAACCGATCCAAAGAATGAAAGGTAAAACTTTGAAAAGTACCCATGAACAGCAACTCTTAGCGTTTTATTCGGGGTTGTTCCCAGCGGTGATGCTTATCCGTATATCGTCAGACTGTCAGAGTGCCACTCGTTTCGTTAGACGACACCTGAGCCTTTAGCTGCCTCCAGTCAGCTTCAGTGGGCACGCAATCTGCGCCACGGCGTGCTGATCCCAAGCAGGATTAGCTGATTTGGTGCTTCGGGCCACCATGTGAGTGGGAGATTCCAGGAGATTGCAATTTTGATCTCGCGAACTGCAGGGCTCCATTTGCTTTGCGTCGCGCTAGCACCAGAGCTTCCCAAAGTCTGAAACTTCATGCTGTCAGCGAGGCCGCACCATGTTGTTGGTCTTGTTATAAAGCAGCGAGATGTACATGTACTCCGCAAAGACTCAAACCTTATTCCATTTCTGGTTTCGCGTATCAATTTCGCAGTCAGCAGCAATGAAAGGGTAAACGAACTAGGAGCTTATCAGCAGCATAGTTTGTCACGACAGAATAGGATCACAACAGTTTGTCACCAAGAGCTTACCAACAGGCACCGGACCAAGCACTGAATATAACCTCTTGCCGCTGAATAAATCAGTGTAAATCTGAAGGTAGCGGGCACACGCTGTTCAAGTTTTCAACTACCATCTAAATTCAGAGGATGTGAAATCCAGCTGATGAATTTCTCACGTTGTGAATAGTTCACGATATCATAATATAACTGATAAGCAATGGACACTGACCTAACAGGGTGCTGTTCTTATTCTATAGGAGGGTCCAAAAATACTGTCGTACACATCACTCAGAAAGAAATGTGGCTCTAATTTGACATGATTACCTGAAGCAAAGCACTATTCAAAAACTCCAAAAGAAGACTCGGTTTAGCATTACATCAGGATGACAGGCACCAAGATCGCTAAGTTAGCATTGTCAAGTAATGCTACTCAATCCTGAAAAACTAGAAGGTCCTCCTGAATCACCAAACCCACGAATTGAAAGTTCAGGAACAGAAGTAGACCCCTTCTGTCGCAGCTCGTGATCAATGAAAACAACCACCACTGTGATGTCATCGTGGAAGTAGCGACGAACACCTTTATCGAGTTTCTTGATATCCCCGTACTGCATCTCCCTCTTCCTTGCAGCTTCTTTTAAAGCTGTTTGTACTAGTCTCCTTGCAATACCCTACAAGGAAAATATAGTTCAGCATCAGCACAGAAAAGATAAGTCATCAGCACCTAAAAGATTGCAAATTCGAGCCCTAAAAGGGAGTGAGTGAAGCAAGACATACTGCCCGTGGATTATTGTAGACAATTTCGACAGCTTGCTGGTTGCTGAGGTGCTCCCATAATCCATCAGATGCAAAGATCAAAAAATCATCTTGTGAACTAAGAACTCTCGAATATATAGATGGTTCTGAGGTCAGAACAGGCCGACGGAGAGGTTCAGAGAGGTGGAAACGAGATGTGGAGGGATCAATAGCGAATTCTTGCTTCTTTAAGTAAGCATCACCTATAGACCTTGAAACCTAAGAGAGAATATCAGATGAAAAATAGGAAATTGTTCGGAAAAGAGGTTTTCAGCAACGTTCATGGCATCTTATACGTGTACGCAGTGCTACATTTCTGACATAATGATCACTTCTTATAATTCTTTTAGAAGTTCCAATGTACAATGTTAGCTCTTTCCTGCCACTACACATTTTTTTTTAAAAAAAATGATGTTCTTGCCACTACTATAGCAGTGCAACGACTTACTTTGATTTCAGTAATTTTACCATAGCACCCACAAGCATCATAAATACAACACAGATCACAGAGAATGCTACATACCTGTATAATTCCTTTGATGCGCCAAACGCCATTTTTAAGAACAACGATTTGAGAATCATCAGGATGAAGAGATTTAAGCTCCTGTCTGACTTCTTCCATACTTGCATTGTGGTCTCTAGTTATCTGCTCAGCAATAATCTTGTTTGATCCTTTCAAACAACCAACGACTGCCCGAGAATCACCAAGATTGGCCAGGTAGAGTGTCCCTTGCCATATGATACCAACAAGACAGCAAGATCCAATAGTAGCCATGGAAGGTTTTATCAAATGTGTCCTACGCACAAGTGACATGAATCCTTCCTCTGTCGCAGCAAAGGCATTTCGAACAACATCCTCAGACATTGTTCCATGTTCTTGGGCAAGACCTGCAATAATTTAATAGAACAGAATCGTCAGATAGTTTTCGTCCAGCCAAAACACAGAACAAAAGTGGTTTTATGAAAGTTGCTTGGTACTAACAGCAACAACATTCAGTCATGTGTGAAGCAGTAGTTTCAGAACTAGGCTTTTCGAAAGAAAAAAAAGTTTCAGAACTAAGCAGTTACTAGCCAGGAAAGAAAAAAAAAGTCAGAGAGTAAACTCAGTCACGACAGCGACGTGGAGCTCAACAAATGAATGCAGATATTTAAATATATCTATAGATAATCTTTACTGTAAACAGCCAGGATAGTACAAGGCCCCGGTTCACAGTTACAAACGCAAAGAATGGTCAGAGGCAATTGCAATCCCCTCTTAATAGGAGTCGAGCTGGGCTCGACTGAGCTTCAGAGAGCTGCGCTCGCCAGAATGCCCGCCTCCTTCTTAATTCAGGGCCGCTGACTAGGACCAATGGTTTTTTTTAAAAAAAATGGAAGACTCGTCGTCATATTTGCAAGTCACAAAAATACAACTCGCCGTTATACCTGAGCATTCGAACCGCCCGGCCCGGCATGGCGCGGGCCCGCTCGAGCGCGGTCCGCAGGGAGCAGGCACTGTGCGGCCTGTGCCGTGCCGTGTCAGCCCATGGGCGCAGGGGGCGACTCGTGGCACGACACGAAAGCCACTATGCTGTGCCGTGCTGGCCCATCTTGCCTGCGAGCACGACGGCCCGATGGCCCGCGAGCACGGCGGCACGGAGGCGAGAGGGCGAGCGAGGTGCAGCGGCACGCGGCGGCGATTCGGCGCAGCGGAGACGACGAGAGGAAAAGAGCAGAGGGAAAGCGGAGAGGGCAATGTGCCGAGGCGATCCGGCGCGACGGTGAAGGCGAGAGAGGAAAAGAGGAGAGGGGAAGCGGAGAGGGCGAGGTACGGAGACGGTGAGCACACCAGGCGAGGCGAGGCGGCGAGCTGATCTGGAGAGTAAAAGAGAAACCGGGAGATGGAGGGATACTTGCAGTCGTGTGTGCCGCTGTCCTCGGACATCTTCCTGCTGAAACAGGATAATCTAGCTAGCTGTTCTCTTTCAGCTTCGTTTTAAGCTTTCTGGTTAACTGGTATCCCCAGCCTCGTTTGCTAGTCTATCATTTTGGCCTTTCAATAAAGGTCGAGCAATGTCTCTCATCTAGTATAAAAAAAAATCTTGGAAGAGGGGGGACACGTACGGACGATGTGCGCAGAAAGGTGGTTGGATATGAAGCGGGACGCCTCCGCGCCGCCGTGACCGTCGTAGACGCCGACGAAGGTGGCGGCGGCGCCCGTCTCGACCTGGCTGTGGTCCTCCAGCACGTCGTTCGCCTGCACCACGGCGAAAGAGAACTCGCCCGCCGCGTGCCGGCCGAGGTCCCTCGACCATAACAGCTCATCGGCGTCGCCGTCGGCGTCGCCGTTGCCGTCGACCTCATCCTTCCTCGTAAGCGCGTACCTCCGGACCCGGTCCCAGCACGCGGAAGCAATCTTGCCCAGCCAAGGCCACATCCTTCATCTCCCAGGTACGGTTGCCGCTGCCCCTCTAGTCCTCTCCCACCTTACCGAAACACAAGAATGGTTTTCCTTGCCTACTGCGCAAACCAAGGAATCACCCGGTTTCACCTACAAAGCAGAGAAAAGTTAGACCACCTTTATGTTAGATACACCCATTATCTAAAAAAAAATGTTAGATACAACAATGCCGAGAAAATCGTCGCGTAGATGCTACGATTATCTCCTCCCCTCTCCTCGCACCTCAGCAACAATCGCGATTTCCACCTGAGGTCGCGGAACGCAGCCGCCGCGGCATCCCAAGATAGCAAACTCAGCGGAGATTTAGGATTCGGTGCGAGGCGGCTTTCGGAACCGGTGGTGTCCGGATGTGGATCGCGCGATTCGCGAGGTTGGAGGAGGAGGTAGGAGAAGCAGAAGCGGTGGGAGCGGAGGCGTTCGTACGCTCCGTTGAGCTTCGTGCATTGTCCGTCCCGATTTTATACAAGCGTTTCACTTTCGCGGAAACCTTATAGCGCATGAGAAAGTGCATCAAAAAGGTAGGTACTACATGGAAAAAGGCAAATAAAGCGCGGCTCTGATGGTGATTGGCTCAGGAGGAGCCTTTGACCTCGCTTATTTTTTATTATTCCCTCTTATTTTCTGCAGCATTTCTTTTTGGTTGATGAGAAAAAAAGCCTCCCTCTGAACCCCTGATATGCAACGCGAAAGGTCTTATAGCACACATGTGGTTTACAGGTGAAGGTTCAGGTGATTCTCTCTTTACAAACACCTGCGAAAGTTGAACGAAAAGGCTCTGGTGGACAGCAACATTGAGCCAACTCAACCGTCCCACTCTCTGGGAACGAGGGTGCAAGAAAAGAGAAGAAAAGGCCTTCTAGAAATCGGAGGTTTTTCTTTGTTTCTGTCCTGCATTCGCAACAGCACTGGTAGGAGGTTTACATGTACGTGTACATCACGATAAGCGCAGCCATCGATGGCACTGGCACACCAGACTTTACAGATGGAAAAGCGCAGGAAAAAGGCAGCGGGGCCGATGAAAGATGAGCCAGCCAGTTTTTCGCGTCACTGGGAACCTGTGACGCCGTCCGCCCTCGCGGCTGTCTCTTTGATTGCCATGCCGACCAGTGGGCGCCCGCCGGCGCCTCTCGCTGATGCCTCCTCCGTCACCGTTGCAACGATGATACGCAGAGCTGGGATGAGCGGAGCACCATCTCAGAGACCAGGCGTCAATCTGGCCACCCCCTCGTGAAATTAATTAGGTCAACACCACGCCCTGTCACCTGTCAGCCACCCGGCTTGACCTGTTGCCGCCCCCGGAGCCCGTTGGATTGGATGGTGGAACTCACACGCAGGCAAGCCGTGCCCTGCGCTCTCTTTTAGGTAAGGATTGGTGGCCTTTTTCCTGGGGCGACGGAGAAGTGCGACCGCTGATGATAAAACCTTCCTGATACGTCCGGACCATGAATTTCTCCATCCAGTGCGACCGGCCATGTTTAAGCCCGTGTAGAGGTGATTGTGATTCGTGCTGACAATTAATGGACACGGAAAGTGCTCTAATCACAAGTCACTGAGAAGAAGTCATGTTCAGATATGTCATGGTTTCGCTTAGTGGTGAACAATTGACATATATAGTTAATTTGGACTATATATATATATATATATATATATAAAAGAGATTGGATCAGGCCGTTCTTGGATGTGGCGAGCGTTTTCTACTTAGGACCATTACAAGGGAGTGAGGGACCTAGTTTTTGTACAGTCTCCAGTGTGACTGCAACTCGAGCTGTTGTGCGGGCCCCCTCCATGCAAAGTCGGTGGTAGAGGGCGGCCAAACCTTACCAAATTACTGTCGAAAATAAGGGTGGGAAAAAACCGAGACCAAAAAGCCGAAATCGAAAAAACCGAGACCGAAATCGAAAAAATCGAATTATCGGATATCAAATCTAAATAACCGATATATTAATTTTAGGTTCGAGTATTACCTTCGGGTACCAAAAAATACCTGAATAACCGAACAATAAAATCTCAAGTGAAATTATGATCTATGAACTCTAAATAATATGAATTTTGATGTTTCATTCGTGAGTTAGAATATATGAAGTCATTAGACTAAACTATTTATTTACGATCTATCATTAGTAAACTAATAATTTATTATTTCTCAAGATTAAATTTACGAATGATATTAAACTTATATTGGTTATTGAAAACATGAAATGAGAATAATGTACGATTCGGATATTTCGAGTAAGACTGAAGACCGAACCGAAATTTAAGTACCCAAAAATTTAGAGTATCTAATATTTATATAACATTTCGGGTAGCGATTTTAGAAAACTGAAATTCAAAAAAACCAAAATAACCACCTCGAAATTAGCGGTTAGACCGAACGCTCACTCCTACCGAAAAGCACTACTATGGTTTACTGTAGCGATCGCGATCGATCGTGCCCGTTAATCGCTGGATTGGACGGTTGAGATCACTTGCAGTTGTAACCGTGACTGCATTTGATCCCAGTCCATTAGCATTACAAGGGCACCATCTAAATCTACAGAATATCTTTCAGCATCCGCATATCCATCTTTCGACGCAATATACATCGCCAAAATCCCCACTAATTCCCGGTACCTACCGGCGGCAACTTGATCCGAGACGTTTTTGACGTAGTTTTGAGAAGGTCAAGATGCATACGAAATCAGCAACCAACGCGCGCAGCAGCCAATCCAAGAACAATCCACGTTGGAACGTCACGTATCCATGGCAATGTCGTGCAAAGCAACAAATGATCCCTGAGGTTGCACTCCTAGTCCAAGCAGCAATCCGCTCGCTCCCGCCAATGGCGCCGCCGCCATCGTCCTTGCTCCGTGACCTCCTCGCAGCTGACGGCTTCAAGAACCGTCGCATGCAAGCCGCCCGACAACAATTCAGCTCCAGCGGCATCAAGAGCCGTGAGCATGCCGCTCCAGCGGCGCCCGGGCAAGGCAGCGCGGTCGCAGTCCGACGTGCTCACATGCCTGTGAAGCGCGCCTCCGTCAAGCTCCACGAGATGTCATCGTCGCTTGGCACCAAGGACGCGGACGCGGACGCGGTGACCACGGCCAGCGTCCCGTGCCAGCGCGTCGCCGCGTGCGCGCACCTCTACACGTCCGTCGTCTCCAAGCTCCAAAGAAGCGGGACCACTGCGCCGCGGTGCACGCCCTGGCGGAGACCTTCTTTCTGCCTGGCGCCGCACGAGGCGCGCACGGCCCTGCATCTGCAATTCTGCATCCCGCGCTCTGGGACAGGCGATAAGGTGCAGGCAGCCGAGCACCTGTTGTTTTGCATCAAGGCTGAAGGCAGCTGCAGAAATTAACCAGTACGTAGATCAGTGTTTGAGTGACTGTTGAATTGATCGCCTTGCAGACTGCCGGGCGCTGCTGATGCTGCTCGTTGATGGCCTGCGTGGTCATCTGGTCGATCACCTTGCCGCCTCGGGGAGCTGAGTCGGACGGTTCGACAGCTATACGTAACACCCCAAAATTTCCATTCAATCAAATTTGAATTCATAGTAATTTAAATATTAAGATTTTAAAAAGGGAAGAAATTAAAATAAGAAATTGTGTGTTTGATTCTTGTGATTGACTGCATGTGATGTGCGTGTGCTTTGAAAATTAAATTTAATTTATAAAACTTGCTAGCATTTTATTTTGAGATTGAAATTTAAAATTGAATCAAAGAAACGAACAATTCAAATAAAAAGAAAAAACCCCTCAGGCTTCAAAACCCACTCCACGCGAGGCCCACTTCGACTTCCCCTTCAGCTGCGGCCCAATTAATCCCGCCGGCCCAACTCTCCTTGGATACCCTGTTTTCCTTGTCTTTTCTTCCATCCGCTGACGCTTGGGCCCCACCTGTCGGCGCGTTCCCTCTCATCCCTTTCCCGTTTCTCCCACCGCGCAGCAGGCTCAACCCGGCAACCTTTCTCCTTCCCCGCTCCCCTCTTGCGCAGGTCACGCGATCCGCGTGAGCGGCGCCGTGGCGCGGACGCCAAGGGCGGGACCCCTGCCCCAAAAATATCCGGCCCCTAGCTTCTTGCCGCGCACGCATCCTCCCCTATAAAGCGTCGCCCTAACCCTAGCCTCCCCCTCCCGCTCCCGAAATCGCGTCGTCGTCGCCTTTCCCTCGGTTCACACCGTCGCGCGCACGCCCACCCGCGAGATGCCACCGCGCCTCAACCACGCTTCCGCCTTCTCGTCGAGCTGCTGCTCCGGGACACCTCGGAGCCATCTCGACCCTCCACACTGCAAAGCCTCGACAGGAACCCCGTCCTCACCAAGTTCCGGTGAGCTTTTCCGGCCTTTCCTGATGTCCCCTTACTTCCGATCGGGTTTCCTCTACTCTAACCTCTCCATCACACTCTACTTGTTCCAGAACACGCATCGGGCATGAAGCACACAAGTAAATCTCCGCGACGACGCCCCGCGACCAACTCCGATGAGGTTTGTCCGCTGGTCTCCGTCGCCCCGCTGTCTCCGTCTTTTAGTCCTCCCCGTGACCACTCTAACGCGTTTTCCGCCCCTCGTGGATGCTCTCAGTTGCGGGGATAAATGGGGATACACCAACTCGACGCCGCCTCGACGTGGACCGACGGGACTCGCCACTCCTCCTCGACGCTAGCACGTCCCCGCACCTTCCTGAGCCTGACTCCACTCTGGGTGAGCTCGCTACGTCCTCCTCATTCGATTTGTGTCTGTCGGTACCCTAAAAACCGTACACCCCCTGAGATTACAAAGATCTCAGGGGAAGGACGACTACTCGAGTTGAAGACCCTCGGAGGCCCACTTGTCAGACATGACCGGACCAGCTTTTCCAACATGGTTAATCCCTAGGTCGCCACGTGTACTACCGAACCGGAGCTACCGCCCACAAGGGGGAAGCACCGGACTGAGTACCGAAACGACACCTCCGGACCTAACCCCTGACCGAGAGAAGCTCCAGACCTGACACGTGTCAAGTAGCCCCGGAGCTTCCTGCTTCCCGCAGCAAGCTCCGGAGCTGCCACGTGTCTAAACATCGGAGCAAGCCGCCTCTAACCTCCGGGAGACCTTGTAACTGCTCCGGATCTTCAAAGGAGAGCCAAGGACTTCAAGACCTGTTTAAATGTCATTAATGTCATATTAATGACACTTAAACGTACGATCTTAACACCTGTAACGGCACTGTCGAAGCCCGTTACAGGATCATTAACAACAATTAATCGTGTATCAATACTAGTAACCGCCAGGGCCACATGTCGGGCCAGGTAGATTTTAACGGCCTGTCTTTGTACTATAAAAGGATAGGCCGATGATACACAGGGAAAAGAGAGACACAGACGGTAGATCATACGTGATAAGCCAATACAACATCAACACCCCCGTGGAGTAGGGTATTACGCTCAGGCGGCCCGAACCACGTAAATCCTAGTGTCTCCAGTGTTAAACCGCAATTCACCTTCTTGAGTCTCCGCGCGCCCACACCGAACTACGAACTCCTTCAACACTTTAGCGGTGTCAGGAGATCTGCCGACTCCAACAGTCGACAGTTGGTGCGCCAGGTAGGGGGGCGCCTCAGATTTTCGAGAATGGTGAATTCCGCGGCTGGATCATCCAATGGCCAACCTGCTGCTCAAGCTGTTGAGGGCAATCCCTCCAACAGGCAGCCACCAGCAGGAGCCTCGGCACCAGCAGGAGCCACTCTCCCACCACCACCGTCTTCTCCGGCGAATCATGCTGGACAACGTGATGGTGCTCCGGCGTCACTGACTGCGTCAGCAAGTCATGACAACCCGGAACATGCGCTCCATGCAGCGCGTGCTCTTCTCCAACGACCACCACCTCCGGACGCATCTCGAGATGCAATGGAGCAGTGGAGGGCCGATGTGGAGCATTTGGTCGCAGCAGCGGCCGAACGCCTCAACAACCAGGGACCTCCTCCTTCCGGACGAGCCCCGTCGCAGCGGAGGACTTTGTCTGGAAGACTTGGTCCGCACGTCTCCAACAATAGGAGACGTTCTGCGTCACAGCAGGTGACATCGTTGCCCTCCGGGGCACGACGTACCCATACGGTATCTAGGCTTTCAACTCATGACCTCCGGGCGGAGTTGGATCGCCGATACCTCCAACAGGATGGCCGTGTCCACATGGAGCGTGCTCGTGAAAGACGGGAAGCTCAGGACCTTTCTACTCTGGAAGGAGTAGGAGGAGGCTGTTCAGCCCTAGCCATGCACCTGCACATGGTTAGATGGCCACAGAAGTTCCGTCCACACCTGCCGGAAAAATTCGACGGGACTGTCAATCCCGCTGAATTCCTTCAGATATACTCCACTGCAATCTTGGCAGCTGGAGGAAACGAGGCTGTAATGGCCAACTACTTTCCAGTGGCCTTAACTGGGACCGCCAGGTCCTGGTTTATGAGCCTTCCACCCAACTCTATCAACAGTTGGGAAGAGTTGTGTCGTCAGTTCACTGCCAACTTCGGGAGTTCATACACTCGACCAGGCACTGAACTGGATCTTTTTGCGGTCGTGCAAAAAGGAGGGGAATCTTTGCAGTCCTTCATCCAGAGGTTCTCTCAGGTACGCAACACAATCCCTTCTATCTCAAGCGCTTTTGTCATTGTGGCATTCAGACAGGGCGTACGGGACAAGAAGATGTTGGAGAAGCTGGCGATCAAAGAGATCACCAGCGTCACGGAACTCTTCAGCCTGGCAGACAAATGTGCCAGAGCTGTGGAGGGCCGTGAAATGCACTCCAAACCAGCCTCGGAGGATCACAAGAAATCCTCTAAAGAAGAAGTTGCTACCTCCTAGGATGGCAAGAAGAAAAAGAAGACCCACGGCAAGAAGAAGCCGTCAGCCGGTACATCCAACGTTGCAGCTGCTGCAACTCCTGGTGGTCGGGGGCCACCCCCCGAGAAGCGACCTCGACCGTCTTTCGAAGATGGTGGCAAACCCAAAGTGTGGTGTCCCGTTCACAAAATGGGCAGCCACGGTTTGGAAGACTGCCGAGAGGTCCAAAACCTTGCCGAGCGCTACAGCAAGCGCCGAGAAGGATCTCCTTTCCGACAGAGGGAAGGAAAACAGAAGGTCGACGAAGTTCTGGCTGAAGAGGAGTTAGGGTTTCAGGATCCCAAAAAGGTCCTGAAGGCTGTCTACACCTCCGTCGACAACGACTCTGACGTCTCTGACAACGAGCGTCGGAAAACCATGAACACCATTTTTGGTGGGTCATGGGACATCACCTCCCGTCGCATCATTAAGACTATGCGGCGGGATATGGCCGCTGTAGCTCCTACAGCTAGACCGGAGCCACATCGAAAGTGGATGGACACATCCATCACTTTTGATGCTTCGGACTATCCACGAAGCATGGTTGGAGCTGGACAGTTACCTTTGATGGTATCTCCCACCATCAATAACATCCAGCTTCATCATGTTATGGTGGACGGAGGTTCGGGGCTGAACCTCATAAGCTTTGAAGCTTTTACCAAGCTTCAGCTCCGACCTTCGGATCTCCAGCTCTCTCAACCTTTCTCTGGAGTAGGTCCGGGGGCCATTACTCCACTCGGAGCTATAACTCTCCCCGTTACCTTCGGGACACGGGAGAAGTATCGCACCGAGAAGTTGGTCTTCGACGTCGCTCAGATCAACTTACCATTCAACGCCATCTTGGGTAGACCTGCCCTATACAAATTTATGGCAGCTGCTCATTATGGATACTTGGTGTTGAAGATGCCAACACCAGTAGGCGTTCTCCGGATCCGCGGAGATCGCACCGCCGGGGTAACTGCTCTGGAGGATCTCCATGCATTAACCACGGCGCAAGAGGAGGACTCCAGACAGGAGCAAGCTCCAAAACCCCCGAGCATTCGTCAACGGGGCTCAACCTCTGCACCACGTGTGCAGCCAAGCGGCGACACCGACATTCCCGTCAAGGTCGTCCAAATTGGTTCCGATGCCGCTCAAACCACCCGTATATCGGGAGGGTTGAACGACAAATAGGAACTCGCGCTCATCACTTTCCTCCGGGCTAATGTTGACGTGTTTGCCTGGCAACCGTCACAAATGCCTGGGATCCCCAGGGAAGTGATTGAGCACAATCTGAAGATTTACCCCGATGCTCGGCCTGTGCATCAGAAGCCTCGGAAGCAATCCGTAGAGCGGCAGAACTTCATCCGACAAGAAGTGAAGAAGTTGCTCGAAGCCGGATTCATCCGAGAAGTCTTCCATCCAAAATGGCTGGCGAACCCAGTCGTTGTGCCCAAGGCCGGCGGGAAGCTTCAGATGTGCATCGACTACACCACACTGAATAAGGCATGTCCAAAAGATCCATTTCCACTACCTAGAATAGATCAGATAGTGGATTCCACCTTTGGGTGTGAGTTACTGTGTTTCCTAGACGCATATTCTGGGTATCATCAAATCAGGATGTCTAGGGAGGATGAAGAGCATACTTCCTTCATCACAGTAGATGGATTGTATTGTTACACAGCCATGCCATTTGGTCTCAAGAATGCCGCTTCAACTTTTGTACGAGCTATGTACAAAACTTTTGAAGAACTCATCAGAGATATAGTGGAAGTGTACGTCGATGACATCGTGGTCAAGGTCAAGAACAAGGAGTCCCTCTTGGACACCTTGCAGGCTGTCTTCGACAAGCTGCAGGCCACCCGCACGAAGCTAAACCCAGACAAGTGTGTCTTCGGGGTTAGCTCCGGAAAACTTCTGGGGTTCCTGGTAAGTCACCGGGGCATAGAAGCTAATCCGGCGAAGATAAAAACCATTGAAGAGATGCGGCCACCAACCCGCATCAAAGACGTCCAAAAGTTAACTGGGTGTCTAGCTGCCCTCAGTCGGTTCATATCAAGACTGGCGGAACGGGCGCTCCCCTTCTTCAAGTTGTTGAGGAAGTCTGGACCATTCCAATGGTCCGAAGAAGCAGAGAAGGCATTCCAGGAGCTGAAACAGTTCCTCACCACCCTACCAATTCTGGTAGCTCCAAACCCTGGTGAGCCTTTACTACTTTACATTTCAGCTACTGACGAGGTTGTCAGTATGGTTCTGGTTGCGGAGAGACCAGAACTATCCCATACTCAGGAATCTAGACCCCTTCGGGAGGGTCCGGAGGTCCCTGAAAGTGAGTCTGGGTCCCAGCTCCCAGCCTCAAATCCACAAGAAGTCACTTCAGAAGACTCAGACCCCTCCGAGAGGGTCCAAGTCATTTCTGAAGAAGCTCCAGGTTCCTCCAGCCAGAACCCGGAGGTCCCTGAAGAGAATCTGGACTCCTCCGACAGGATCCGGATCAATAGAGAGGAAGCTCCAGACCCCTCCGGGAGGGTCCAGACCATTCAACGTCCGATATACTTCATCAGTGAAGTATTACATGATGCCAAGACTCGATACCTAGAGGTGCATAAGCTGCTTTATGCAGTTCTTATTGCCTCTAGGAAGCTCCGACACTACTTCCAAGCTCACAAAGTCTCGGTGGTGACCTCTTATCCACTTCGAGCGATCCTGCATAATCCCAATTCAACTGGGAATATTGCAAAGTGGGCAGCGGAATTGGCTGAATTCGATCTCGAATTTATTTCAAGACAAGCAATCAAGAGTCAAGCGTTGGCAGATTTCGTGGCGGAATGGACTCCCTCTCCATCAAACCCTGGGGGCCCCAGCAAGCAGAAGACGGAACATCAAGTTCCAACCTTCACCGAGCCTCATTGGACTCTTTACTTCGATGGCTCCATGCAGAAGCAGGGGGCCGGTGCTGGAATCCTTCTCCTCGCACCGACTGGGGAGAAGGTAAAATACATGGTACACCTTGACTTCAAGGCAACCAACAACATGGCGGAGTATGAAGCACTCATCTGCGGGCTAAAGGTGGCACTGTCATACGGTGTCAAGCAACTGCTGGTCAAAGGAGATTCACAGCTCATCATCAAGCAGGTGAAGGGTGAATGCTCCTGCAATAATCTCCAGCTAGCTGCTTACCTCCTTGAAGTCCAGAGGCTTCAGAAGGACTTTGAAGTCCTAGACCTCAACCATGTTCAGCGTGCCCACAACGCTGAAGCTGACGAACTCTCGACCAAAGCGTCAGCCGGAGCTCCAGCTCCTGACGGAATCTTTGTCCGGAGGTTGTCAAAACCCACAGTTCAGCCTGCCGAACTGAACGAAGGGGGCGAGATCAGCATCCCGAAGCTGACGGTCCCGATGGCCCTGTTACCATGGCAGCCATCAAGGGTCGTAGGTGCTGCCGGAAGCTCCGAGCAACCCAGCACGCAAGACTCAAATGCTCAAGTCAGTTCCGATGCATGGATCTCGGAGATCCGGAACTACTTGAAGGACAACATCCTTCCTGACGATGATGTATCCGCTGACCGGGTAGTCAGATTGGCTAAAAGATACACACTGGTAGAAGGGGATCTCTACCGGCGCGGTGCCAACGACATCCTAATGCGGTGCATCACAAGGGAAGAAGACTGCGAGCTTCTCGCAGAAATCCATGGAGGCGAGTGTGGGAACCATGCATTTCCCGCACGCTGGTCAGAAAAGCCTTCCGGCATGGCTTCTACTGGCCTACAGCGCTCCAGGATGCCACTGAGCTGGTAAAGAAATGCGAAGCATGCCAATTTCATGCAAAGCAAATTCATACACCCGCTCAGCCCTTACAAATGATACCTCCCACATGGCCCTTCGCTGTGTGGGGGGTGGACATCTTGGGACCCTTCCCAAGAGCCGTCGGAGGTTACAAGTTCCTGTACGTCGCCATCGACAAGTTCACCAAGTGGCCGGAAGCAACTCCAGTTGTGACGATCAACAAGCAATCTGCTATCAACTTTCTGCAATCCATTGTAAGCAGATTCGGAGTCCCAAACAAGATCATCACTGATAATGGGACTCAATTCACAAGCTCCGCATTCCAAGGGTATTGCGAAGACCTCGGCATACAGGTTTGCTACGCTTCCGTAGCTCATCCCGCCAGCAATGGCCAAGCTGAGAGAGCAAATGCAGAAATCCTTAAAGGACTCAAAACACGCACCTATGAGAGTTTGAAAAAGCACGGAGCCAATTGGATCGAAGAGCTTCTGCCCACTCTATGGGCCAACAGGACTTCTCCAAACCGGTCAACCGGAGAAACACCCTTCTTTCTGGTGCACGGAGCTGAAGCAATCCTTCCTCCGGAAATCACCATGGGTTCGCTCCGGGTCTGGACCTTCGACGAAGCCGCGCAGGACCAGCTTCGGCGTGAAGACCTAGACCTCCTCGAGGAGGGAAGGTGCCAAGCAACTGTTCGGAATGCCAGATATCGCCAGGCTCTACGGCGTTATCACCAGCGGCATGTACACAACCGACAGCTCGAGGAAGGCGATCTGGTGTGTCGGTACCCTAAAAACCATACACCCCCTGAGGTTACAAAGATCTCAAGGGAAGGACGTCTACTCAAATTGAAGATCCTCGGAGGCCCACTTGTCAGACATAACCGGACCTGCTTCTCCAACATGGTTAACCCCTAGGTTGCCACGTGTACTACCAGACCAGAGCTACTACCCACAAGGGTGAAGCTCCGGGCTAGGTACCGAAACGGCACCTCCGGACTTAACCCCTGACCGAGAGAAGCTCCGGACCTGACACGTGCCAGGCCACCCCGGAGCTTCCCGCTTCCCACAAGCAAGCTCCGGAGCTGCCACGTGTCCAAACGTCGGAGTTGGCCGCCTCAAACCTCCGGAAGACGTTGTAACGACTCCGGATCATCAAAGGATAGCCGCGGACTTCAAGACCCGATTAATTGTCATTAATTCCATGTTAATGACACTTAATTGGATAATCTTAACACCTGTAACGGCACTGTCGGGGCCCGTTACAGGGTTATTAACAACAATTAATTGTGTATCAATACTAGTAACCGCCGGGGCCACATGTCGGGCCAGGCTAACTTGTAACGGTTTGTCCTTGTACTATAAAAGGACAGACCGACGATACACGAAGGGGGACTCGAACGCTCTCAGGCACACACGCATTGACGTGAGCTTTCATACTCAAGCTAATACAACACACACACACACCCGTGGAGTAGGGTATTACGCTCAGGCGGCCCGAACCACGTAAACCACTGTGTCTCTAGTGTCCAATCGTGATTCACCTTCTTGAGTCTCCGCGCGCCCACACCGAACTACAAACTCCTTCAACACTTTAGTAGTGTCAGGAGATCTGCCGACTCCAACAGTCGACAGTTGGCGCGCCAGGTAGGGGTGCCTGAGATTTTCAAGAATGGTGAATTCTGCGGCTGGATCATCCAACGGGCAACCTGCTGCTCAGGCTGTCGGAGGCAATCCCTCCAACATGCAGCCACCGGCAGGAGCCTCAGCACCAGCAGGAGTCACACTCCCACCACCACCACCTTCTCCGGCAAGACGTGTCGGGCAACATGATGGTGCGCCGGCGTCACATACTGCGCCGGCAAGTCGTGACAACCCGGAACACGCGCTCCATGCAGCGCGTGCTCTTCTCCAGCGACCACCACCTCCGGATGCATCTCAAGATGCCGTGGAGAAATGGAGGGCTGATATTGAGCATTTGGTCGCAGCAGCGGCCGAACGCCTCAACAACCAGGGTCCTCCTCCTTCAGGGCGAGCCCCGTCGCAGCGACGGACGTTGTCTGGAAGACTTGGTCCACATGTCTCCAACAACCGAAGACGAGCTGCGTCACAGCAAGTGACGTCGTTGCCCTCTGGGGCACGACGCACCCATACGGTATCTCGGCTTTCGACACATGACCTCCGGGCGGAGCTTGATCGCCGATACCGCCAACAAGATGGTCGTGTCCATATCGAGCGAGCTCGAGAAAGATGGGATGCTCAAGACCTTTCTACTCTAGAAGGAGTAGGAGGAGGCTGTTCCGCCCTAGCCATGCACCTGCGCATGGTTAGATGGCCACAGAAGTTCCGGCCACACTTGCCGGAAAAATTCGACGGGACTGTCAACCACGTAGAATTTCTGCAGATATACTCCACTGCAATCTTAGCAGCTGGAGGAAACGAGGCCGTAATGGCCAACTATTTTCCAGTGGCCTTAACTGGGACCGCCAGGTCCTGGTTTATGAGCCTTCCACCCAACTCTATTGACAGTTGGGAGGAGCTGTGCCGTCAGTTCACTGCCAACTTCGGGAGTTCATATACCCGACCGGGCACTGAACTAGACCTTTTTGCGGTTGTGCAAAAAAAGGGAGAATCTTTGCGGTCATTCATCCAGAGGTTCTCTCAGGTACGCAACACAATCCCTTCTATCTCAAGCGCTTCTGTCATTGTGGCATTTAGACAGGGTGTACGAGACAAGAAGATGTTGGAGAAGCTGGCGATCAAAGAGATCACCAGCGTCACGGAGCTTTTCAGCTTGGCAGACAAATGTGCCAGAGCTGCGGAGGGCCGTGAAATGCACTCCAAACCAGCCTTGGAGGATCATAAAAAATCCTCCAAAGAAGAAGCCGCTACCTCCGGGAGTGGAAAGAAGAAAAAGAAGACCAACGGCAAGAAGAAGCCGTCGGCCGGCACATCCAACGTTGCAGCCACTGCAACTCCTGGTGGCCGGGGGCCACGCCCCGAGAAGCGACCTCGACCGTCTTCCGAAGACGGCGGCAAATCCAAGATGTGGTGCCCCATTCACAAAACGGGCAGCCACAGGCTGGAAGACTGCCGGGAGGTCCAAAACCTTGCCGAGCGCTACAACAAGCACCGGGAAGGGTCTCCTTTCCGACAGAGGGAGGGGAAACAGAAGGTTGACGAAGCTCAGGCTGAAGAGGAGTTAGGGTTTCAGGACCCCAAAAAGGTCCTGAAGGCCGTCTACACCTCCGTCGACGATGACTCCGACGTCTCCGACAACGAGCGTCGGAAAACCATGAACACCATCTTTGGTGGATCATGGGACATCACTTCTCGTCGTGTCATCAAGACTATGCGGCGGGATATGGCTGCTGTAGCTCCTACAGCTAGACCGGAGCCACATCGGAAGTGGATGGACACATCCATCACTTTTGATGCTTCGGACTGTCCTCAAAGCATGGTCGGAGCTGGTCCATTACCCTTGATGGTATCTCCCACCATCAACAATATCCAGCTCCATCATGTTATGGTGGATGGAGGTTCGGGGCTGAACCTTATAAGCTTTGAAGCTTTTACCAGACTTCAGCTTCGACCTTCGGATCTTCAGCCCTCTCGACCATTCTCCGGAGTAGGTTCGGGGGCCATCACCCCACTCGGAGCTATAATTCTTCCCGTTACCTTCGGGACACGGGAGAAGTACCGCACCGAGAAGTTGGTCTTCGACGTCGCTCAGATCAACTTACCATTCAACGCCATCTTGGGTAGACCTGCCCTATACAAATTTATGGCAGCTGCTCATTATGGGTACTTGGTGTTGAAGATGCCAACACCAGTAGGCGTTCTCCGGATTCGTGGAGATCGCACCGCCGGAGTAACTGCTCTGGAGGAGCTCCATGCACTCACCACTGCGCAAGAGGAGGACTCCAGACAGGGGCAAGCTCCAAAACCTCCGAGCATTCGGCAACGAGGCTCAACCTCTGCTCCCCGTGTGCAGCCAAGCGGCGACACCGACATCCCCGTCAAAGTCGTCCAAATTGGTTCCGATGTCACTCAAACCACCCGCATATCGGGTGGATTGAATGACAAATAGGAACTCGCGCTCATCACTTTCCTCCGGGCTAACGTTGACGTATTTGCTTGGCAACCGTCACAAATGCCTGAGATCCCCAGGGAAGTGATTGAGCACAATCTGAAGATTTACCCCGATGCTCGGCCTGTGCATCAGAAACCTCAGAAGCAATCTGTAGAGCGACAGAACTTCATCCGACAAGAAGTGAAGAAGTTGCTCGAAGCCGGATTTATCCGGGAAGTCTTCCATCCAAAATGGCTGGCGAACCCAGTCGTTGTGCCCAAGGCCGGCGGGAAACTTCGGATGTGCATCGACTACACCACACTGAATAAGGCATGTCCAAAAGATCCATTCCCACTACCTAGAATAGATCAGATAGTGGATTCCACCTCCGGGTGCGATTTACTGTGTTTCCTAGACGCATATTCTGGATATCATCAAATCAGGATGTCTAGGGAGGATGAAGAGCATACTTCATTCATCACAGTGGATGGATTGTATTGTTACACAGCCATGCCGTTTGGTCTCAAGAATGCAGCTTCAACTTTTGTACGAGCTATGTACAAAACTTTCGAAGAACTCATCAGAGACATAGTGGAAGTGTACGTCGATGACATCGTAGTCAAAGTCAAAAACAAGGAGTCCCTATTGGACACCTTGCAGGCTGTCTTCGACAAGCTGCGGGCCACCCGCACGAAGCTAAACCCAGACAAGTGCGTCTTCGGGGTTAGTTCCGAAAAGCTTCTTGGTTTCCTGGTAAGTCACCGGGGCATAGAGGCTAATCCGGCGAAGATAAAAGCCATTGAAGACATGCGGCCACCAACCCGCATCAAAGACGTCCAAAAATTAACTGGATGTCTAGCAGCCCTCAGCCGGTTCATTTCAAGACTGGCAGAAAGAGCAATTCCCTTCTTCAAGTTACTGAGGAAGTCCGGACCATTCCAATGGTCTGAAGAAGCAGAGAAGGCATTCCAGGAGCTGAAACAATTCCTCACCACCCTACCAGTCCTGGTAGCTCCGAACCCTGGTGAGCCTTTATTGCTTTACATTTTAGCTACTGACGAAGTTGTCAGTATGGTTCTGGTTGCGGAGAGACCGGAACTACCCAATACTCAGGAATCCAGACCCCTTCGGGAGGGTCCGGAGGTTCCTGAAAGCGGGTCTGGGTCCCAGCTCCCAGACTCAAACCCACAAGAAGCCACTTCAGAGGACCCGGACCCCTCTAAGAGGGTCCAGGTCATTTCTGAAGAAGCTCCGGGTTCCTCCACCCAGAACCCGGAGGTCCCCGAAGAGAGTCTGGACCCCTCCGGGAGGGTCCGGATCAATGAAGAGGAAGCTCCAGACCCCTCCGGGAGGGTCCGGACCATTCAACGCCCGGTATACTTCATCAGTGAAGTGTTACATGATGCCAAGACTCGATACCTAGAGGTGCATAAACTGCTTTATGCAGTTCTTATTGCCTCAAGGAAGCTTCGACACTATTTCCAAGCTCACAAAGTCTCGGTGGTGATCTCATATCCACTTCAAGCGATCCTGCATAATCCCAATTCAACTGGGAATATTGCAAAGTGGGCAGCGGAATTGGCTGAATTCGATCTTGAATTTATTCCGAGACAAGCAATCAAGAGTCAAGCATTGACAGATTTCGTGGCAGAATGGACTCCCTCTCCATTAAACCCTGGGGGCCCCAGCGAGCAGAAGACGAAACCTCAAGTTCCAACCTTCACTAAGCCTCACTGGACCCTTTACTTCGACAGCTCCATGCAGAAGCAGGGAGCCGGAGCTGGAATCCTTCTCCTCGCACCAACTGGGGAGAAGGTGAAATACATGGTACACCTTGACTTCAAGGCAACCAACAACATGGCGGAGTATGAAGCACTCATCTATGGATTAAAGGTGGCACTATCATACGGTGTCAAGCAATTGCTGGTCAAAGGAGATTTACAACTCGTCATCAAGCAGGTGAAGGGTGAATGCTCCTGCAATAATCTCCAGCTGGCTGCTTACCTCCTTGAAGTCCAGAGGCTTCAGAAGGACTTCGAAGTCCTAGACCTTCACCATGTTCAGCGTGCTCACAACGCTGAAGCTGACGAACTCTCGACCAAGGCGTCAACTGGAGCTCCGGCTCCTGACGGAACCTTTGTCCGGAGGTTGTCAAAACCCACAGTTCAGCCTGCCGAACTGAACGAAGGGGGCGAGATTAGCGTCCCGAAGCTGACGGTCCCGATGGCCCTGTTACCATGGCAGCCATCAAGGGTCGTAGGTGCTGCCGGAAGCTCCGAGCAACCCAGCACGCAAGACTCAAATGCTCAAGTCAGTTCCGATGCATGTATCTCGGAGATCCGGAGCTACTTGAAAGACAACATCCTTCCTGACGATGATGTATCCGCTGACCGGGTAGTCAGATTGGCTAAAAGATACACGTTGGTAGAAGGGGATCTCTACCGGCGCGGTGCCAACGGCATCCTAATGCGGTGCATCACAAGGGAAGAAGGTTGCGAGCTCCTCGCAGAAATCCATGGAGGCGAGTGTGGGAACCACGCATCTTCCCGCACGCTGGTCGGAAAAGCCTTTCGGCACAGCTTCTACTGGCCTACAGCGCTCCAGGATGCCACTGAGCTGGTGAAGAAATGCAAAGCATGCCAATTTCATGCAAAGCAAATTCATACACCTGCTCAGTCCTTACAAATGATACCTCCCACATGGCCTTTCGCTGTGTGGGGGATGGACATCTTGGGACCCTTCCCAAGAGCCGTCGGAGGTTACAAGTTCCTGTACGTCACCATCGACAAGTTCACCAAGTGGCCGGAAGCAACTCCCGTTGTGACGATCAACAAACAATCTGCAATCAATTTTCTACAGTCCATCGTGAGCAGATTCGGAGTCCCAAATAAGATCATCACTGATAATGGGACTCAATTCACAAGCTCCACATTTCAAGGATATTGCGAAGACCTCGGCATACAAGTTTGCTACGCTTCCGTAGCTCATCCTGCCAGCAATGGACAAGCCGAGAGAGCAAATGCAGAGATCCTTAAAGGACTCAAAACACGCACTTATGAGCGCTTGAAAAAGCACGGAGCCAATTGGATCGAAGAGCTTCCGCCCACTCTATGGGCCAACAGGACTTCTCTAAGTCGGGCAACCGGAGAAACACCCTTCTTCCTGGTGTACGGAGCTGAAGCGATCCTTCCTCCGGAAATCACCTTGGGTTCCCTCCGAGTCCGGACCTTCGACGAAGCCGCGCAGGACCAGCTCCGGCGCGAAGACCTAGACCTCCTCGAGGAGGGAAGGTGCCAAGGAGCTGTTCGGAATGCCCGATACCGTCAAGCTCTACGGCGCTATCACCAGCGGCATGTACACAACCGACAGCTCGAGGAAGGCGATCTGGTGCTACGGAGAATACTATCTAGAGAAGGGCAAAACAAACTCTCCCCCAGCTGGGAAGGGCCCTTTCGAGTGATCAAAGTATCCCGTCCCGGAAGCGTTCGCTTGGCTACCGAGGATGGGACACCTCTCCCAAATCCTTGGAACATCGAGCACCTCCGTAAGTTCTACGCTTAATTCCACGGAGGTGAGTCTTAAGTAACTTGAAATGTATGTTATAGAGTCATTGTACAGAGTCAGGTAGTTCCTCCGGGAGAGCATCCGGACCTTCCCCGAAAGGTTTGAAAAGCTCATGCAACACTTGACACAGTCTCCGGACTAAAAGTGTGGCTAACTACCCTGGGTCAAACGAGAAACCAAACACACTTAGCCTGGTTCCGTACCCTAAGAGTGTACTTGTTTCCCCTGTACCCCGGACCTATAATGAAAGACATCTTCATGTGAAATAGACTCCACGTGCATTCATTTTTGCATAGGCTCGACATTTTTATTTTTCTCTTTCTTGTCTATAACAGAAACGTGCAATTCTTAAGAAGTTCTAGTTTGACCGGTTTACATACGATTCGAGTTGAATTGTCAAATTTTTTGGATTTAAATATCGTTTGTGGCCAACTCGCCTGAAAGCCGCCAAGCCATTCTAGGGCCGGAGTGCGCTATCGACTTAGCCTGGTCAAGCACCCTAAGTACGCCACTCTACCTACATCCCGGCAGGCCAAAGTAAGGTGGGTCCACGGACAGTTGGATCTAAAAGAAAAGACAATTCACCCAGTCGTATTAAAAATCGTGTTCAACTTAAAATTTTCTTGAGAACCGTAAGCCGCGATGAAGTTATAGACAAGGAACGAATTTTACTATTTTTCTTGGCTTAAGTGTGCAGGAAAAATGAACCCTACGTTGATGGAGAAAAACCGGAGCTGACCAAGCTCCGACTCCCACCAGGGCGTCAACCGTCGGCGTTGACTAAAAGATGGTGAGAAGACCCCGTCACTGGAGTCTGTTGCCAACAAACTAAGTGTGGCAAAGGTCATTGCTGGAGCTGCTAAGCTCCGACACCTTGGAGTATTAACTATCGACTCTCAACGTGTTGATAGAGGCTATTGCCGGAGCTACTAAGCTCCAGCGATGGACAGTGCCGGAGCTTCTAAGCTCCGACAACTTCAGGGGACCTTCACTGTCAAAAACTTCGGACCTAAATTCCACAAGTTCGAAGCAAATTCGTCTTCAATAAAACTCAACATCCTTTTGGTACATGTCCACAATCAAATTGTGCACATCTACCAGGGGACCAAGTGAAGATAAAGATGTTGAAGACAAAAGACAAAAAATGAAATTCGCAAAAAATTGGGGATTTCATTTCATCTGAAGACCGGAGATTACATCTGGAGACAAGGGATTACAAAATTAAGGAAGAAGAGAAGATACAAGTAAAGGCTAAAAGAGACGGTCCTAGACCCTATGGAAGAACTCGGCGACCTTCTGGGCGACCTCCGACACGCGGGCTCGGGTAGCTTCGCCTTCTCCTTCGACGGGGCCTTCAAGCACCGGGTCCAGAGGAAATCGAGGGTTCCGGCTGGTGTAGCACATCAACACATATTCTGTGACGTTCCTAGCCAGGGATTGCCCCTCGACCTCCAGCTGGTCCGCAATGACGTCGCCCACCTTGGAGAGCTTGCTGCCTGCGGCGCTCAACGCTTGCAACGCAAGGTCCGGCTCCGGCTCCGGATCATCCGGGTGCACGGGGCTGAAACCCATCGGCGTCAGCACGTCGTCGGCCTTGCCCAGGAACTCCCAAATCTGCAGGGAGTCCGCCTTCCTCAAGTTCTTCATCTCCTCCAGGGATCTCCGGGCCGCCGTCAGCTCCGAATTCTCGCGGGCGAGGCGCTCGACTTCTTTGGCGTTTTGCTGGATCTTCGCAGCAACCCGCTTCTCAAGTCTTCCGAGCTCCTCCTCCCGGAGGTGGATCTTGTTCCGGCGGTCGACCAGGTCCTTCTCCCTAGCCTCTACTTTCTTCTCCCGGGCGACAAGGGCACACTCGTATTCGTAGAGTTCCTGCCCCCGCACCCAGGTCTTCTCCTCCTCCTCGAGGCAGCGCTCTTCTAATTTCTTAGTGCGCTCCTCGAGGCCCTTGTCTGCCAGAGCTGTTTTCTCGGCGAGCTCTTCTTCCCGTCGCAAGACGTCATCCCGTAACTCTAGGAGTTTTTGCTCCTCATCCTAGAGCCGTCTTTCCCTCCCTTCAAGTGCCTCTCGGCGCTTGATGAGTGCGGTGTTGATGGCCTCGAGCTGATCAAACCGAGCATTGGCCGCGTCGTTAGCAGCCTTAGCTTGGTCGTGGAACTCCCGGGATTGAGCATCGAGGGCGTGAGTCATGCTCTCCCTCTCGTCCAGCAGCTCACCCCAGAGCTCCAGGCGGACCTTCTCCCGCTTGATCCATTCCTTGTCGTCCGCAAGCCTCGACTGCGCCAGCTTAGTCTCGAAGTGGAGCCGATTACGCCACCGCCTAAGGGTTTGGCGCTCCTCTTCAAGAGCCTTGCTGTCGTAGAAGAAGGCCAGTTGGACCTGACGTAGACTGGAGCAGGCGTTGTCGATGGACATCGACAGCGAGATGGGCTCTGGACCTGCTGGGATCTCTTCCGCTGGTTCCAGCGGGTCTTCATTTACAAAAATTGGGTCCCACTCCATGAGAGTGGAACTCCGAGCTTCCAAAGCACTAGGGCCCTCCTCCGGGATGGCCTCGGTCGCCATCGAAGGAGGTCCCGCCACCAAGTCTTCATTTGCCCCCTCAGGCTGGGGGCCGGCGACTTCGTTCAGGCACTCTGGCTCTGCCACAGGTATCATCGACGTCGTCGCCTTCGGAGCAGGAGCCGCTACTGGCTCCGGCCGGGACACCTCTTCTGAGGGAGGCTCAAGCTCCTTCGCCTCTTCAGCCGCCGGCTCTGCGGCCGGCGCTCCAACAATTACCGGCTCTGCGGCCGGAGCTTCGGAAGTAACCGGCTCAACTGCCGGAACTACTTCAACTTCCGGCTCGCATGCCGAGGCTTCAGCCACCTCCGGCTCAATCGCCGGGGCTTCAGCACTTTCCGGCTCCGAAGCCGGGACTGCTACTTCCTCCGACTCAACAGCCGGAGCTTCTACTACTGCAGCACCAGGACCCGGAGCTTCCACTTCCGGGACGGGTGCCGCTGGCGCATCTTCATTCCCGTGGTCCGGCGCTACCACGGGAACTTCCGGAGACGAGTCGAGGTCCATGACCACGACAACCGGCGCCGGAGCTGTCGCAGCCTCCGCTTGGGGCGGCACCGGGGCTGGAGCAGAAGCCCTTGCAGCCTCAGACACTGTGGCTGGGGGTGGAGCTTCACTCCCCTTCTTGGGAACGCTGCAGATGAAGGACGAAGAAATTGAGCAAAACAGATGCTACAATTAAAAAGTTAATCGAGGTAAAAAAGAAAAATTACCTTGGGAGGCTCACGCACTAGCTTGCGCGGAACCTCTTTCCCGGACGATCCGGGCTGGCCACGGTCGGCGTGGGAGCTCCGGGAGGACTCCCAGGACTTGCCACAGCCGCGGGCGTTTCCCGGGTCGGACCTCTCCCTGATCGGGAGGAACTCCTGGACCTGGAGGCCCTCACTGCTCCCGATGCCGGAGTCGCACGCCCGGAGCTAGCACCACGGGAGGGATCCACCACGGGGACAGTCGCACTCCGGGAGGACCCCACCGCCGGAACAGTAACGTTCCGGAAGGACCCCACCACGGGGACAGTCGCCACGGCGGCGGAGGATCTTCCTTCCTGAGGAGGGGGAACTGGGGGGGGAAGTGGCAGGCCCGACGGACCTTCCGTCAGCATGTCGCAGCTTTCTCTTCCGGCTCTCCGGCTCCTCCGCCAGCTCCTTGCCCTTGCCGATGACCTCAGCTCTTGGCTGTGGGACAGGGGCGGAGCCGTCTCTGGACAACCCGGGGATTGCCAACCGGGTGGTTGATCTTCTCTCGACGACACCAAGGTCGTCAAGCGCGGGCATCTTTCGCCGGAGCTCCCTGCTGAACTCAACTTCCACGTTCAGAGGGAGGAAAGCCGGCGGCGGAGTCAAGTAATCTCCGTCAACGTCGATGCCGTGCTGGAATTTCTTGAGGTGAAACTCCAAGGACTTCCCCACCATGCTGGACTTCAACCCGGTCTCAACCCGGTCCTCGTCCATCACGCTGTTGAGGGCCCAGGCGAGCTTCTCCCTCCTCTTCAGCGGCGCCCACCTGTTGGACAGGAAGTTGCAGAACACCGCCTGGGGAGTCAATCCTCCCTCCACACATTGGCGGATCCTGGTCAGGACAGGGTCGAAAGCTGCCGCCAGCACCGGAACTTCGCTCCATATCGACGTGTCAATACCGGGCAGACCGTCTGGCAACTCCAACCGCTCATGCTCCTCCACCCGGACGACTACCCAATCTTTCTTCTAGTCATCCCACTTCCCGGAAGGGAATGACCGGAGGTACTTGAACGGGCACTTCTTGCGCTTCACGAAGTAGTAGAAGCCAAGATACTCATCGCTTCGGCCGGTGGTTTGGACGGTGAAGAAGGTTCGGAAGAGCTCGATGCAGGGAGGGATGCCCACCCACATCTCGCAGAAGTGGACAAAGATGGACACAAGGAGAATGGAGTGAGGGCCAAGGTGGTACAGCTGCAGACCATAGAAGTCCAGCAGCATCAAGAAGAAAGAAGAAAACGGTGGGATCAGCCCCACCATGGCGTACGAGGAAAAGTACACCATCTCGCCAGCGTGATCCTTTTCAAAGGGGAGCCCTCCGCCGGCGCGGATCGAGCGGTTGAAGAAGTCCGAAGACCACCCCATGAGGGCCCGAACCTTCTTCAGATCGTAGTCAGTCTTCAAGCGACTCTCACGCAGACCCAACTCCATCGCAGCACAACTAGGCAGGAGAAGAGGAGCAAAGCATGAGTTGGGAGTTTGAGCGCAAGAACAGATGGAAGCGTAAAGAACTCCCGACGGTGCGCTTTCCTTCTTAAGTAAGCCCTCGCAACGCTTGGATGGAAACTGCAGGGGAGTCAAGGATACTAATCAAGAATTCAACCCTGCCGATGACAAGAGGGCCCGGGACCACCCTGACGATCAAGTCGAGGCTCTTACCCAGGCGAACAGTTGTCATCATGAGGCAGGAAACCCAAAGGCGGGGACCTGACAAGGCGCGCGGAACCGATACGGTTTTCGTATTGGGAACCGGCGACCTTCAATTGCGAGAGATCCGCACGTCAAAGATCTTATATGTCGCCTGAAGTGCGCCACGCGTCGGGATTTAACCGTAAAGCCCCGCCAACGGCACCTCCGAAGACCCTTGAAGACCCAGTTCAAGGGTCGCGAGTATGGACCCACCTCCGACGGAATGACTTCACCCCGGTGACTTTCCCCGGAGGTAGGTCCAGGGGGCCACTGTCGGTACCCTAAAAACCATACACCCCCTGAGGTTACAAAGATCTCAAGGGAAGGACGTCTACTCAAATTGAAGATCCTCGGAGGCCCACTTGTCAGACATAACCGGACCTGCTTCTCCAACATGGTTAACCCCTAAGTTGCCACGTGTACTACCAGACCAGAGCTACTACCCACAAGGGTGAAGCTCCGGGCTAGGTACCGAAACGGCACCTCCGGACTTAACCCCTGACCGAGAGAAGCTCCGGACCTGACACGTGCCAGGCCACCCCGGAGCTTCCCGCTTCCCACAAGCAAGCTCCGGAGCTGCCACGTGTCCAAACGTCGGAGCTGGCCGCCTCAAACCTCCGGAAGACGTTGTAACGACTCCGGATCGTCAAAGGATAGCCGCGGACTTCAAGAACCGATTAATTGACATTAATTCCATGTTAATGACACTTAATTGGATAATCTTAACACCTGTAACGGCACTGTCGGGGCCCGTTACAGGGTTATTAACAACAATTAATCGTGTATCAATACTAGTAACCGCCGGGGCCACATGTCGGGCCAGGCTAATTTGTAACGGTTTGTCCTTGTACTATAAAAGGACAGACCGACGATACACGAAGGGGGACTCGAACGCTCTCAGGCACACACGCATTGACGTGAGCTTTCATACTCAAGCTAATACAACACACACACACCCGTGGAGTAGGGTATTACGCTCAGGCGGCCCGAACCACGTAAACCACTGTGTCTCTAGTGTCCAATCGTGATTCACCTTCTTGAGTCTCCGCGCGCCCACACCGAACTACAAACTCCTTCAACACTTTAGTAGTGTCAGGAGATCTGCCGACTCCAACAATCGACATGGTGCTACGAAGAATACTATCCAGAGAAGGGCTAAACAAACTTTCCCCCGGCTGGGAGGGGCCCTTCCGAGTGATCAAAGTATCCCGTCCCGGAAGCGTTCGCTTGGCTACTGAGGATGGGACACCTCTCCCAAATCCTTGGAACATCGAGCACCTCCGTAAGTTCTACACTTAATTCCACGGAGGTGAGTCTTGAGTAACTTGAGATGTATGTTATAGAGTCATTGTACAGAGTCGGGTAGTTCCTCCGGGAGAGCAGCCGGACCTTTTCTGAAAGGTCTGTAAAGCTCAAGCAGCACTTGTTACAGTCTCCGGACTAAAAGCGTGGCTAACTACCCTGGGTCAAACGAGAAACCAAGCACACTTAGCCTGGTCCCGTACCCTAAGAGTGTACTTGTTTCCCCTGTACCCCGGACCTATAATGAAAGACATCTTCATGTGAAATAGACTCCACGTGCATTCGTTTTGTGCAGGCTTGATATTTTTATTTTTCTCTTTCTTGTCTATAACAGAAACGTGCAATTCTTAAGAAATTTTAGTTTGACCGGTTTATATACGACTCGAGTTGAATTGTCAGAACTCTTGGATTTAAATATCATTTATGGCCAACTCGCCTGAAAGCCGCCAACCCAATCTAGGGCCGGAGTGCGCTATCGACTTAGCCTGGTCAAGCACCCTAAGTACGCCACTCTACCTACACCCCGGCAGGCCAAAGTAAGGCGGGTCCATGGACAGTTGGATATAAGAGAAAAGACAACGCATCCAGTTGTATTTAAAATCGCGTTCAACTTAAAATTTACTTGAAAATCGTAAGCCGCGATGAAATTATAGACAATGAACAAATTTTATCGTTTTTCTTGGCTTAAGTGTGCATGAAAAATAAAATATACGTTGATGGAGAAAAGCCGGAGCTAACCAAGCTCCGACCCCCTCAAGGGGGTCAACCATCGGCGCTGAGTAAAAGATGGTGAGAAGACCCCGTACATGGAGTCTGTTGCCAACTTACCAAGTGTTGCTAAAGGTCATTGCCGGAGCTACTAAGCTCCGACACCTTGGAGTACTAACTATCGACGCTCTACGTGTTGATAGAAGCTATTGCCGGAGCTACTAACCTCCAGCGATGGACAGTACCGGAGCTTCTAAGCTCCTACAACTTCAGGGGACCTTCACTATCAAAGACTTCGGAACTAAATTCTACAAGTTTGAAGCAAATTTGTCTTCAGCAAAACTCAGTATCCTTTTGGTACATGTTCACAATCAAATTGTGTACATCTACCAGGGGGCCAAGAGAAGATAAAGATGTTGAAGACAAAATGAAATTCGCAAAAATTTGGGGATTTCATTTATCTGGAGACAGGAGATTACATCTGGAGACAAGGGAGTACAAAATTGAGGAAGAAGAGAAAATACAAGCGGGAGCTAAAGAGATGATCCTAGACCCTATGGAAGAACTCGGCGACCTTCTGGGCGACCTCCGATACGCTGGCTCGGGTAGCTTTGCCTTCTCCTTCGACGGGGCGTTCAAGCACTGGGTCCAGAGGAAATTGAGGGTTCCGGCTGGTGTAGCACGTCAACACGTATTCTGTGACGTTCCTCGCCAGGGATTGCCCCTCGACCTCCAGTTGGTCCACGATGATGTCGCCCACCTTGGAGAGCTTGCTGCCTGCTGCGCTCAACGCTTGCAGCGCGAGGTCCGGCTCCGGCTCCGGATCATCCGGGCGCACGGGGCTGAAACCCATCGGCGTCAGCGCATCGTTGGCCTTTCCCAGGAACTCCCAAATCTGCAGGGAGTCCACTGTCCTCAGGCTCTTCACTTCTTCCAAGGATCTCTTGGCCGCCGTCAGTTCGGAATTCTCACGGGCGAGGCGCTCAACTTCTTTGGCGTTTTGCTGAATTTTTGCAGCAACCCGCCTCTCAAGTCTTCCGAGCTCCTCCTCCCGGAGGTGGATCTTGTTCCAACGGTCGACCAGGTCTTTCTCCCTAGCCTCCACTTTCTTCTCCCGGGCAACAAGGGCACACTCGTATTCGTAGAGTTCCTGCCCTCGCACCCAGGTCTTCTCCTCTTCCTCGAGGCAGCGCTCTTCCAACTTCTTAGTGCGCTCCTCGAGGCCCTTGTCCGCCAGAGCTGTTTTCTCGGTGAGCTCCTCTTCCCTTCTCAGGATGTCATCCCGCAGCTCCAGGAGTTTTTGCTCTTCGTCTTCGAGCCGTCTCTCCCTCCCTTCGAGTGCCTCTCGGCGCTTGATGAGAGCTGCGTTGATGGCTTCAAGCTGCTCGAACCGAGCATTGGCCGCGTCGTTGGCAGCCTTGGCCTGATCATGGAACTCCCGAGAATGAGCGTCGAGGGCATGGGTCATGTTCTCCCTCTCATCCAGCAGCTTCTCCCAACACCCCAGGCGGATCTTCTCCCGCTTGATCCACTCCTTGTCATCCGCATGCCTCGACTACGCTAGCTTAGTCTCGAAGTGGAGCCGATTACGCCACCGCCTAAGGGTTTGGCGCTCCTCTTCAAGAGCCTTGCTGTCGTGGAAGAAGGCCAGTTGGACCTGACGTAGACTGGAGCAGGCGTTGTCGATAGACATCGACAGCGGGATGGGCTCCGGACCTGCTGGGGTCTCCTCCGCTGGTTCCAGCGGGTCTTCACATAAAAAAATTGGGTCCCACTCTACGAGAGCGGAACCCTGAGCTTCCAAAGCACTAGGGCCTTCCTCCGGGATGGCCTCAGTCGCCATCGAAGAAGGCCCCGCCGCCAAGTCTTCATTCGCCCCCTCAGGCAGGGGGCCGGCGATTTCGTTTAGGCACTCTGGCTCTGCCACAGGTACCATCGATGTCGTCGCCTTCGGAGCAGGAGCTACTGCTGGCTCCGATCAGGGCACCTCTTCTGAAGGAGACCCGAGCTCCCTCGCCTCTTCAACCGCCGGCTCTGCGACCGGCGCTCCAACAACAACCGGCTCAGCGACCGGTGCATCGGAGGTAACCGACTCAACTGTCGGAACTACCTCGACTTCCGGCTCGCACGCCGGAGCTTCAATCACCTCCGGTTCAATCGCCGGGGCTTCAACGAGTTCCGGCTCCGAGACCGGAACTATTACTTCTTCCGGCTCTACAGCCGGAGCTTCCATTACTGCAGCACAAGGACCCGGAGCTTCAATCTCCGAGACAAGTGCCACCGACATGTCTTCACTCCTGTGGTCCGGCGCTACCACGGGAAGTTCTGGGGACGAGTCGAGGTTCATGACCACGACAGCCGGCGCCGGAGCTGTCGCAGCCTCAACCACCATCTGGGGCGGAGCCAGGACAGGAGCAGAAGCTCCCACGGCCTCAGAAACCGTGGCCGAGGGTGGAGCTTCACTCCCTTTCTTAGGGACGCTGCAGAGGATGGATAAAGAGAATTAACAAACAATCACTACAACTAAAAAGTTAACCAGGGTAAACATCAAAAATTACCTTGGAAGGCTCCCGCACCAGCTTGCGCGGAACCTTTTTCCCGGACGTTCCGGGCTGGCCAGGGTCGGCGTAGGAGCTCTAGGAGGCCCCCCAGAACTCGCCGCAGCCACGGGAGATTCCCGGGTCGAGGCTCTCCTCGATCGGGAGGAACCCCTGGACCTGGAGACTCCAACCGCCCCGGGGGCCGGAGTCGTACACCCAGAGCTAGCACCACCGGAGGGCTCTACCACGGAGACGGAAGCGCTTCGGGAGGATCCCACTGCAGGAACAATCTCGTTCCGGGAGGACCCCACCACGGGGACAGTCGCCACGGCACCAGAAGATATTCCCCCTTGGGGAGAAGGAGCCAAGGTAGAAGCAGCGGGCATGACGGACCTTCCGTCGACATGCCGCAGCTTCCTCTTCCGACTCTCCGGCTCCTCCGCCAGCTCCTTGCCCTTGCCGATGACTTCAACCCTCGGCTGTGGAGCAGGGACTGAGCCATCTTCGGGCACCCCAGGATTGCCACCCGGGTGGTTGGTCTCCTCTCGACGACGCCAAGGTCGTCAAGCGCAGGCATCTTCCACCGGAGCTCTCTGCTGAACTCCACTTCCACGTTCAAAGGGAGAAAGGCCGGCGGCGGAGTCAAGTAATCTCCGTCGACGTCGATGCCGTGCTGGAATTTCTTGAGGTGGAACTCCAGGGTCTTCCCCACCATGTCGGACTTCAACCCGGTTTCAACCCGGTCCTCGTCCATCACGCTGTTGAGGGCCCAGGCGAGCTTCTCCCTCCTCTTCAGCGGCGCCCACCTGTTGGTCAGGAAGTTGCAGAACATCGCCTGGGGAGTCAATCCTCCCTCCACACATCGGCGGATCCTGGTCAGGACAGGGTCGAAAACTTCCGCCAGCACCGGGACTTCACTCCATATCGACGTGTCGATGCCGGGCAGACTGTCTGGCAGTTCCAACCGCTCATGCTCCTCCACCCTGACGACAATCCAATCTTTCTTCTAGTCATCCCACTTCCCGGAAGGGAACGACTGGAGGTACTTGAACGGGCACTTCTTGCGCTTCACGAAGTAGTAGAAGCCAAGGTACTCGTTGCTCCGGCCGGTGGTGTGAACGGTGAAGAAGGTTCGGAAGAGCTCGACGCAGGGGGGATGCCCACCCACATCTCGCTGAAGTGGACAAAGATGGACACAAGGATAATGGAGTGGGTACCAAGGTGGTATAGTTGTAGACCATAGAAGTCTAGCAGCATCAAGAAGAAAGAAGAAAATGGTGGGATCAGTCCCACCATGGCGTACGAAGAAAAGTACACCATCTCGCTAGCGCGCTCCTTCTCAAAGGGGAGCTCTCCGCCGGCACGGACCGAGCGGCTGAAGAAGTCCGAGGACCACCCCATAAGGGCCCGGACCTTCTTCAAATCATTGTCGGTCTTCAGGCGACTCTCGCGCAGACCCAACTCCATCGCAGCACAGCTAGGAAAGAGAGGAAGAGCAAAGTACGAGTCGGGAGTTTGAGAGCAAGATCAGATGGGAGGCGTAAAGAACTCCCGACGGTGCGCCCTTTTCTTCTTAAGTAAGCCCTCGCAACACTTGGATGGAAACTGCAGGGGAGTCGAAAATACTACTCAAGAGTTCAACCCAGCCGATGACAAGGGGGCCCGGGACCACCCCGACGATCAAGTCGAGGTTCTCACCCAGGCGAACGGTTGTCATCACGAGGCGGGAAACCCAAAGGCGGCGGCCTGACAAGGCGCGCGGAACCAATACGGTTTTCGTATCGGAAACCAGCGACCTTCAATTGCGCGAGATCCGCACGCAAAAGATCTTATATGCCGCCTGAGGTGTGCCACACGTCGGGATTTAACTGTAAAATCCTGCCAACGGCACCTCCGAAGACCTTTGAAGACCCAGTTCAAGAGTCGCAAAGGTGGACCCACCTCCGATGGAACGACTTCACCTCGGTGACCTTCCTCGGGGGTAGATCCAGGGGGCCACTGTCGGTACCCTAAAAACCGTACACCCCCCTGAGATTACAAAGATCTCAGGGGAAGGACGACTACTCGAGTTGAAGACCCTCGGAGGCCCACTTGTCAGACATGACCGGACCAGCTTTTCCAACATGGTTAATCCCTAGGTCGCCACATGTACTACCGAACTGGAGCTACCACCCACAAGGGGGAAGCACCGGACTGAGTACCGAAACGACACCTTCGGACCTAACCCCTGACCGAGAGAAGCTCCGGACCTGACACGTGTCAAGTAGCCCCGGAGCTTCCTGCTTCCCGTAGCAAGCTCCGGAGCTGCCACGTGTCTAAACATCGGAGCAAGCCGCCTCTAACCTCCGGGAGACCTTGTAACTGCTCCGGATCTTCAAAGGAGAGCCAAAGACTTCAAGACCTGTTTAAATGTCATTAATGCCATATTAATGACACTTAAACGGACGATCTTAACACCTGTAACGGCACTGTCGAAGCCCGTTACAGGATCATTAACAACAATTAATTGTGTATCAATACTAGTAACCGCCAGGGCCACATGTCAGGCCAGGTAGCTTGTAACGGCCTGTCTTTGTACTATAAAAGGACAGGCCGATGATACACAGGGAAAAGAGAGACACAGACGGTAGATCATACGTGATAAGCCAATACAACATCAACACCCCCGTGGAGTAGGGTATTACGCTCAGGCGGCCCGAACCACGTAAATCCTAGTGTCTCCAGTGTTAAACCGCAATTCACCTTCTTGAGTCTCCGCGCACCCACACCGAACTACGAACTCCTTCAACACTTTAGCGGTGTCAGGAGATCTGCCGACTCCAACAGTCGACAATGTCTTTATGTGTGAGTTTAGGGTGGTCTAGCAGTAGATTGCAGAGCTCCGGCGAGCTCCACGGCCCCACCCATGGTGCGCCGCCGCGGCTGCTCCCGCCCACGACCGACTTTGGCGTGGGTGAGCCCGATACCATTAGATCTTGCGTCCACGACTAGGCTTAGAAG
The DNA here is from genome assembly GCA_036927565.1 of Tuctoria greenei. Taxonomy (NCBI): domain Eukaryota; kingdom Viridiplantae; phylum Streptophyta; class Magnoliopsida; order Poales; family Poaceae; genus Tuctoria; species Tuctoria greenei. The sequence continues at coordinate 148,777,137 of JAYESD010000010.1, read as the reverse complement.
CGTGAAATAACCCTTTGATGTATTAGATCTTGGTCGTCCCCTTTTAATCCTGAGGCTAGTAGTTGAACACGTGTTTCCTTTAGTTATTTAAAATCCAAACCGTGCATATTCCATCCAACGACTCACGATAGATCTGGCATATCCCTTCGATCCCTTTTAATCTTGCGCGTTCGTCTTGAATCCAAGGGTTTATATTAGATCTGCACCCATCCTTTGGTAGCTTAACATAAAACCCCCTGGTCATTTTATATAAATTGCAAATAAGCCCCTGTATTTACTGGAACACCCCTGTACTTGTTGTAAATCATGTTTTTAACTGGAATATTGCATTTAGACCCTTGTAGATCACTGGATTCTATCATTTAACCCCTGATAACTTCTGTAATAATTACAAAATACCCCTGATGCTGTGTTTTTGCTTGCAAACCCCTGTAGATAATATAATGTGATAGTGCACCGTTCTAAGCTCTAGTCCCTGCAATCATGTTCAAATGACATTTTAATCATTGTTTAGGTTATGTGTAGCGCTGTTTTTGTAGAAATCATTATATGACATGCTAAAATTATATTAATTCCTATTTTTGCACATAACACTCACATAAAATATTGGTTCATGCATTTCACAATTGAGAACACTTAATAATAAATACTCTATAGTATAGTAAACTAATTGGGACATATGTTTAGCCACAATTAGGTGCATAATTAAAATGTGTAGGTTTTGTTTGTGTGCTCTTGTAGTATTGTATTTACATGAAATACACTCCTCAATATTTGTTAAAACATATTAATACTGAAAGTATGTAGTAAAATGTATCATTGCATGTGATGATGATTTGTGACACATGTGAATATATTCTTGCATTGAAAATGACTTATAATCTAGAATTAATCTATTATTGCATGCATGATAACATATTGTGTAGTTTCTTATAAGATTAATGAACTGCCCTGTAAACCTATTTTGTCATCTTATTCATTAATTAAAATATGCAAGATAAACTATGAACATTGTTATAACATGATGAGACACCCGTAACACCGCGTTAAGTCGTTATCGTGCGTAGGCTCTCGTTACACCGTAAGATGTTCGCGTAGTACTCTTTTATTCTTGCTTTGCTTGTATGGTGTACTGTTATTGAATGTGCTGCTTTATCTCTCTTTCGGTAGTTATTTGTGTTCGTGCCTTGATCGTGATGTGACGTGAAGACTTGAAGATGAAGCATTCTACCCATAAGACCGAGCAACTACATGAAATAAAGAAAAGGCAAGTGCCCTTGACCACTTTGCACCAGTTAGGAATTATTAAGGACATAGATAGAATTAGTTGCATGCAAGTCTTAAATTGAATTATATGTTAGGAAGTTTACTTAGAGTTCTATATTATTCCTTGTCGCTGGGTTTGGATGGTCTTGTTGGGATTTGGATATTGTGTTTATGCTTAGCCTTGCTGTCTTTAGTTGGGTGGTAATAATAACTTGATATAATATTTTTAATATCATTTATTGGTTGGATATGGTTATATATGTATATAGTAGATAGGAATCTAGACAAGCAGGATCGAGTGGTGGGTGCAGTACGCACGAGACTCGTGTTCATTGTGTTGGCGCATGTTCTAGATTCTAAGGATTGGTTCTTGGTGACATTGTGACTACGTATTACCGTGCCACCAAATGACTGTATATGGAACAACTTAGCCAATTAATTAGGAGATCTTTCAATGAGTATGGGCAATGGATTGGTGCAGAGAACGAGTTCAGCGTTACCTTCTCTGGGATCCGCCACATCGGAGGGTGTACTCCATTATGGCAGGGTATGCGAAACCTTAGAGTGCTCGTACTTGTCGGGAGACTTTGTAAAGGCTCTGTTGTGACCTTCTCGCCACACCTTAGGTTGTGTGAAGTGTGAGTGATCCTCACCGGCATAAAGAAGGTTCATAGTCCACCTGGAGACAGGAGATGAAATTATAACATGTGGGTAAAGTGGTACAAACTCTGCAGAGTATGAATCTATCTAGATAGTTGGGCTCACGGTCACGAGCGCGCCTAGTAGTACTGCCTTGATTAGTTGGGACTGAATGAGACTGGTTGAGTTGGTAGTCGTGTGAGGGTAACCCGGTGAGTTGGTAGCCGGGTGGGGTAATCCGGTGAGTTGGTTTCCAAGTGGGTAACCTGGACAGTGGTGTGTCGGGTGGTTTAACCCAATGATTTATACTATTATTAGTTATATGGATTATTCACCTAGTAAATAGGATGCTAAGGTCAACATAAGAAATTAAGGATGCATAGAGGCTTAACCCGTGTCAGTCTTTCCTTATTGAATAGCCCGCATGTCATAACTTCCTACACTTGCTGAGTACATTAAGTACTCACGCGTGCTTGCTTCCTTTTTGTCTTTATACATGTCATGCTGCTCAGGTAAAAGGAGATCAAGTGAAGATGGAGTTTAGAAGGTCGCGCTACTGCCAGTTGATTTGCATGTGGCGTACTCTGCTTATTTTCCTCTTCCGCTGTTGTGCTCGTAATTGTTTTAATGTATTTAATTTGTTTTATTCGATATAGAACTGTTTACCATATTTTGTCGTGCATGTATAATTAAACTTATACTGACATATATGCAGGTTTGTCCTATTTAAATTGTGTAAAATGGAGCATGACACTATCTGCCCAACTCCACTCCAGGACCTGCCATCCTTTCCGTGGACTCAGCGGAACAAGAATATGAATCGCGCTGCTTTTCTTGACCCGTTCAGAACAAGACCAAACTGCCCTCGGAGTCTCCGATAGTGACAAACGCACACGATAGTATCACAGTGTATGCTCGTGAATGCTGTACTGTATGCCCAGTGAATCTCAGTGTTCCAACTTGAAGAGTTTGGGCGCTCAGATGTCTCGATCTTATCCTTTCCTTCAGCCGTGCACGCTAGCAGCTTCTGCGGACTTGGTCGTCCTAATTCGCAATCTCCCGTCGTCGAGCAGGAAGCATAAGCCAGTATCGTTGCGATTCACGTGCTGTCACAACTGGTCAACACTTCTTTCTTTCCATCTTCCGAGTCTATTTATCACGAGCGCGCGTAAGCTAGAGGCTGCGACTCGTCAGCTCTGTTCGGATGGTTCGTCTCCAGGTAAGCTGCTTTGGCGACGACAACACCGAGGGGCGAGGGCTCGGAAAAAGCGACTTCGCCCCGTCGCCCGTGCGCAGCCAGGCCCCACACAGCGCACACACACATCGGCATGGTGCCTGCGTGCTCCTATCCGATCGGCGGCCCACACCCAGTTGCCACGGTCCTTGTGAACATTTCGGTCGGCCAGTTGATACCGACAATGTCACTCACGTCAGTCCGGGTCGGCGCAGCAAGCAGCGTGCCAAAATCGTTTCTGCTGCCTGCACGCATTATGCGCAGCAGTCTGTCTCCTATCCCCGCTGGTTGTTGATGCAGCCGCTGGGGATATCTTTTGTTGTTTTTTCAGCGCGGTGGTGCTGCACCGAAAAGCCTTGTCAAGTTTTGCCGTTCTGGCCTTTTTGGACTACGGCAACGCTGCGCTGCAGCCGTGGAACCATGGACCAGCTGCGGCGGGCTCGAGGAGTGACTGAGTGGTTGCTTTCTTCAATTCGTCGCGGTGGGTGATCACGGAAAGATCAAAGTTCACCGAAAGCAGCGGAGAAAGGCTAGCTAGACTAGACTCGGTAGCTTCCTCCAAAGTCCTAGTACAGTACTATTAACAAAGGCGGAAACAGAGGCAAAGATAACGCACGCCTTCCCCTTTTCCACTCTTGCGTAAAGGTGAATGAATATCCTGCACCGCGCACGAGCGGAAACGCTGTCGTCAGGGTTCGGCGAATTGAAACGGTGAATCTTTTGTTCTGGTCAGTGCGCAGTCTCGATTCGCTAACGTGGATGGGTCGACGAATCTTCCATTGCAGTTGTTTTGAAGTAGCACAAAGGCTCCCTGTTAGGAGTATTTAGCAAAGCTTTATACGTAGGAGTATGTGTTGGTAGGTGAGGGATACTTGCTTGAAGGCTCAAGCTTTGTCGTGCAGTGCCGTGCGGACACGATGACCAACAGATGATATTTTTTATTAAAAAAAACAGGATTCTCTAGATAGAGCAACAGCGAGAGTGTCGCGTCCTAATACATAGTATTAGGAAACAAGAACGTTAGATAATTTGATAGATATTTAGGAAAAATGAGAAACGCTAAAATGACATCCTATCCTTGTTCAGCACAGATCCCGTATAAGACCGCTCGCACTGGTAATACTGTAAACTATGCTGGACAGTGTAAATTTAGAGTAAATGCTGTAAAACTAGAAGGAGAATAGTGTATAGAGTAGAGTATAGAGTAACGAGTGTGATAGCATAAGAAACCGCCCCGAAGAAAGCGAAAAGGAACCACAGTATCGCATGAGTGCCCTGATGACATGTGGGATCATGCTGCCCATGGCCCCACGAAGCAGCGCGAGGCAAAAAGATTAGTCCCGGTCGCTACGCTGACGGCGCAGCCACCTCGCACGTCCTGTATCCGTATGCTCGACAAAAATGCCACCGCGCCAGCGGTTGGGCGCTTTTCCCGCGGCTCCCGAACGGCGTCGTCGACCCAACCCGCGGAGCCCACCACCCAGCTACTGCGCCGCGCCCAGTTTCCTCGCCGTGACCGAGGCCACGACGGGCAGAGGCGCGCCCAGCTTCGCCTCACCTTCCTTCCCCACCCGCAAAACTCCCAAGGCGCCCGCCAATAATAATTAAGCGTCGACCGGTTGCTCACCCGCGCCATGGCTTTGTTTTTGCTTGCCACCTCCCGTGTCCTCGCATGCACGCGCGCACTGACCGCCAAGCGCCAACCAGGCATGGACCAATCCAGTCATCCAGACCGAACAACACTAGTTGCTGCGTTCGCTTTCCCCGAACCGAACGTGACCCGACCCGAGCGGAGGGACGAGGGAGAGAGCGAAGGAGAAGCAACCATGAAGCAGCCTCCTCCCGCTTGTTGTTAAAATCCCTCAACACCCACGACCTTTCACCCGGTTCTCCAACTGCTCCTCCTCCCGCTCGCTGCTCAAGCCAGATCACAGATTCCGATCGAGGCCGTTGTCGTTTGCGCTGGCTTTCCCGTGAGCGACCGCGAAGGCGCGCGACCCGCAGGGAGCGAGCTTTCGTCGCTCCGCCAGGGCCGGCGGCTTCACCCCGTCGTTTGATGGGAAACGCATGCGGCGCCTCCCTTAGATCCAGGTACCTGCCAAGCTTCAAGACCGCCGCCGCGTCCGCCGCCGCCGACGAATCGCCCAAGAAGCCCTCCCGCCCGCCCACGCCTCCCGCCGCCACGGACGCCCACGCGGCACCCGCGCCGCCGGGGCCGCCGCCGCCCGCCATGAGGCGCGGCGCGCCCCCGGACCTCAGCTCGGTGCTGGGGCACCTCACCCCCAACCTCCGGGACCTCTACGCGCTCGGCAGGAAGCTCGGCCAGGGGCAGTTCGGCACCACCTACCTCTGCACCGAGCTCGCCACCGGCACCGACTACGCCTGCAAGTCCATCTCCAAGCGCAAGCTCATCACCAGGGAGGACGTCGAGGACGTGCGCCGCGAGATCCGGATCATGCACCACCTCTCCGGCCACAGCAACGTCGTCGCCATCAAGGGCGCCTACGAGGACCAGCTCTACGTCCACATCGTCATGGAGCTCTGCGCCGGCGGGGAGCTCTTCGACCGCATCATACAGCGCGGCCACTACAGCGAGCGCAAGGCCGCCGAGCTCACGCGGATCATCGTCGGGGTCGTCGAGGCCTGCCACTCGCTCGGGGTCATGCACCGCGACCTCAAGCCAGAGAACTTCCTGCTCGCCAACAAGGACGATGATCTCTCGCTCAAGGCCATCGACTTCGGGCTCTCGGTCTTCTTCAAGCCTGGTGAGCTACTGTGACGTAGAATCGCATTCCAATTTAATTACTGTTCGAGTCAACGAGTGGAATTTGTCCTGTTCCATTGGATGTGTTACAAGCCCTTAAGCTCGTACATCTGTTCCCGTGCTTGCGTTAGCTCTGTTTCACTCATACACATACTCATAAAAGATAAAACAGAGGGTGGATGCTTCAATGTGAAATGTCTGAACAATAGCGTTTTGAAATCATCACACAACTGAATCTGAAAGGAATTAGAAGTAGTAAGTTCTGATTGTTGCGTAATCTCATGAACAAAGATGCAATTGGATGCGAGTAATTTAGTACATATTTGAGACAAAAATATACTATGTTTATGTCCACACAATACAGTTTTTGTTAGGGTCATTTGTGGCACATTCTGCACCCTTGGCGCTTTTTCCTTCTCTTATTATATTCTTCCCAGGTCAAGTTTTTACGGATGTTGTTGGTAGCCCGTATTATGTGGCCCCAGAAGTTTTGTTGAAAAAGTACGGACCAGAAGCAGACGTATGGACAGCTGGTGTAATTCTCTACATTCTACTAAGTGGCGTACCGCCATTTTGGGCAGGTAACAATCCGATATTTTTCCCTTCAGGTATTATGTGTCTGTCACCGTTGACTGCAGACTGACATTTCCATTTTATAAAACGCAGAAACACAGCAAGGAATATTTGATGCTGTACTGAAAGGTGTCATTGATTTTGATTCTGATCCCTGGCCGGTGATATCTGATAGCGCGAAAGATCTGATAGGAAGAATGCTCAATCCTCGCCCAGCGGAACGCTTAACAGCACATGAAGTTTTATGTTAGTTTCTTTCACCACTTTATACTGTTGTTTTCTTTTCAGTATTTTGAATACCTTAATGCATCCATTCACTTCATGTATTCACCTTAATGCATCCATTCACAGGCCATCCTTGGATTCGTGATCATGGTGTAGCTCCTGATCGTCCACTTGATCCTGCTGTTCTATCTCGCATCAAACAATTCTCTGCAATGAACAAGTTGAAGAAGATGGCTTTGCGAGTAAGTGCAAGTCTTTTAGGCATGGTCTTCTGTGAATTTGATTCATGTATACATAAGTAGTACTCCAATAGTTCAACTACTTCTCATCCTTTTTTTCTACACACATATGGAGGCATTATGGAATCAAATTGCGTTATTTTTTGGATTGCTCACCTGTTCAATGTTGCATTTATTGACAATAGATCTTTATTCTAACAGGTAATAGCTGAGAGCCTCTCAGAGGAGGAAATTGCAGGGTTGAAGGAAATGTTCCAGACCATGGACACTGACAACAGTGGTGCAATTACATATGATGAGCTAAAAGAAGGATTGAGAAAATATGGCTCCACACTAAAGGATACTGAGATTCGTGATCTTATGGATGCGGTAAGTTAACTAAAACCTTCTGGTATGTTTTTGTATATTTAGTTGTCTAATATTTCCCAAACCTCAATGCCATCCAAGGGAAGTGCTTTCATTGTTTAGTCCTACGTATGCTTTCAAGTAATTGAAACTCAAGCTGCCTAAAACCAGCGCATAATACTATTTGAGAGCACATAAAAAATCTAGGCCACTCTGAAAGTCAATGTGTTACTTGTTGCAGTTGCAACTTTTAAACAGCCACTTTTCTTAGCAATTTTTTTCTTTTAATTAGGATAGTACACATGTAGTAGATCTTGCCTCTTTATTCCCCCCTTTCTTCTGTAATGTTGCAAAGAAAGCTTCTATAAAATAGAATTCACCTTAAAGCATATGATGTAACCAATATTTGCTCACCTTAAAGCAGAACAGGTTCACGCCTCATGGTTCTGTGTTTATGTGCCAGTGTATGTGGAGTCATTTTCTTTACGTAAACAACTACATGTATTTGATTCACATGCTGATGGCGAGGTTTACTCAGACTTCAGTGCCAGAGGCTTTGAAAAGAGAGAGCAGCTTATAACATCAAAATCAAGAAACTTACGTCATTCTTGTTCCATTGATTCTAGGCTGATATTGACAACAGTGGGACAATTGACTACATAGAATTCATTGCTGCAACATTGCATCTCAATAAACTGGAGCGCGAGGAACATCTGGTGGCAGCCTTTACATATTTTGACAAAGATGGTAGTGGTTACATCACTGTGGATGAACTGCAGCAAGCTTGCAAAGAGCATAACATGCCAGATGCTTTTCTTGACGATGTCATTAAAGAAGCTGATCAGGACAATGTAAGTCTGATGTTAATTAGGCTGCATGCATAAAAAAATCCTAATATGGCCTAACTTTTTTCTTTACTACTCGTGTGTCTTAAGTAAACCTACAAGGCATTTACAACCAATAAAAGTTGTTAGATGGAATAGAAACCTGCATGTGCTGAATGTGCAAATAAGGAATGAACATAGTTCATTGGGGATGAGGCTCTGCAGTACGTCAGGCCACTTACAGATGGGCCCAGGTAGACACCGGGCTCACATGTCAACGACGGTGACATGCTGGGCAGTACGTAAGAAGATCTGTTTCCAGTTCATTGGATGCTTCATTAATCAATTTTTATGGTTGTGTTAGTAACTATACAGCAGAGATGACCTGTTTAAGCCTAATCTTGTTCTCTTTTTCCCAGGACGGCCGCATTGACTATGGAGAGTTCGTTGCCATGATGACTAAGGGCAATATGGGAGTCGGCCGAAGAACAATGAGAAACAGCTTGAATATCAGCATGAGGGATGCACCTGGTACATTTTAGACTTACACGATGTACAGCTTGTGGTTTAGCATCTTCCTGCCTTCCTACCCTGCGAAGCCTTCTGTAGTTTTAAAATGTTGTGAAGTGTATGTGGATTCGTTTCTAGGGATTCTGATTCCACTCTTTTCATTGACTTTATGAATGCATAGTCCACGTTGCGCATGAATTTGGATTTTGTAAATGATCTCATATGGTTCTGCTGCTTGACTCTGGAAAATGCAAATATTCGTTGAACTAGCTCGTCGTGCATATTTTTGCTGATGACGTCCGAGGCTCCTGCAAAGTGTCTTTGATGATTTCTTTAGGCTGGAACAGATGTATACTCCCTCTGTTTTTGAAAAATTGTCACGAATAAACAAGGACAGAGGGAGTAAGAAACAGAAATGACACGGGAGAGTGAAAATATTCTTCGCTGCCCTCTCCAATCAATAATATACGGATGCAAAAGAGAACTGAGTTCCCTACTCACCAAAGTCGCAGCAAGAGCATGATGAGCCACCTTTGGGTGGTGGAATCGCACGGCCTGACGGCCTCACTAATCACGAACACCCGACCAGTCGCTGACGATACCGGTTTGATCACCGTGTGGCAGTCGCTGCAAATGCGCAGGTCCTTCATACATGATGGGGACGGGCATCCACGCAGCAAGCTCACGATGTCGAACGCCACAACCAGCTTCTAGCTGTGGTGAATCTCGGAGCGTGGGGTCTCTGTTCTCATATACCTGAGCTAGGCACGAGATCTTCTCCATGAGCGTGTTTTAGAGGAAGACGGCAGAAGCGAGGCCCACGGCGACGAGGCGCCCGTGCACCAGAGAGCGCCAGGCGCGCGCCACACGAACGCAGAGTGTCGGCAAGCGCACGCGTCACCGCCATGTTGGAGGTGGCCGCGGGAAGCGGCAGCGGTGGCGGCCATTGGGGCGCCACCATTCAAACGCGCGTCGCTGCAGAAGAGAAGCCGCATCGTCCAATTAGGCCCATTGAAACTTGCCTGCCGCTGCTGGTCCGTGAATGCGTAAAAAAAAAAATGGGAATCATGAGCCGCCAACTCGTAGCGAAAGCGTAATACTAACCTACCGCTTTCTACTGTCTTCTTCCTCTCGTTACTCTCGCGCGTCGACATCCCACTCATCAGAGAGGACACCAGAGCCGAAGAACATCCGATCCCGTGTCAGGGTACAGGGTTTTGGTGCGAGACCATGGAGGGATCCCTGGAGGCGCGACCCGGCGTCCTCCTAATCGGTGCCCCAGGCGTTGGCAAGCGAACCATGCTCTCTCGTGAGATCTCGGTGTCCTCCTCCTTGATTTTCCTTCTAATTCCCCGCCTCTCTATTTTGACGCGAAACTTCGACCGGGTAGAGTAGTCGAAGTGCTTAGGTTTCGAATTCGATGTGTCATTGTGAGGGAGGAGGAGATCCCTTGGTTCATTTTTTATTTGAATGGACGAGCTCGAAAGAAAATGGTTGATTTGGAGTAGATGGAGGAGGAATCCACGCAAGCTTTCTAGTATTCCAGCCTTCTAAAAGAATAGGTCTGAATGATTTCACATAGAATACAGGATCCTTACTAGTTCCTACTATCGTGAATTTTGTCTAGTTTCGAATCTGTTGGGCTCCTATTATACTCCGGAATTTCCATATCACCATGAACTGCACTGCTGCAGGTTTGCTTGCTGCTGAAATAGAAGAAGCACGTGACTTGTCGTCAGGCGTCCTGTGTCAAGGGTATGCGATTGTACCTTGTCAAATCAAATTACATTGTTGTGTATGAATGATGTGAATTACTTCAGAAAAATATCATTTATTAGCTTTGAATTAGTATGTTGAACTTGATAAACTTCGTTTTGCTTGATTGCTGTGCAGGTGGACAATTGAAACAAAGTATTATTCAGCTGATATTTCAATCTGGACTGCAAATCTTGGGGGAGGCTTTTCACTTGGCTCCCTTCCTCACCTAGGGCAGTTGGCTGCTCTTGTTATGGTCTTCGATATGAGTGATGTTCGAACTGAATCCTTGTTTTACTTTTCGTGCAACTTGTAGTTCCATTGTCAATTTATATTTGTTAGAATTTAATATTCATCTCTGGCACTCAATTCTGAAGTATGGTATTTCTGGTAATCATGCAGGAATCATCCTTTCAGACTCTCAAAAGTTGGATTGCCAATATTGACATTCAAAGATTTGAAGTCTTGCTGTGCATAGGAAATAAAGCAGATCTAGTACCTGGCCATGGGGCCCATGTCGAATACAGGAGGCGCATGCAAAGGCTCGGGGAGTCAAGTTCTGATCCACATCCTGAATATTTGGAATTTGGAATTAACGAAAATGAAGGTTTTGGCCTGTTATCCGGGGAAGAGGAATGCATAGAGATCAGGGGCTCCAGCTCACAGTGGTGTATTGAGCAGAACATAGAGTATATTGAGGCTTGTGCTTCCAATGCTGATTTCGATAAATGTAAGTGGATGCTTGGGCTGGAACTGTTTAGTTTTTTTTTATCATGTTCTTACATATCTTTGACTACCAAGATGTCTTTGTGCACTGACCAATCTGTTACCAGGAGGTTTAAATTGAACACCAATAAACTATTATCTTTTTCACCAGAACTGACAGTTTCAATGGACTCCATTGGAAGGAGGCCTATGTTCTAGCCAAGTTAAATATTTAGATGCTCTGCTGTTGGTATCTTAATTGACATCCATTCAAAACTAACAGGTCTATCTATGGATGGTGATAGTCAAGGCTTAGAGCGACTATTTGGAGCTCTTTCTGCCCATATGTGGCCTGGAATGATTCTTAAATCTGGAAATAGAATAACTGCTCCAACCTTGATTGTGAATGAAGGTAATTTAAATCAGAAAATAAAAATCTATGGACGTTTTCAAACAGTAGGATGCATGGCATGCTAAGTTGGTTCATCTATCTTGTAATTTGAGTTATTAATCCTGTTCTCTAGAACAAATTTTGCCCAATCCTTGCACGACTATTATCACACACATTGTTCATTTCAAAAATTGTGTATTATCTGTCCTTGAATATCTATTTATCATTTTGGCAGAATCGACAGACGATGGATCAAACTATGAATTTGATTACGAGGAATTGTCCCATGGATCTGATGAACAATGGGAATTCGTTGGTGAGTCGAGTACATCCACAAGATTTGAGGGATCAAATGAGGCTAAAGATACACAAGATCACACAAAGCAAGTCATGAATGCAGATAATAGTTCTTCGGCATCCAACTTGCTGTCAAATGATACATCCACAAAACGTACTTTAGAAAAAACTATAACTCAGGGCCACGATACTGATAGTGATCATCTGAAAGGTACCCAAGCAGATAGTGACGATAATCATCAAACTCATGCCTCACACGTCACCAAGCTTTTTGAGGATGAGCATTACGGCCTTGATGATGTGGAGTGCCTAATGTCAGAGATTGGCAACATGCGATCCAACCTAAGGCTCATGCCTGACTTCCAAAGGAGGGATATGGCTGCGAAACTAGCCATGAAAATGGCGGCCATGTTTGGTGATGATGATGAAGAGGGCTTTGAGGATATGTAGCCTGTATGGCATTTTATGTAATTTACCTTGCCGCTGATCCAGAATTTCATACGGACGACGGCAAGCTGGTTTGTACATGCAGATGAGAGTACCTGACCGCTTTTCGTAATATGTACGTCTTTTTCTTCAATAGTGAAAATTTGTGCCAGTTGGGGGTTCCATAGAGCTGCTGATGCTACTGTAAGATGTATTATTATGCCTTTATTTCCCTTGAACCACCACCGGAACAACCTTCTGATTTACTTTCTCCTTTCTCAAAAATTTGTCACCTTCCAATTCATTTTTGAACTAGAAAGTGACAAACTTTTGAGAAAGGAGGAAGTATGTTTTAGTACAAACAGAGAAGTACAAGAGCCATACTGAATAAGACAAACTTCCGAAGTTACCATATGTTTGTTTAGATTTCGAGGATGACAAACAGGTGCAAGGTAGCATCTGAAATGCTTCTGGCAAAGAAATAACCATTTACAAATCCGAACAGACATCATAGTGATGCTCCCCACGGACTACTCGTTACACAAGCAAGTATGCCCATTGTTCAGAACTCTCTATCTACACCTGAAACCTGGTAAAGCTAACAACAAAGCTAATACATGTGTTGACAATGCAACAAGTTTTATTGCTTTTCCAGTCTTTTTTGTTGTGAACTTTCAGCAGAGCTTTGTCTCCCAGAGTCAACTGGCTGTCTATTTTGGTTCTCCAAAGAGAGAGACTCAGTGTCTTGAGGACTTCTAGATGGTTTGCCTGATGATTTCAATGGTATCTCATTACCCCGCATACTCCCAGATGGTTCGCCTGATAACATCAATGGTGTATCATTAGCCTGTATATTCCTTGGATGGGAATGGAATGTTGTAACCTGCAAACATTGTTGAGATTCGGAAACATTATTTGGGAGGGGCATTCAAAAAAAAGAAGACAATAGACATGATGTCCATTAATTATAAGACTAAGCTTTGAACTTTGTAAACAATCTAAATTGCCTGACGGCGGGGATCTATGAGACATTATATCCACCAACACTTTTAAGGAAGTAAGGAACACATAATATGTCTTTGTTTATGAGCTTTTGGAAGTCAAAAGGATCATGTTTAGCCTCACTCACATCACTCGAAGCTTCTAGCCTTGTCTTCAATGCTTCATGTTCAGCTTTAATACGAGACGGCACACCATCCTTTTGATAAATATTCCGTTTGGCAGTCTCCTCGTCTACTTCACTTGAAGCAGCAGCGAAAGGGTGGTTTGCTGGAATCCATCTAACCGTGTCTGGATCAACATCTGCCGGTAATGCATTGCCTTCTCTAAGGAACACAGTGGGCCTCTTCCACTGATATGCACGCAATCTCCTCTTCTGATGCATTTCTTGCTGTTCTTTCGTAAGCCTAACAGGAGCCAAAAGGTATTCCTTTCCAAACATTTGAGCAGTGGAGGTACCCTCGTCAATCTTTACTAATGGATTATTGAAAGGGTCATCATATGTACGGAGCCTTGCACTGCAGGAATTACTTCAGTCAAAATTATGGTAAAATTCAAAAGAAACTCCTGTGCAATCGCACAGAAAGATTGCATGTATTGTAAGCTTTCAAATTTAATACACAGGCTTTCTTTTAACATTTCTGTAGCATTCTACATGGATCCTACAATTAGTTTTGGAAAGTAAAATTCCTATTGCCAATATGCCATGCTAGTTGGCAATTTGGCAATAACAACACTAAAGAGTAGATTGTGACATGGAGGCATGAAGCAACTGAATTGAGACCAAAAAAGGGAACCAACTTAATAAACCAAATTTAAAACACTGTGTAACAAAAACATTCATAAACAGAGGATTTTGAGGGAAAAAAGTCAGAAGACCATCTAGCATTCATACATTTGGGAGCATATCAGTGGTACGTAATTGACTATATGCTAAAGCAGCCATGGCAGTTCAATTCTCGGCCTAATGTACAAGAGAATGCAAAATGCAATTTCAAGAAGGTAGCACACGTACCTCCCTCGTTGCCCAGATTTTAACTGCCCACGCCTCACTAGATCAGCAACAGAACCTTTATTATCACACTCTCGACTTCTTATAATGAGCTGCCTTGCCACAGCAGCCAAAAATGCAACACCGAGACAGAAGCCACTGACGAAATTCAGTCCAACGTTTTTCCGGACCTGCATAAAAAGAGAATGCAAGACCAAGAGATGTGCAAACTGGAATCAGATGCAACTTGAGTGTGAGAGCAATTGGTCAACTTGAGTGTAAGAGCAATTGGTCTAATGCGGGAACAGAAGGTAGGCAATTGAGAAGAGTAAGTTGCATGTAATGTCTATAACCATGTAAAGTCACACAGATGGTTGATGGAGCAGCGTCATTGACAGAGGAGCAGGGTTTTCAAGTAGCTGGCTATAGCATCATATGTTTTAGATTTTCAGCGAATCCATGCTGCACACCATTGATTTATTCAGGTGCTTGCAGAGACAGTACGCATTCCCATCAAATTTGATAGGTTTGATAAAATGGTTGAGATTGTATCAACAGGCAACTTGGGCTTTCATTCGGTAATCATTAGAGAGAGATAGGAGCATCTACGTGCTACATTTATGCAAAGCTACAAATTCCTATCACTTACATGTGCCATGTTTGGCTAATATTCCTCGACATCAATCGCGAGCTTCACAGTGGGAGCAAAAAAAAATTACCGAGAGACGGAAATGGGACATCACATCATTACCGACGCAACAGCTGGAGGAACGGAAGCGACGAGCGCCCTCAGATGACCCACCCTCCTCTCCAGAGCCCCCGCCTTCCGCTCCCCGTCCGAAACGCCGCTCGTGCCAGTTGAAGCCCTAATTGACCGGGGCCTCGGCCTCGCCCTCCCGCCTAAGAGCCGGGGAAAGGGGAGGACCCGGGAGGGTAGGGAGGTGGCGACGGAGGCGGGCGCCATTGTCGCCCTCGCATGGATGGGCTAGGGTTTAGGGTCAGCAGCTGCGAGTTATCTGCTCAGGTCCAGAGAAAGGGGATGGAGATGGAGACGGAGGCCATGGCTAGCTCGAGGTGTCCACTATCCAGTGCGGCAGAGTAACCGCCGCACGTTGGGCTGGCATAGTGGGCTGCCTCGAAGCCCATGGGCCTAATTTTTTTCCACAAAGACTTTGGGGCTTGGCTCCGTGTGATTTCGTTCTACTCTCTCTGTGCCAAAAAAAAAACTTTATTTTTAGTATTGGTCAAACATGTTTTTGATCAGTATTTTTTATATTTTATTAATTTTGCTAACATGAAAATTCTAAATTATGAAAAAAATCATTATAAATCTAAAAATAAAATTTATATTTATAAGTTTATTGAAAATACATAAATCCTTAGTCAAATATAGATTTGACCAAATCGAAGTTGGGATGAAACGGAAGTAGTAGTAACAAATATCTGTTAGTATCGAATATATTTTGTTTTTAATCAAATATTCCACTTGCGCTGCTTTTACATATCTCTACAATTATGCAGCGCTGGCATTTGGGAGATCTAATAAATTCACTGCACATTATTATACAACCCCGTGGATGCAGTATCCGGCCTACGTGTACTACGCCGATAGATCAGCGGCTACCTTGCTGACGTGCTGGTGCTCGACGTGAAGCTGACACCGCTACCGGACCCTCCGGCCGACGCCATCGCCATCGCCGCCGCGTGTTTGGAGCTCTTGCGGAACTCCGCTTCTTCCCGGTGGTCGGCGAAGGACAGGAACGAACGGAGGCTGCTGCGGTGGGAGCGGGACCCGGCGGCGGCCGGGACCGAGGCGACCGCGACGTGACGGGAGTACTGGCGGTACAGGATGCCGGCGTGGACGGCGAGCGCGAGGACGCACGCCGCACCGCAGATGAGGAACAGCGCGGAGAAGCTGTGCACGTGCAGCCGGCCCGACTCCAGGTCGTCCTGCTGCGACGACGCGGAGGACCCGCTGGTCAGCCATTTGTCGTGGATCCTCTGGAGGTCGCCGTTCTCCGACAGCGTCAGGATCGCCGTCGAGAGGTCCACGGCCAGCGGCGAGTCCCGCGGGAACGCCTGCCGGATTCATTCAACAGAAGAGTTCATTCAGCCGTATATTATATTCATTCACTAGAAATCCTTCATTTTATACTACTTAAAAGAGAAGGGGGAGGAGAACACTCACGAAGCCCCATCCGCTTTTGGTGAACTCGGAGCCTACGACCGCGAACTTGTCGTGCTCGGACAAGAAGAGCTCGATGTACGGACGCTCATCGACGATGGCCGCCACGCCTCCTTTCTTAGGGCCGAGATCAAGTGCGTCCTTGTACTGCTCAGGCTTGCCGAGCGACTTGAGCCTCGAGGGGGCAACGCCGAGCTCGTTCACGAGGTAGCTCTCCGCGAAGGAGCCGACCTGAAACCCGATGGGCTCGTCGCTCGCGATCAAGCTGTCGATGCCCTTGATCGGCGACGAGAGGTGCTGCACGGTGAGTATGGAGGTTAGGCTGGCAGTGTAGCTGGACTGAACGATCAGGACTACGAAGAGCCAGATTATGATCACGAAACGCCCCAGCGTGCTCCTGGTGTCCTCTCCTGCGAAAACATAAGATGCATCTTCATCTGTAAGTAGGAGTACTCTATGTAGAAATGCAAATTACAGCGTTCTTTTTCACTCACTGTGGGCAAAGAACAGAGTTGAGAAACTGAACCTGCAAAAGAGAAAATAACATGCATCAGAATTCAGAAAGAAAGCACGACACGATCCTTTATCCAAAAAACCATCATTTTTTTATCGAAAACTAATGCAGCAGACAAATACTGCAACTAAAAGAAAGATAACTTCACAGGGACGTTTTCATCAAGCAAATGACAATAAATTGATACCTAGCACAGATTTCGATAAGCAGAAAACAACGTAAATTGATATTCATGTTACACCTTACCAGAAAACAGTAATCGCCTGCTTTGCAGGAGGACCACGGAAATCATCATTGATTCTGTGCTCGAGCAGCCAAACCACCGTTCCTATGATAAGAAAGAACAATCCTGTCACGCACCACATCCTGATGGTAAATGGCTGAAGGAAAGCCCATCCACTCGAGCTCTGCCTCTTTACAGAGGTAAGTATTACAAGCCCAGACCCGATGTATGGTTGAGTGAAATCAACAACCTTTGTCCGATTTGTGACAATAGCTATGTCGCCAACAACAGCGTCAAATTCCTTGCGTAAACAAATAATATGAATGTTAGAAGTCAAACTTCAGTGATACATGTTAAACCAATGACGATCAGAAATAGAACTTACATTTGTCAGAATTTGATCGATAAGCCGTGTATAGCCTGGATTCTCCCGGCCAGTGCCAAAAGGTATAAACTTATATAGAACAGGGTATTGTAACAGGTTTATTGCAGCAACAAACACATCAATACAGAACCCAGTCACCATTCCAGTTTGAGGGTCAGCTGAAACGAATTGGCGGTAACTTACCCTGTTGGGAACTCCAATTCTCAGCTCATTCCCATTGTTAGGGAATACCCATCCCCGGGGCCTAGTTGTAGTCTCACCTGGCCAGATTGCAGTGTAGAGTTTCTTGTTTGCATTACTGGGACTTGATGGTTTCCTGTAAAGGGTCTCAGGAGCCACAATGGACAGCCCTGAATAGTTCGACCAATAACCAATTGTCCGCAAACCAGACCCTACTATGTTTATAATGTCATATGCAGGCTGGACAAGATTAGCATATGAATCAAACGTTACAGGGCCAGTTGCACCTGTGAAATTCACTTCACGGATTTTTTCTAATAACAGCCTTCCCCCATCAAAGATGCTCAATGCTTCGAAATTTAAAGCTCCTCCTCCTGCTTGGTGCAGTTTGGGGTCAAGATAGAAGGAAATGTTTCCACCCATACTGAAAAATGCATCCAACGCATGGGCAATGGTCCACACAGTATCATACGCGTAAAGGCCATAGGAATTAAGCAAGAACCTACTACCACCACTGTCCCCCTTCACCAGTGCACTCCATTCTGAAGCTAGAATTTTCTTCCTTATGGTATTTTGCGTGTGCTGACGTAATGTCAAAACACCCTGCGTTATGCTCATTAATCCCATGTCAGGACGAGGTGATGAATCAAGGAATGAACTAAGCCAATCTGTTGCAATCCACACATACCCACCGGATGTCATGCTCAGATTGTATGCTAATGAGAACACCGCAAGTCCAGAGTCAGCATTTGCATGTAGTACAAAGACCCGGGATTCCATCATCGTAGCCCTAACCAGTACAGCAGCCATCTCACTCTTCTTTGCTCCTGGCTTGATTGCAGCTTTGTACAATATCTTCAGTTTCCTCTTGGCAAGCTCATCGCCTAAGGCGGCTATGCCATTTCGTCCATAATCGTCATCAATAAATACTGCTGTCACTAGCTTCCATCCATAGTACTCAACAAGGTCAGCAACTGCAGCCATTTGAAATTGATCACTATGGGTGGTTCGCACAAAAAAGGGATACTGAAGTGATGTGAGAGTCGGATCAGTTGCAGCAAAGGACAACAAGGGTACTTGGAGTTCATTTGAAGCATGGGAAATAACGTGTGCAATGACTGAAGATTGTGGGCCAATGATTGCAACTGTATCTTTCTCCATGAATTTCAAGGCTAAGCAAGACAAAGTAGATATAATTAATCGATGTGGATTGCAGTTCTGATGAAAAAAATCAAGTGTATTGGTCCAATGGAAACACATGAAACGAGTACCTTGAACGATGCCAAGGAAGCCACTGCAGTTGGTATCTTGCATCTGAACAACAAGCTTTGTGCCCGCAAGAATACTTGAATCGTTGTTGATATCATTCACTGCAGCAGCAATGGCAACCTTGGCAGCTCTTCCAATTGTCGAATTGAATGTGAAAAGAGCTCCAATGTTCAGAACATTGGGTCTCACAGAAATATTCTGGCCAAGTGCACAGGAACACAGACAACAGAAAATGCCCAGAATATGGAGCATGAAGTTCATGTTGAATCCTGCGGGTTGGTGGGGTATTGTTTAAGAGTCCAATCTTCAGCTCAACATCAGATGCTCTGGAAGAACGAAATCAAAATTTTCTGAATGTTAAACAGATATACTTCGGCTAGCTAACAACTCTAAAACTATTTTTAACGGAAAAAATCAGGCAACTACAGGCTGAACTACAACCGTAGATAGAAGTCAGAAACACGATTATATTGTGCGTCAATATGAATTGGAGCTCATTAGCATACAGAATGGACAGTTCTTGCGAAGGAAAAACTGGAAAGGCATCAGCAAAACAAACTTTTATAAGAGAGGTTATTCATGTCCTGAGGAGCTACAGAAATGAAGCAAACTTTCAGCTTAAGATTTGCCCAAGAAAGTAATACGCGGCACAAGAAGCAAAATTAGAAAACAGACAACCAAGAACTGGGAAGCAAAAATAGGAAAGAGACCAAGCAAGAACTGGGAAGCACAGTTAGGAAAGGGGCCAAGCAAGAACTGGGATGAGCATTCCATTCTCCTTAGGAACTCAAGGGGCAAGTTACGAAGTTGACATGGGATTAAATCTTCTTTTGAAGAGCACGATAGGGTAGATCCAAAAGCGTGGAGCATGCTGAGTTGAGACAAGGGTCCTCTATTACCTTTGGGTCTGAAGCAGCCGTAGTTAGATGGTTCTACTTGGATGGCACGAGATAGATGTGAAGGGCTGGTAGCCTGTGTGAACAAGAACAATCCCGGTGGCCCTGGCCTCACCAATTAGCACTTTTATACGTTCCGGTCTGTGAAGTGCCTAATTTAAAATTTATCTAAAATGTCCCAGGAATCACTCGCGTCCCGCATACCAGAATCTAATCTATTCAGAAAAAGCTTGCTACTTGAAGTCCTAGGTATCACAATCTCAGCATGTTCTGGCTTGAATAAATATTCCCTCTATTCCAGAAAAATTATCGCTGAACTACAAAGATAATTTTTTTTGGAACAGAAAATCACAATACGAAGATATTTTCACCCGAAAATGTTCATGTCCTCATGTCGAATATGTGGCTGGAAGTTGGCAGAGTGCCAAACTCAGATATCAACTAGATCCAGACATTTTCCCCAGAAAATATTCAGGTCACCGTCTTGAGCACGTGGCTAAAAATTGGGACCACACTACGGTAGAGAAGTCAGATGCTACGTCACCTTTATGCTAAAGGTGATGGCATAATTCTGTGGAGACCCTCGTCAGGTCGATTCACTACACAGAGGCACGTATGTGGAAGTCTCATGACTAAGAGCTATATGATTAAAAACTTAAAAATTGAAGGAGTAACACATAAGGAACGGTTTCTGCTTTGAGAGCTATACTATATGATTTAAGATGCTTCAGCCAGACATGTGGTTACCTGAGAGTATGAATATTGAGCTTCCAATTTTGGATGGACGGAATACTTAACCACCCCAATCCACAGGACTATATGTCATGTACTCGCAAAAAGTTTATCGCTTTGTATTTCATTTTTAAACTTATAAAACGACAAATTTCTATCTCAAAAAGTTTATCGTTTTGTATTTCATTTTCAAACTTTTAAAACGACATTTTTTGGATGTGATCTGCGGCAAACTTCCTTTCTGCGAGATCCTGTTCGTATTTTTTATTTCATTGTGCTGAGAAACACATGAAATAGAAAAAACACCCAGCGTGAAGATTTCCCGGATATTTTTCATAGGTAGATAGGAAGATGGACGGACCATTTAAGACGCCAATCATATGGGTGTACAGATCCTGTGACACTTGAGCTACACATAGCAAAATGTTACCCTCAAAAATCAAAACCACGTGAGCGAAGCACAGGCTCACAACTGACTAATGATTGCTTATCGGTCACTAAGCATTTGCATACGCTAAAAGCTTGAAATGACATGGCATCTACTCTATAATTGGTAATTAAGCTTACATATTGTGTTACCAAACCAACCAATAATTTCTTCAAATAACCCTTTCCCCTAAAATGTGTGTTACACTCATATAAGATCTATAGAGCTGACGAGACCAACTACAAGGAGGAACCACATAACAGGCAAGTGGCACTCAAACCAATTGTCTAATATTTGGAAGAATACTCTGGGTTCCCTCCTCAGGTCTCCACCCGCAATCTTTTCGAAGGTGTGTTATCCCTAGCCTCTACCGTCTCCATTGTCTGTATGATGCTACAAGAATGGTCCCCAAAAGTCCACCCAGGGAATTCTGGTCCTTGAAATAAGGAAGTTGGTGTGGTTCTGTAGAAAGCAAGGGGGACCTGTTTTATCCGCCGTCGTGCCTACAATTCAAAACTCAAAATTGGTAAATACTTTGTAGGGATAGGGAATCCTAAAGAACTGATAACTCAGGGCTGAAATGGCAGCCGGTATAATGTAAATTCAGCTCTGGTTTGAATTTATATAACAAAAACAAGTCACAAGAAGGTTTTGCTAGACATAGCTTAAAGTGTCAGGAGCACCTTTTAAGCAAGAAGTCGCATATGTATGCGAAAATCAGGTGTACTAGTACAAAAATGATAAGATGAAATGTGGGGACAATCCGAGGATGGATGTAGTGGAAGTGAAATACCTCATCCCTGAAAACCGTTGCATAGGAGCCTGAACTAAAGTCTGTTATTTTCATCTCACTAGTCTTGGCCCGGACAGTGAGGTCATTCTCAAGTGATTCAACAAATCTGACAGTCAAACAACATGAAAATAAACAAAACTTCTGAACAATGAAGAAATTGCATAGAAATCAGGGCAATCAGTTCCCTTCCTATTACCTTGAAACTGCAGGAGAGTAATGATGACGAAGAGTTTCTATTTCCCACAAAGAACTCCCTGCAGCGCACAATCAAGAATTAGTTTACATACACAGTAGGAATTTCACAGGAATACCATTTAAAATGAATGTGTTTTGAACATAAACATGCAAGCACACTCGCACATGAATCTACAGTTGTCTCCATGACTTGTTATGGACATGGCCATAGGCTGCAATTGAGATACTAAGAGAACAACAACAACAAAACCTTTGTCCCAAGCACGTCGGGTTAGACAATTGATATGCTAAGAGAACAAGCAAAAGAAATAATTAACATTATCTGATCTCCACACTGCTCTTAATCCTGTGATACAAAATAGTAATTTAGTTGGGTTCAATATTAATGCTTTTATTAAAAGCATCATTCAAGAGTCAGTTTTTTAATGTTCCCAACTGTTTCAGATTTTTATTAATTGAAGTACTGGGAGATGGCACCTACTGGGTTTTTGAAGAAGTTTCAGTTACTTCCTAAGATACATCAGAGAGAAAAAACCTTAACACTCCATGGTAACCTGTTTGCAAGTCTGGTAGAAAAAAATACTGAAACTAAAGGCATGATACAGGTAAATCTCAAAGCATCAGCAAGTAAAGAACTTTCCAATGACAAAATGAACAAGAAGTCAGCCATAACAAATAATTCCTTGGTCCTCAAAGTAATGCCTCCAGTATGCAGCAAAAAGGATGCAACAGCAAAAGAAAACATCTATGATTAGAAACCTACGCATTGCACCAGACTTTGCAGGGTCGGTCTCTTGATTGTTAAAAGGATCAGCACCAATCTTCTTAGTCTGGCTAGCTTCTCCAGCAGCATTGCTGTCACTATCATCGACTTCCTGAAGGAAACCCAAACCCCAATACATTAGAATTGGTTTCTGGGGTAACAAAAGAATATACATGCAGAAGGTAAACAAGATTGTGAAGTGTCTCAAATGGTTATGTTAAAAAATGTAGTTATGTAGCTAAATGACTGCATAGCTGGATCAATCAGGAGACCTAAAGTGCAATACATGCGTGTAGCAGGTAACTTACCCAATGGACTAGAAAATTAACAGATGGGTGCCTCCGAAGAAGATTATGAATTAAAGCAATAATAATAAGAGCTCCAGCTGGTGGTACTGAAAGAGCAAGCCTGCTCAATCTTTTTGCAAATGCTGCAGCAAGATATGCAGGAAGATAAGAAGATTTCAGGCATGTGTCTAGAAGCTGCAAGAAGAAAAATAAAATATCAATAGGTAGTCATAACTAAATGCTAAGAATAAGACAACAGTGCTTCTGATAAGAAAGTTATTCTATTACTCCATTCTCAAATATACAGAGGTAGTACAAAGCAGCATGCCAGCATGTACAAAAGATCTCACATGGATGACTCCAAGTAATAAGTCAGTCATATGGTGCAACCCTCACAACATTAAGGGTGTTCACTTGAAGCCTCCAGTCCAATTTTTATAGCCATGCCCAAGACTAGAGCAGCAAAGGGGACACATTTTTATAGACCTCCATTCTTATAGCCATTCCCAGAAATTTATTTCTCAGGTTTGTCAGACAACAGGATTAACGAATCAACTACTGGTTTGAACTACCACAATCCATAAGTGCCGCTACAGTCGCGCGCCGGCCCATAAAGGCCCACTACTACCCATAACAGCATCACACTAAGATTGGCTATTCAACTTAAAAATAATAACAGCCCAAGCAGTTATCAGTTAATGGATGTACACAAGCAAGAGATGTTATGGATCATCAACTTCAACATGTGAAATGTGAAAGTGTGTAGCTCCAGCCATTTTAGGACCATGATACAAGCTGCAGATGGACATTTCATGATAGTTGAAGTCCTCCTTTTACTTACTTGCAAGAAGACTGACCGATGTTTCGCCATGAAAACAGCAGGAGTCAGTAGTGCATACAGCTTTTCATAGAATTTTGGATATTCCAGACCATGTTGTGTCATAAGAATGAAAAGACCACTTAAGGCCATCACACTGATAACACCACCAATGTCATATGATCTAGTCAAGAAATCACTACAAGAGGAAAAAAGAATATATACAGGTTACACAGTTTTACCAGTGACATGAAAAAAAAAAATGGAAAACACACAACATACCACAAGATAGCAGGATTTGACATCGAAGGAATTACATTTTGATGAATGGAAGCAAGGACCTGCATATTAAAAAAAAAACTCAAGACAGGGAAACTTAGCAGTGATGTAACTCCTATAATATCTTAAAGTGATAATTCTTCACCTACGTGAACAACGGTTAATAATAAACAACTTCATTATCCTAAGTAGTTCAAATGTTACAGCATAGTGAGCTGGAGTTAACGGTAATTATTTTTTATGCATAGTTTTACATACGAATTAAGATATTGAAACTTTGTTGCTGCAAGGGGGTCATAACTCATGCAATAACAAACCATTTACAGTTCGAACATGAAGAAATATATATGGAAGATGGAGAAAATATTTAATTAGGTACTTCCACAGGATGCCGAATAAATATTAGGTATAAAGCTTAAACTGCAACAAAAAACGATAAGAAGTATTGCATCATAAATTTATATCTTCCAGCACATAACCAGCTTTACCTCTTTGTACACATCAAGTGGAAGTGGTAACTTGAGGAAGGATAACCAAGCTTTGGTGAACTTAAATTTTAATTTTTTCTTGATGTAAGTAGCAGAGTCCTACAGAATTTCAACGCTTAGTACCACAAAAATTCGAGCTTAACAAAGAAATTGTCAATACTTCTGAAGTGTACATGAGGTACCTTAGATGAATCCTTTTCTCCTTTGGAGGATATGCCTACAAAAGCATGAAACTAAAGAGTAAGGATATGGAGCACGCCTTGGGGCATGCATGCAAAAGCATATACAGATAATTTTTCAAGATAGAGAAGAATGCAAATAAGAGTATTTTTGTAGATACAAAAGAATACCTGAAATGCTATTGAGGATGAGAAGAAAGTTGAGAACACCAAATCAGAAACTACTCACCAACGGTACTCCAAATATCAAATGCTGATTCCTTCTGGAAGTCTATCACAGGAACATGTTCCAAAATGTTGTATATGTTATGCATAAAAATGACACCTCTGTTATGAAAGAGAGGAAAAGAACATAAGCCAGAATACTATGAAGTTCTTTGAATGCATCAAAATAGGCAGATTACATTGCAGACTCTTATGGATCGTATGAATCAGGCATAATAAACAACTATGGAGTGAATACTCTAAACCAGTGACGATTACAATGTCTTGCAAGTTGAATTAAGAGCAAAGATGCTGGTGACATATCACATAACATGTCAAACGAGCAGCATGATTTTTCATTACCGAAACAAAAGATGTGCTGCATTTGCCACACATGTATTGTTATACGAAAAAAGATGTGGTACATAATTTGCACTTTGATAAAATCTCGTGGTAAGTACAAGTATAATTCACTGAAGTTTTGTTCCTTAGAATAAAATCATGAAATAAGGTTTATGAAACACATATGCATAATAAAAGAAAAATAAAGCACACCTGCTTTCTGACTCATCATCCCCATTATGTGAGGCATCTTGTCCAGAGCCTGGTTATAGATTAACCCATAGCTAATTAATATCCATAAGCACCAATGTTGATTTATGCAAATGCTTTGACCAAATAAAAACGAAAAAAATGTGAAGAGTAAGAGAGTACCTGTGCTTCTACTGCCTAGGCTGTTGGCTATCTTGTCTAAGCTAGTATAAGTAAAGTAACTACAGAAGCAATTGGAAGACGAATATGAGCACATGTTAATAAAAAATATGATATGACAATATTGTGGCAACACATTTACGCCAAGTTCCCCAATTCCAAACAATTGAAGTTTGCATGGACCAATACTTAAATACAGCAGGAACATTTCAATAAGTGGTCATAGCGTACCAAACATCAGCGTATTTGAAGTACTTCTGCCCAAGCAACTCTAGCAAAAGATCAATGGAATCGGTAGCATGAACCTGCAAAAACAACATAAACACATAAGAGCAAACACATAAACAGCATACATGAAGCACGTTTGCAAGAGTAGAAACTGAGCTTAAAAAACGAGCTCAGTTGAAGTATGATATACTACTCACGATAGTGTGGAGAAACTTGTGATAAATTGCTGACTGGAATTTGCCGTCCTTTCCCAGCTTCACGAAATCCATAAGAGTATCCAGTGCTACATCCTACAGATCAGGAAATAAAAATACGCTAATATTGCTAATTCCCCGCCAGAAGACACAAAATGTACCAATAGAACTAGTTCGAAACTCACCCTAATCGCGTCATCACTTTGCGGCGACACGCTGAGCTCGACCAAAGCAGCAACCATCTCGTCGAACCGCTGCCGCAGCCAGGACCCGAACACTCGCTCGGGGTCACCGCACGCATCTCCCGCAGCGGCCGCGGCCGCAGCCGCGGAGGGGATGGAGGGGATGAGTGGGACGAAGAAGGACTGAAGCGAGATGAGCGCCTCGAGGGCGAGGCCGAGCGGCGCGGTGGGGGAGAGGAGAGCCAGGAGGACAGGGGCGTGGTTGAGGTGGGCACGCGAGGAGAGGAGCTCGCGGCCCAGCGAGTTCACCTCTTCTAGAGTTAGAGCACCGTTCCTGGACTTTCGCTTGGTTTTGCCCGCCGCTGCAGCAGTCACCGACGATGACTTCGCCATGGTGGGAGAAGGCGCGTGAGTGGCGGCGGCGGCGAGGTTGTGGGGAAGGAGGAGGCGGGTTCTGGGGTTATTGACCAAGGACACTGGCAAGCTGGTCCTACTTGTCAGTTCGGCGCAAAGCGAGAGAGCGAAGAAGAGGCCCAATTGTTGTATCAGGCCCATTTGTGGCCTGTTGGTGATACCAACCCACAAGTCTCAAGCGGAACGTTCAAAACTCAGCATAAGACCGACCGCAGCGGTACCTCTAAAGGCACCGCTATAGCCGCATAGAGGTGGGAGGTCGGCGCAGTGATGCCTCTAAAAGCACCCCTATTTTCCAGATTGCTACAGTATTACACTTAACATAGGGGCATCTCTATGTGGAGAGAGAAGAAAAGGAGGAGAAATAAAAGAAGGGAAAAAAAGAAAGAAAAGAGAAAGAAAGGAATAAAATAGGTAGAAAATGATATAGAGGTCTAATTTAGAGGTGAACGAGTGGAGGAAACAAAACTGTAAAGAGAGAATCTTTTTAGAGATGAGATATAGAGATGAAATATAGAGGTGAACGAGTGCGAGTAGTCTAAGGTGTACACCTTTTTTTACTAGAACATGACAAATTTTTAAAAACGGAAAGAAATATTTATTTTATTTGTATGCAAAATTTAATGCGATATGTCACATTAGGGAAATCGAAATAGAAGACCTTTTGTTCACCTCTTCACGAGTCTCTATTCTATCGACCAAAGTTGCAGTTCAAGCTAGAAGGCGCAAAGGGAATGTTACTTTTCTTCCATCTTCAAGAATTTAACAGGGTTCGACTTCTTTTATTGGTTTCAACACCTACGTCCAATATCTACATTAGAATCCTTAAGGCAAAAATACACATTCGTGTCAGATTAATTGATGGACAGAAAACTGTGCTTAACATGTTATAAACCCAGAACGTCAATGTAAAAAACTATTTCAGGCGCAAAAAAAGGGGTATATCTAAGAATTCTCGGCGTAATACTGAGGCAACAGAACACGTGTAGCATCTCTTCCTAATATTCCTTTGCATTTTTTATTGATGACATTTGAGCAACAAATTTGGTACATTTTGAACTAAAAATGTGACCAATAAGATCATCAATTAAAACAAAAAGGGGGTAGCAGGCTTGCTCTGATGAGATGATGCATGTAGCATCGAGGAAGTTCAACATTGCAAGATACCCTCCATAAAATATCTCCAGAAATTATTATAACTGAATTAGCTTTTGGTTTTACAGGAAGGATACAGAAACCCATTAACCTGGTTAACGGTTAACAGTGGAACCTATTTGTTAGAGTCGTCAGTCATGTTGTAAGTAGATGGATGTACTACAAAAATCGAAGTTAGCAAAGGGGAAACTAAACAGTAAAATATCTGTTGCCAACCTTTCCGTTAATTCCTCTATTATAATGCACAGAGCAGTTATAAAACTTGCTTCATTGTTCTACGTCATTTCGTCGACCCTAATCATGTTTATCGTTGTAGGCTGCAAAATAATTAAATAAATAAGATGATTAGGTGCACAGTAAAAGCAAAAAAAAAACATGACGGAAGCAATTCAACTTGTATGATCTCAAAACGGAATGTTAAGGTTCTACCTCTACAATACCTGCAATTTTGAGGCACCCTCCATGTCAGTGTTCGCAACTGCTTTAAGTTTGGAGGCAAGGACAAATAGCTCCTCCAATCGTCTATCATAATCCTTAGATCATGAATCTTACTCCGCAACCCGATGCAACAGTTAGCATGCATAGTGCAAACTCTGTTTAGATCTCTGCTTGGCTCACAAAATCCACCAAAGTATGCAGTACTTAAAAACTTGATTTTCAGTCCAATGTCTGCAACGTAAGGATCATGCTTGATAACATTGAATACATCCTGATCATGATAACCAGGATACCTCAATCGAGAGGAATACCAAAAACTGTAAAACTCTATGGTTTGCTCATTTGATTTCACATAGTTGAAACCTCCATTAGCAATGTTTCTCAAGTCAGATGCATTCCCAACATAGTGATCACATGCAATCTGGAAGTCACCATCAGGATAGAAATAAGGAAATGGGTTGCGAAACCACATTATGTCCGTGTCCTGGATTTATATGGAAATGCAATAAGAACAAGTGGGACAGCCAAAACACTTCCATTTCACCTATGTATGCACTTATACAGTCGTGTTTAACAAAGGGAATATCAATCATATCATTTTATTAACAAAAATATCTGAATACTCTTGCAAAACGTGAATAATAATTTTCTGAAAGATGATCTAAAGTTAAGAATTTACCGTGAATATGAAGTTGTAACCTTTTTCAAGAACCAGGCGCAAGAAATCCAGCCTTTTCCACATCATCTCCAGATACCCAGAAGTCAAGAACCTTTTTTCTTCAGAAAAATCCACGCCCTCTGTTCCAAGAGCAAAGCAATAGGGATGGATTTTGACACAATGCTTGTATGCTTTCCAATCAAATGTTACAATAACAAGGTGTTTCAACAGCTGACTTGTTCTAACACCTGAATGAAAACTATCTATGAAAAGGTCTATCACTGAACCGGGAGAAGCCCATGCATCATTAAGTGTGGTCAATATAACTGTATTATCTCCCATTGAAGCCTTGCTAAGGACTCGCTCAAGTTTGAGATCTTCACTGTCCTAGAATGAAAGTAATAATAATTTTACGTAAGACAATGTACAGTTTTTATATTACTTGGAAAGCAATGAATAAAATGACAAACTGAATGATACAGAAGCTGTGCAAACAGAGACATCTAAAAGTTTTTTAAATAAACTGAACCAAATGGATTATTACCTAAGGCTATCATTATGTAAAAATAAATGCATAAAACAGATAGCCAGAACAGACCTAAGTTCTCACACTATGAGAACAACCTAAATTCACCAGTTGTTTATTACTGGTAGTTAGTATTTCCATGCAAACAGCCATCAACCATGTGCAATCAACAAGCCAAATAAAAAACAACTATATGTAAGAAGCAAAGCAACGTTGATGCCAAAATGGTTGGCACATTAAACTATCCAAGCTAGAAAAACATCATAATCCAAGTAGAAGAAAAACGCAAAATTGGCAGTAATTAATCAGTTTCTTGAGCAAAATTCAATGAAATTATATCCTTTAGACAAAATTGTGTGTTTCGGTCATTCAGTGACATACATATGTGTTATATTACTCTGTAAGAACATAAGCGCTGCACACTTCCACGTATCCTTCAATGGAAAAACATGCACATCTCTGTGTACGGGCATAAAATTTAAAACCATAGTATAGGGGTTGAAAATGTTTCATCGCAAAATCCTCCAAAGATAACCGATGTGGTTAAAATACTTGAATTGCCAAATCACCCAAACCCAAGACTGTTTGCAAACCAGATGTCACTACGCGCTAAAATTCTCAGTTAGACTAGATGCGGTGGATAACCCAAATATGCAAATCCTTCCACAATGCTTTGGTTCGAGAGTACAAAAACAGTAGGCACGGGGGCATCCTGAACTGAACCCTTGATGAAAATGGAAGATGGAAGGCATTAATCCGAGAGGGGAGTTCCATGCTAACCACATCTTCGCCTTCGGCGCCCTCCTCCTCCTCGGATGCGGCGACAGAGGGCAGCGAATCCCACCCCCAGGAGTATTTCAGCGACCTGGAGACGGCGGCGCGGTACAGCACCGCGAAGGGCAGCGCGATGATGAGGGTGGCGAGGAGGAGGAAGGCAAGGGCTCTCCGGAGCGCGAGGCTCGGGAGGCCGCGCGGGCGCGCAGCAGAGGACGCGCTCATCAGGGTTCTGTGCGCTGGCCTGGCCATGCCGCGAGAGAAAGAGGTGGCGCACTGGCGGTGGCGGTTGCAGTCCTTGCGGCAAAACTAACGCGGAACGGAAAGGTGAAACACGGAGATCCAAAGGCGTAAAACATTAGTACGCCGGAATTTTTCGGAAAGCGGAAACTGGGCTGTCAAATACTGAAATGGTTACGATGCTTATGAGACGGTTACCGGGACATCTCCGAGGGGTGAACTGAGGTGTAGCTGCTTACAAAAAATACTAATCACCATATGCTGGCAGTAACGGAAAAAGTTAAAAAAAAAACGAGTAACCAGCACGGAAGTGGTTGACCAGAAGACCAGGAAGTAAAATATTATTCCCTCCGTTCGAAACAATTGTCATCAGTTAATTAAAAAATGAACTAGCCAGTAACAATTATTTTAAAACAAAAAGAGTACATCACAGAAGTTCAAAACGACTAATCACGACTAATCGAAGTTCGCTCACGTTGAATGGACACATGCTGGTGAGACAGGAAAATAAAGCTTGTTCAGATCACTAAATTCCATCTGCAGCTATGAAAATTACACAAGCATAAACACCACAAAAACGTAAGTTTCATTCAGAGAAAACAGAGCTTCAGCAACCTGAAACCACCAATTAGCCCTGTTTGACAACCAGTTCGTACACCGATGCCCATAAAGCTAACTAGACCTAAGATCTAATTCTAAGCAAGGAGAATAAAGGAAAAAAAAAAGATGTCGGGCCATTCAGTTGGAGTTGCACGCTCCACTGCAACTCCACTTCAGTTTTCGGATGTAGCTTGCATGACTTCCTTAAGAATACATACATCTCCCTTATCCTCAGTCCCAGTCTGATTTCTTTCGCTTCTCGTCAACAGAGTCACCAAGCCGCCTCTTGAAGATATCCGAGTTGCGGAGCCGTTCTCTAGACTCATGTGCTGATGGTATTCTTTTGTTGGGTCCGCGGCCCTGGGACAAATGCAGAAAAAGATCACCAAACTTTTACTGAAGGATGATTACATGGGTCTGAGACATACACTTGTGTGTATTGTACCGTTTCGACTGAATCTCTCTTGTTTCCATGGTGGGCGTCCTTCTCTTTAGCAGCACTATAAAAGAAGGTATTCCAAGCTCTCTCGACCAACTTGAAGCTCTCAATATCACCATTCCTGATGGCGGCTTCTAACTGCAAGGGAAGAAAGCATCTTAGCAACACGTAGCTAGCCTGCTTGGATTGGATACTTAAGGAGCTTATTTACTGACCTGAATGTGTAAAATGCAGATGAAGATGCTAAATAAAGGTAACCAGCTCTCATCAGGTGACAGCGATAAGTTAGTTCTGAAAAAAGAAGCAGAGTTTGTAAGTGAACCTAGTATATTGCACAAATTTAGTTATCTACTAGTCTTCAAACTCCTCTTTTCGAAGGACTAAGCAGAAAGGTTAGTAAAATAAAGAACAGTGAACAGAAGCATTTCATACATTGTACAACGCAATGAGAAAAGGTTACAACACAGGATCACAACAATATATCGTTTGCATTAAGTTCAGCTTTACACTGCTTTCAATAAGAAGAGCCTATTGAGTCGGGGCACATTGAAAACTAACGAGGTTAGGATAACCATTACTTTGTTATCTTTAGCAGCAAGCCCATGACAACTTTAAAGTTTAAAAACTAAGACTCAGCTTTTGCAGATTTTACAATTCAAACTGCAGCTACTAGTATTTTGCTATCAGAAGGTTCCCAAAACAGCATCGGTGCCACACTGATCAGTAGCCAATCAGCCATGCCCAGATGTAAACCTACATACTAAAAAAGATCTAGCAAAAGCATGTCCCAGGTAAACCAAAAAAAAACAACGAATCGATTGATCCATAGCACAAGAGATGAAATATACTCTGGCTGCCATCTCAGGGTTCATAATTACAAACCTCAGGTAAGGAGCCAGGTAGACGGCCGCGTAGACCAGATACCGCCGCTTCCCGCTATCCAACCAAGCAAAGATCCAGCTCTAGTTACATAAAAAAGGACAGAAAAAAATCATCAAAATAAGTAACAATAGATGAGAGGAGCAGAGGTTTCGCTGACCAGCCAATTGAAGTAAGGCAGGAAGGAGATGATCCCCATCACGGCCATCCTCGTGTCCGTCGCGCTAAATACGCCTTCGTCTTCATCCTCGTCCTCCGCCTCTCTGCGGGGTCTCCGAGGGGGAAACGCGAGCGAGGCGAGCACGCAGGCGCCGATGGCGGCCGCGAACGGCGCGTCCTGCTGCAGGTCCGCGCGGCAGACGAACGGCCGTCTCCGGGGCTGAGGACGGAGAGGGTTGGAAGCGCTTAAGGTTCCGCCGCGCGGGAAGCGGCGGAGGGCCGGCGGGAGAGAGGCGGCGACGGAGGCCAACATCGAGGTTGGTGGACAGGGGACGGAGCGAGCAAACGAGCAGCAGGGTTGGTAAGGCGAAGGCATTAGGCGTATAGTTGTTTACGCTTTCGACAGACAAACACGTATACTTGTTTCCCAATTCCCATCCTCCATGAGATCCACTGGGCCGTCTCGGCTTTAAAAGGGCCGTGAATCGGGGCAGGCGAATCATTAGAGTGAGCAATCCTGGGCATGGCTGAATACTGACGGATTCACGCGACAACGTTTTCAGTTTCCGCCCATGTACAGTTTCACGATCTGATACAGCGTTGTCGTATTTGAGCCACACAGTTCACACTGTTCGCGTCGAGCCCCAGCTCACTGTGTGTCAGTGTGTGACCCACTTCGAACTGAGAAAGTCGGGCAGATGACGCAACACGCCGCCAGGCTGTTGTTGGGGGTTGGTTCGTTGGTCGCTTTTGGCAGCGGACGCCGGCACCGGGAAGGAGCTTTTCTTACAAGCGCAGCCAGCGGTCGGAGAGCTCGGTGGAAGGATGACAGTTAGGGATGGACGTTCGGTCTATTCGATAAATTCGGTTCGGTCATATCGGCCTTTTTGAATTTTAGTTTTTGAAAATCACTACCTGAAATGTTATACAAATATTAGGTACCTAAATTTTTTTGGTACTTAAATTTCGGTTCGGTCTTCGGTCTTACCCGAAATACCCGAATTGTACATTATTCTTACTTCATACTCTCAACAATCAATATAAGTTTAATATCATTCGTAAATTTAATCTCGAAAGACAATACATTGTTAGTTAATTAATCATGGATCGTAAATAAATAGTTTAATTTAATGATTTCACATATCAAAACTAACAAATAAAAGATCAAAATCCATATTATTTAGGATTCATAGATCATAATTTAACTTGAGATTTTATTGTTCGTTTATTTTGGGTACCCGATAGTGATACCCGAATTCGAAATTAATATATCGGTTATTTAGATTTTATATCCGAATAGGTACCCAATATCCGATGTTTCGGTCTTTTCGGTCTCGATCTCGGTTTTTCCAATTCGGTTTTTTCGGTCTCGGTTTTTTCGCACCCCTAATGACGGGGCGAGTTCCCTTTTTTTCCCCTTGAAGCCGGCGAGCTTGGCGGGAAATTAACCCCCTGCTGGTGCTGCTGCTGCGATCGAGCAGGAGTACGTATTCTGGCCAGTCCCCAGTCACATGCTCGCTTCAATTCGGCAATCAATTCTGTTGCCGTTCTTCTGCAAGTCGCGGCTGTGACGAATGAAAGGCTCCTCGCTGTCGGTATATCGCAGCAGTAGGCGCAAGGCGTCAACGAGCCATAGCTTCGCAAAAGATGCAAGTCGCTGTCGTTTAGCCTGCTGCTCGAGTACAACTGCTGTGGATTCGGCGAGGACAACACGGGCAGAGTACTCTGCCACCGATTTGCTTTTGCTTCCCGCCCTTCTATTCACTCGTAAGATCATGAGGAAAATGAAACAAGATGATACGGGGCAGGCGAAAGTCTAGGGTCCATTTCCTGTATAGCCACATGTTTCATCAGATACTACAGTCGATCATAAGAAAACCTTACTGATACCGTCACCAACTACAACTACCACATAGGGAAAATTCACAAAATCCCCAGAAAATTCAGACCAACAAACCCCATACATGATGAATTCGGGAGCATGGAAACGTGGAAAGCTGCAATTCTAAACACCACCACTCTTTCCTCTCCTTACATGCGTCTATACATCATCAGCGACATAACCGAGCGCTGACGAGCCACCGAAGGGGCAAAAGTGGTTTAAACGAAAAAACGCAAACCCATACAAGTAATTGTAAGTTTTAATTGGTAGTAACAGGGGATCTGATCTTCGGTTCAGATGAAGCCCATGATGAACGACGCGAGCTCTGGTTCTGAGGGTTCCCTTGTTAGCCGGCGAGGATCGACCCGGCCCGAGCCTTTTGGGGCCTCGCCGGCGACTCCTGAGCCACCTTGGGGGATGGCGCTCTCTGAGCCACCTTGTTCTTGGTCCTGGTCTCCTTCCTCTCCATCACCTCGTCCATTTCGATCTGCTCCCGCCGGCACTCCTCGGTGCAGAATGGAATGTCACCTCTGCTTGCAAGCAAGACCATGTAGTATTAGTGAGAGCTTGTCAGTAAAACGTGACAGTGACCCCACAAGCAATTTCCCACATGTAAATTATGGGTGTAAAATGATGATGGACCACTTTTATTTCCATCACCACGTAGTGCAACTACAATAGAATCAGAGTCTTGCGGTGAGGCGAAACAAGAAAGGAAGCACAGAAGTGGCCAATATTCAGTATATGACCCTAGTTCTTGGACCAGACTCGAAGCAGAAGAGAGTTACTGATAGTGTTTAATTACAGTTAGAAAACAAGAATCTTCCATCATTAGCTGCTAAGACTAGTAACACCATAAATAAATTGGTACTGCAGTTTCAAGGAGTAAATTGGTACGGCACGATCAAAAAATATGGGCATCAGTTTGAGGACCTGAGAATTGAATGGAGTCACGCACAAAATTAAATCAATCCGTACGAGCTACACAAATGACAAAACCCTCGCACCACGACACAGAAGCGCATATATGGAAACGAAAAGGAAGCTACATCAATTTTTTCATGCTTTCGTTCTCCTCGACTCGGGACATTTGAAAACGCGGAAGAAAAAGCAGGGGGAAAAAATGAGGAATTGGTGTCGACTCCCACAATCCTTACGGCCGATTCGGTGGTCAAATTTCCTTTTCTTCGCAGGAAAACACACCATCCAAAGACGCCGTGAGAAGGAAAAAAACCTGTACATGAAGACGTCGCGGTTGCTGGCGAGCGGTTTCCGGCAGAGGAAGCAGACCTCCAAAAAGTGCCCCTGCGGCGGCGGAGGCACCCCTCCCGCTGTCCCTCCTCCGACCGCACCCACGTGATCGTCCTCCACGACAGAGCTGGCCAGCAGGGTCCACGCCGACGCCCCACCGCCGCCCATCGCATACGGCTTGTCACGGCCGCCGGCGCCTCCTACTCCGCCGCCGGTCCTGCGCGCGCCGCCGAGGGCGGAGTCCATCGGCGGCTGCGCAGAGGAAGCTCCGGCGGCTCCACCTCCCTGGATGATTCTTGGTCGGTGTTCCTGTTCGTGTTCCGTTGTTCGTGTCCGCGCGACGAGGGATGGTGTGTTTAAAGAGGAGACAGCAGGTCGAGGTGGTTTTTACGAAGCGAGCGAGTGAAGGCCGCTGGACCCGGTTACGGGCCCCGCGTGGCGTTGTTCAGTAGTGGGATCCTTTGCTTCGCGGGAGGCGGCACCGCTTCGACCCGGTTCTGGGTAGGGTTGTCAATAAAGCTCGAGGCTCGCGAGCTACTCAAGTTTGGCTCGTTAAAAGCTCGATTTGAGCTCGACTTGACAAATAAATGAGCCGAACTCGAGCTTTATCTCGAGCTCGTTAAGCTCGATAAGACTCGTTTAGATAAATTATGTTTTATAAATATTATTTATTAATATTTTTCTCTTGATTATTATTAATTTTTACTGTTTAAACAAGCTTCCTGAGCTCGAACTCGAGCTTTTACGAGCTTAAGTCGAGCCTAACTATTTAAATGAGCCTTATCGAGCCGAGCTCGAGCTTGATTGTAGGATCGACCGAATTTCAGGCTCGGCTTGAGTTCGACTAGAATTCTTAACGAACTCAAGCTTCAGAAGGCAAGCTCACTCGAGCTCGGCTCGTTGACAGCCCTAGTTCCGCGTGTCGCCGCTTTTGCACGCGAGCCGGGCAAAAACCGTTAGCATTCCTTTTTTTCCTTGGGTTTTCTATAATTTTCCCTAACGTTTTTTTTTTTAAACGGAGAGACCGGAATCATTTATCGAAAATGCATGGAGAGACCGGAATCTGAGTCGATCTTTGAGCTCGATGTGTCCCGTAGGTCTCGATTTTTTTTTGACGATAAGGTCTCGAGATTCCAATATACACATTCATTTATACTTATCAATTTTTTATTTATTTTTCATTAGAGAGTGACAAGTATTTGGAAAAGAAGTTGTTCTCTGAAGCATCTAGATTGGACTCACCGGACAGTGACTTCGTTGCTGCAGAGGCTTTGCGTCCATGAGGCCTGCGCTGTGCTAGTCTCGTACAGGAGGGGATCTCCGTAGCAGATTCTACGTCTGTTGCAGCAACGCGCGGCAGGCATGTCATCGCAGTCACTGCAGTATTTGGTCTTTCCCAGTTTCTAGGATGAAGTGAAATCATTGATAGGGGGGTTCAATATGCCAAAACCCTTCTGACGATGGACACATATCCTCTACAATAATTGTATTGCAGTTACGCTGACATGTGGGCCTTACGTCTCTAACGATGCTCAACACACAGCTACGCACGGTCCAAAACCCTTTGCCGATGCCCGAGTGCCCATCAACAGTTTGGACGCACGGCTAGCTTCCGTACTCCAATTATACATGTGGCATCATTTCCCTGCGAACCAGGGTTCTTGTTTCGCACTCCGGCGACCGGATGATGTGATGAGACGTGAAGAAGAAATCGCTAGATGCACGGGCCAAGCTGCCCGACGAGTAGCGTGGGATCGTGCTCCACGAAAGCGACGCAGCACATCGAAATCTTTTTCATTCGGGAATCGCGCTTACACTTTCGTTCCCCACCTCACTAACCCGTACTTTGATTCGTCGGTAAACATAAACCAATAATGGGACGGTTAATAAGCAGAGATTACGACTGATACGTTGCCCTCCAAACCAAGTTAACTCAAGTGTTAACCCGAGTTCAATTCATGGGTTTCACCGTCTCCTTTGCTCCGGCGGCCTTCCTTATCACAGCAGTACTTTTCTTTGCGAGTGTTTCATAGCACTATACTCCCTCCGTCTCCATTAACTTGTCGCTTTGTAGTTCAAAAATGAACTACAAAGCGACAAGTTCATGAGGACGGAGTACATAGCAGTACTTGTGGTATGGCACCAGTAACACTGAAAGCGAAATCATTTGATGCACGAGTGAGCGTAAAGCCTGAAGATCAGGTCACTCCCGGTAAACTTTTCCTTTTGACGAAATTGACGGTACGACGCTAGCTGTTGTGCGTGCTCTTCCGGTCCGACGAGATAGACAGTGAAACGCTAAACTGCTCGCTGCCCTGATCGTGACGACGACAGGGGAGGAAAACGGGGGCGTACGTGCTTTTCAGTCGTGACTATAGTTTGCCAAATGGGTCAGGCCCATTGGGCGGCCCGAGGCACGGCCCGAAAAAGCACGGCACGAACCCGAGCCCGACCCGATCCAAACCGTGCCGGGCCGGCCCGGGCACAATATCCGTGCCGGGCCTCGGCCGCCTCTCTGGCCTGTTGGGCTAGCCCGAGCACGGCCCGATTAAGAAGCAGCCCAATACAGGCCCGACCCTCGTAAACCATTGATCTTTATATCTAAAATCAATCTTGACCGTCCATCTCACCGCTCATATAAAAACTCGGTTGCTCCCAAATACCCTAACTTTCTTTCCCGTATACTGGCGGCGGCCGCCCCTGGCGCCCTCTCCCTCCGGCCGCCGGCGCGCCCTCTCCCTCCGGCCCTCCGGCGCGCCCTCTCCCTCCGGCCGCGGTCCGCGCCTCCTCTGGCCGCCCCTCGCGCTGCTCGCGCCTCCCACCGGTCGTCCGTCGCGCCGCCCCGCCTCCGACCCGAGCCGCCGGCCGCCTACTCGCTTCGCCGCCCCGCCTCGGAGCCGCCGGCCGCGCGGCGCGCGCTCGCCTCGCCGCCCCGCCTCGGAGGCCGCCGCCCCGTGCCTGGCCTGGCACGAGCACGGACGCGCCCACTGGGCCGTCGTGCCGGCCCGGCACGAAAAGAGAGGGTCCGTGCCGTGCCTGGGCCGCTGGCTTGGCCCGGGAGCACGGCCCTGCCCGGCACGGATAAAGGATCGGGCCACTTCGTGCCGGGTCAGTTCGGGCCGGGCCACATCTGGGCCGTGCCGTGCTCGGGCCGGGCGGCCCATTTGGCAAACTATAGTCGTGACTACTAGTGTTGCGCAACAGGTCCTTAATTACCCTGTCAATTCGTCGAGGTGAATGCACTGTAATCGACACATCCCTCTCACCGTGCAGCTTCTGTCATGCTGTGTTTGGCTAGTGTTTTTCGTAGTGGTTGTAGAAATGGCAGGGTCAGGGCTGCTTTATTTAAAATGGTGGATCTTTAGTAAGTTGTACTAGTACAACACTATAGTTTATATTACCAAAGGTTGCCTGAAAAATTAGGACTGAAATCACGAATATTGAATCTAATGCATCCATGTAGGGTATGTAGCTGCATCGAGGAATACTCCTCCAATTCTCATGGGCGTGACAAAAAGATCCGCAGAAGAAAGCGGAAAGAGAACGCACACATCAACGCGAGAAAAAGCGCGCCGTGGGTCCCGCGCGTCATGGGTTACGGACTTCCTAATGCGACATCAGTGGAAAAGAGCACCAACAGGAAACTGACAGTGCGAACGCGCAGCAGCGGCCCCACGCATTCGGTGGACCACCTTCTCTCATCCCAGTATAAATAAATCGACATCTCAAGGTATTTGTTTCCGACGTATATACGCTTGAAGCTCTACAGTACGGTACCTATACAGCACGTTTTGAACGAATGCACGTAGTCTCTCCGCCCTAAAAGTTATCATCTTTTAGTTAAAAATAAACTAAAATATGACAAATTTTTTATGACGGTCAGAGTACTTCTGGAACCCGTCTC
The DNA here is from genome assembly GCA_036927565.1 of Tuctoria greenei. Taxonomy (NCBI): domain Eukaryota; kingdom Viridiplantae; phylum Streptophyta; class Magnoliopsida; order Poales; family Poaceae; genus Tuctoria; species Tuctoria greenei. Next base: position 148,737,504 of record JAYESD010000010.1, on the reverse strand, counting down.
GTGCATGTAGTATTTGAACAGGTCAGCGACGGGGAGAAGCAAATGAAGCTGGTGGCGTCCACGTTCGTGGTTGCGAAATTTCGAAACTACATAACTCGTTCGTGAAACATCAACCGGTGGTCCCTGACCGAGCAGCAGCATCGGTCTAGGATAAACTCGGTGACGAAACGAATTGCCCGGCCCATGTGACTGAACCATGGTCTCACCTTTTTTTTTTCTTAAGGAAATGTGAATCTGGCTCTCAGTGACATCACGTTGGTTTGTTTCTTATCAGACGAGCTCACCGTCATTCATCCAGTTCTGTAATCAGGAGAGCGGGACTCGCTGTGCTTATGAATGATGCCTGTATTATTATGAGGGTTAGAGACTACAATAAATAGAGGTACAGAGGATTACAAATATGCGGAAAAGTTATTATGCAAAAGAGAATAAAAATAACTCATATATCTCTAACATCCCCCTCATACTCAAGGTGCGTCACAAACACTGAGTTTGGAGAGATAAAAATTATGCTAAGCCCGAGTCTGTGCCTTCGTGAATAAATCAGCCAACTGAAGCTCTGAAGGTGCATAGTGAAGATCAATAACGTCGTCATGTACCTGTGCTCGTGTATAAGAAGCATCGACGCCAATATGCTTAGTAAGTTCATGCTTAACCAGATCACGGGCAATATTGCACCTGTACTGTCAGACAAAAGAGGAGTCGACATACAAACAGAAACACCAAAGTCCTCAAGCAATCACCGCAACCAAGTCACATATGCAGTCACAAGAGTCATAGCACGCAACTCAGCCTTTGCGCTCGAACGAGAAACTACTACATGCTTCTTAGTCTTCCAAGCAATGAGGGAACTATCAAGAAAAACACAATAGGCACAAAGAGATCGACGATCAGAGGGATCACTAGCCCAAGTAGCATCAGAGTAGGCTTTGAGCTGTAATGAGCTAGAGTGTGGAATGAACAAGCGTCTAGAGATAGTCCCACGAAGATAACGCATGACACGAAGCAAGTGACTATAGTGGACCTGGGTGGGAGCCGAAAAAAACTGACTCAGAATGTGAACAGAGTACAAGATATCAGGACGAGTGACACCAAGGTACACGAGACTCCCTACAATATGACGGTAACGAGTAGGATCATCAAGAGGCTCACCATCAATGGCTTGAAGATGGTCATTGAGTTCCATGAGAGTCTCAATAGTCCGGTGATCAGTAAGAGAAGCCCGATCAAGAAGATCCTGAATGTACTTCTCTTGAGACAGATAAATTCCCTCAAAGGGGGAGGAAACCTCAATCCCAAGGAAGTAACGAAGAGGGCCAAGATCGGACATAAGAAACTGCTCATTGAGACGGGCCTTTACAAAAGCTATGGACTCAGAATCATCTCCGGTGATGATCATGTCATCAACATAGAGAAGAAGAAGAGAGCGGCCACGAGATGAAGTGTGCACAAAAAGCGAAGGATCATGAGAACTAGCAGAGAAACCAGCAGCAGTGACCACAGACGCAAAACGTTAAAACCAACTACGAGGAGCTTGCTTAAGGCCGTAAAGAAATCGTCGAAGGCGACAAACCATACCCTCAGGAATAGAATACCCAGGTGGTGGCTGCATAAAAACCTCCTCACGCAGCTCACCATTAAGAAATGCATTCTTCACATCAAGATGAGAGATAGACCAATCACGAACAGAGGCCACAACAAGCAGAGTGCGAACAGTAGTCATGTAACACCCTCATTTTCATGCATCATGCCCTACATACACTCATATACATGTTTAACATTGATCCACATCAAGAGAAACGAGTTTAAAATTATTTGGAACGTTTAAAATTGATTTGGAACAAAACCACACTTAAAATGCAGGAAAGTGCGGACTAGTCCGATTTTGCTGAGGACTAGTCCGATTTCTTTCTGACTAAAAATGGACTTGTCCGTTTTTGCTGCGGACTAGTCCGATTTTGCCTCTGAAAACTTTTGGTCTTATCCGATTTTGTGCAGACTAGTCCAATATTCCAGGAAACCTTGAAAAATTGCTAAGTCCCTGGACTTTTCCGGACTAGTCTGGTGTTCCAGCGGACTTGTCCAATTTCCTCTCTGTCTAAAGTCGGACTTGTCTGATTTTTTGCCAGACTTGTCCAATTTTCTCTCTAGACAACTTCGGACTAGTCCGATCCTTTCCGGACTTGTCCGATATTTCGCGACTCCGAATTGATCTTTTGTTTTATGACTTATTTCTTGGGTTTCACGTTAAGTGGGCCTAGGGACATCGTGCCTAACTCTTTTAGAGCCTATGTGGGACTCTAAACCGGCCTCTACTCCTCTCAAACTTGAAATCCATCTAACCCTAGCTTCCACCTCTATATAAATAGCCCCACCCCTTGGCTTGACACCTATTTGCCACTTTTTCACCCCACCCAAACCCTAGTTCGTGGAGAGCCACCATCAAGAAAGGAGGAGAAGATCCCAAACAAGAAGAAGAAGAGGAGGAAACGAAAGAGGATCAAGATCTCCACCAAGCTTTTGTTCTTCATCACCAATTCATCTCCAAGTTCATCACCAACCCTAGATCATCAAGATCCAAGTGTTACCTCAAAGTTTCTTGATTCATTGGAGTTCTAAACACCTGGTATACCTTCTATTCTCTTTTCCTTACGTGAATTCAACACCTAATCTCCAAATTTATGTCGATCTAGAAAACTCTAGTTCGCTAGTTCTGTGAAGTGCGGACTAGTCTCGCCTTCTACAGACTAGTCCGATCTTCCTGGTTAAATTGTGTTGAATTGATTCTAAAATGAGATCTAATCACATCCAAACTTGTATAAACTTGTTAAAAGCTACTAGAACTAGTTAGTGATCATTAAAAGCAATCTATTAATAATTTCTACCTTGCATTTGCATTAATCATGCATGTCATGTCATATTGAGTAATATTTGTGCACTCTTTGATTGTGTTTCTTGTATTGTATGCTATTGTATGGATTAGACGGATTTGCGCTAGAGAGTGCCGCGGAGGATCTACAACACCAAGAGTTTGAAGGATTTGACCCTAATCAACCGCAAGAGCAAGGCAAGTGTCCTTGAAGCATATTGATCCTATTTTTAAAATAAATATTTTGTTTACAAAACTGCATGCTTGTGTCAATTTGATGTAAAATCCTATGGTATGGAGTTTACTAGAATTTTTAAACCGCCCTTGTCACCTGGAATTATGTTAGAGAGTCGGGATGGACTTTTTACCTTTTTGCTTCGCTTAATCAACTGGGATGGGAAAACAACTATACCACTCAACTTAATTATGCATAGATGAGATTGTGGTTAACATGAACTGGTTAATATGATATGGTAATGGGTGATCTAAGCAAGCCTAGTATGTGGATGGGTTGGATGTCATGGTGGTTTGTTCACTTTAGATCTAAGGACCAGTTCATGCGAGAATAAGCCATGACTACAGTGTCACCACGAGGCCAAGTATGGGTGCAACATAGCTGATTAATTAGGGCTTTGCTAGTGTTGTTTGGAACATTGTGGATGCTCGGGGAAGGGGTAATCGGGTTGGGTTTGTTGATGATTGGTGGGACTACCCTGAGATCCGAATGGCTCAAGAGGGGGCCCTTGGTTGAAGATGTGCTCTTTGGGAGACATCGCCACCAGTGAAACCTCAGTGGGGTCTAAATAGGCTAGTAATCCCTTTGAAAAGGCTATTTTGTGATCTCTTGGCCGCATACCAAAGGAAGTGTAATTGGCATAAGAGAGGTTTCTTTAGTCGCCGAGGGGCGATGAAATCACAAATACGTGGGTAAAGAGGTACAAACTCTGCATAGTCTATGAAAACTATCATGATAGTCGTGCTCCCGGTTATGAGCACCTGAACAACTTCTATGATTAGAGGGTACTCAGTATTGGGATGGTATTTGGGATGGTTATGGTTGAAATTATGGTTATGGCTGGTTATGGATTAATTTTTGGTATTAAATATGGTTATTAGCAAATGGTGAAATCTGGAATTATTGATGTTGGTAGTGAATTTAGATTAGTATTATGATATTACTTATGATTATGATGGGTTTACTTCACATACATGTAATATATTGCTTTTCAAATATTTTAATGTACTTTTCAGCACTTATCCATTATTATATTTGTCATTTGAATCAGCCACATGTCATACTTTCCACACTTGCTGAGTACGACATGTACTCACTCTTGCAATCCCCCCCCCTCCCAACAGTTGCAGGTCAGGATTGGGAGTTTAATGGCGATAATGCGGAGTTATAGGCCATGTCTACCATCAGCTTTGTCTGTGGTGTTGCATGGAGCTACGCTATACCCTATTGCTTATGCTGCCTAGCTGTTTAGTTGTTTAATAAAATTTGTTTAATTAAGCTTGTGTTGTGGTAATTTTCTGTATACTCTTTTGTGAATGCACTCGTGTATGTGTGTTGAACATCCTGGGCACACATATGTATTAGCTTGGTTCATTTTTGGAAGCGGGCGTCACAGATTGGTATTAGAGCCACAGGTTGATCGTAGGACGCAATCTAGATAGAATGGACACTTTAGAGCACATAGGAGCACTCAGGAATCAATGTATTTTTGCTTGGTGTGTTGTTTGCTATATATTGTTTGCTTGTGTGCTTAATAGAGGATTTTGGGATGCTTTAGCATTGCCATGTCCACCTAGGCTAGTGTACCTAGTTGTCTAGTTTTATATCCCTTGATGCATATAGTTGGGGACGTTTTCTAATTCTTACCTATTGTTGTTCTTCAGATGGTGAGGACTCGCAACCAGAGGGATGACAATGATGAGGAGGAGAACAATGGAGTACCTTAGAACAACAATGAACAAAGACCTGCCCAAGGAGCTATTAATATTGAGCAGTTATTGGCCATGCAAAACCAGCTCATGCAGACTATGATATAAACAATAGGACAGCTGCAGGCTGGCAACATCAACAATCAGCCCCACATGCCTCCACCGCCATCCCCACCCCCTCATAACCGGTTGGCAAAGTTTATGAGGACTAGGCCGCCAACCTTTGCTCAAGCCGCTGACCCTATGGATGCGGACGATTGGCTCAAGTCCGTGGAGAAGAAACTTGCTATTGTCCAATGCAGTGACCGGGAGAAGGTCTTATTTGCTTCTCATCAACTAGTTGGAGCAGCTGCGGAATGGTGGGATGCTTATTGCAGTGCTCACGAGAATCAAGAAAGGATCACTTGGGCGGAATTCAAGGAGAACTTCCATTCTCATTATGTGTCGGAAGGAGTTATGATTTTGAAAAGGCAAAAAATTGAGAACTTAAGGCAAGGAAGATCAAGCGTGAGTGAATATCTCAATAAGTTCACTCAACTCTCAAGATATGTGCCTGAGGATGTTAGTCGGGACAACCGAAAGCAATACTTGTTCATGAGAGGCTTGAACAATAAAATCCAAGTGCAACTACTCAACTGTGATTATGCCAATTTTCAGAAGCTTGTGGACAAAGCAATTGTGGTTGACAACAAGATCCGTGAGATGGAACAAGATAACAAGAGGAAGGCACCATATTAAGGACATCAACAAGGGAGTAATGTGTGCCCTCGCTTTGCGCCACCCAATGCGACTTACTTCAGCTCTTCTATTCCTGCTCAACGCCCTGGATTTGCACCGCGCCGAGGTCAGTTTGTGCAGCAGCGCCCTATTATGCAAGCACCTAGGCATCCGATGCCATATGCACCTCGTGCTAATTTTCCTGGTGCAAATGTTCAGAACCAAGCTCGCCCTAACAATTCTGGTGGAGTTAAGAAGTGTTATACTTGTGGAGAAGCTGGAAACTTTGCGCATCAATGTCCTAAGTCGGGCCTTGGTCAAGGAAGCAATGCGCCGAGGCAAAACCTGAAAGTTGCCTAGAGGGGGGGTAAATAGGATAATCGACCTGCAAATGACTGAATAAAACGAGGTTAAATCACGGGGGGCGGACTAGTCCGGTCTGGGGGCGGACTAGTCCGGTCAGCCTGCGTGAAGAACCCTAAAAAGTGTTTCTAGCAAGTTTTAAAGGGATTTTCTCGAGGCTACAAGTGAGGATATGTTTAAGACAAGTTTAGAAACTATCAACACAAGAGTGAGTCAAGTTTTAACAAGATTAAGCAATGTGAGGCACAAGACAAGACTAGCAACCCTAGAGCTAAGTATGCGATAAACAAAATACGAAGAACACGGAGACACAAGGATTTTATCCCGAGGTTCGATTCCACACAAGAATCTACGTCCCCGTTGAGGAGTCCACAAAGGACCGGGTTCACCAACCCTTCCCTCACCAAGTTTACCTCACGGGCCTAACTTGGTTCTCAACTATCTCAAAGTGCGAATACAAGATTCGTTGGGGCTTCTCACAATCTGAGGCTCCCACACCACAAAGATGATCAACAACACAAAACACACTCAACACACAACTCACAAAGACTCAATGAGTGCAAGAGATCAAACCAGGAGCACAAGTGCGATGTTCTTCCTCTTCTCCATCTCACTAAACCCTAATCCACTCAAGAATTAGTTTTAGAGGGAAAGTTGGCAAGAAAGAGGCTCAAGAGTGCTCCAAGTTGGCTGTGGCGGCGCTAGAGTTCAAGTCAGTTCAAGAGATGGTTCAAAAGAACCCAGGGGACCTCTATTTATAGAGGTCCCAAGCCCATACTGCTGACTTCAGCAGAAGGGCGGACTAGTCCGGCCTCAGGCCCGGACTAGTCCGGCCTAGGGGACCACTGACCTCTTGTCAGGCCCCGACAGCTGACACGCTATCGTCACACTACCCGCTAAACTTCAAATTCAAATGGTCACTTCAACAACGGACTAGTCCGGTCACCACCGGACTAGTCCGATCTCACACAGAGCCTTTTGCTCTGTGTGAAAACGGACTAGTCTGAGGACCACGGACTAGTCCGGCCCCAAGGGCGGACTAGTCCAGTCCTCCCAGACTTAGTCACAGAAGCACCTTCAACTCGCCAACCCGGACTAGTCCGACCCCACGGGCGGACTAGTCCGTTCTCACTCAGGACCTCTTGGTCCGGACTCAAACGGACAAGTCCGTGGTTTTGAGACTTAGTCTCCAAAACCCAATCACTGCTACCCGGACTAGTCCAGCCATGAACGGACTAGTCCGATCTCAGTCAGACCCTTCTGGTCCGGCCGAATACGGACTTGGCCGGCCAGGGGCGGACTAGTCCGGCCACCTGCACGGACTAGTCCGGCCCTACTGCCAGACTACTTATCCACTCTTTTCTCTCAAGGGGTTTGACCTCTAAACCACTTTGAGCTCCCAAACTTGATCTCAATGCACTTTACACACGCACCCTACTATTTCTACGGCTAGTCTAACTCAACACGCTAGAAACCCTAGTTTCTACGCTTCGAGTTGACTCCGTTTCCTTCCTTTTCCTTTTAGAGGGTTTGCGTCTCCGATCGATTCCACACCTGTGCTAAGATCACTTGAGCTCATTAGCGACTTAATTGTCGTCATCAATCATCCAAAATCTACGGGGAACCTAGATGCACTTTCAATCTCCCCCTTTTTGGTGATTGATGACAACACATTAAGTCCTTCAACAATTAAGAGTATTAAAATTGGTTTTCATAACTTGTGTGCGTATGAATGACCCCCCCTCAATGTATGCAGCATGTAAAAGAGGTGGAGGAGATCTTTCATACCCACACACGTTATGGTGGGGTGCCTACGTGATGTGCTCAACAATTGTGACAAGACATAAAGAGCGTCAATATAATCAAAAGATTGACAATAAGAGCATTATATTGATATTAAACAACATTAACAAGTCTTGCACAAATGGAAACATCCAAGAGCATGAATATATTACAAAACAAGTTCACAAAAGATTAACTCCCCCTTAACTCTCCCCCTTTGGCATCAAGGCACCAAAAAGGAAAAGAAGGGGGGAACCGAAGATCTATGAACTAGTCCTCGTCTTCGCCACTTCCACTCTCCGTGGCCTCGGAATCTTCGACGTCTTCCTCATGATCATCGGCGTCGTCGTCGTCGGAGTTCCTTGCCGAGGGAGCAACCTGAGAGGAGCTTCCATCCACTTGGAGCTGGGCGAGCTCATCGGCGGTGAAGTTGGGGAATGGAGTGATCTCCCCATCACTCACCTCCGGAGAGGACATCGGGACCTCCAGCTTGTCGCACACCACCTTAAGATATTTTTCCTGACGCTTGTGTGCCCTTTGAGCGCGGATCTCTTGCTTCCGGCAGGAAGTGAAGATCGCCTTGAAGCATTTGAATAAGGCACTCATGGATTGAGGCGGAGGCGGAGACGGAGGTTCCACGGGGCGAGATGGAGGATCTGCATTCTTGCGACGAGGAGGAACAGGTACATTCGGGGGCTTCTGAGGACGAAGCGGGCGATGCGACACGTCCTTGACGAAGGTCACGCCCGACACCTTCTCGATGAGGCACATGATATAGGGGGCATACCCGCAAGCACGGTTGGGGGTATGCGAGATGTTGAAGATGTCATCGAAGATGTAATCGACGAGGTTGAACTTCTCTTCCCCATCAACCAGAAGTAGCAAGTGCCTCAAGTTCCCTTGAATTACCCTAGCATCACCGTCCTTCGGTGCTATCGTCCTTCTGAGGATTCTGTTCATAATGCTGTAGAAGGGCTTGATGTTGCGGGCGAGACCGACATCAAATGGGACGTGACTTGGATACATATATGCCAGCTCTTCACGGTCCATGGCCTTGAGGTTAGAGATTATAATATCATGATCCATGTGTGCCTCAAGCCCTAGAATCCTAGCAAACTCTGCGAAAGTGACTGAGTACTGCTCACCATGTGTCATCCAAATAATTCTTCTGTCACCTGAGGTGGTGAAGTAGATGGTGGAGTAGAACTGCAGAATCACTTCGACGTTCCAGTCATACTTGAAACCCATGATCTGCTTGAGGTCATGGCGCTCAGCAGCTTCGATGACAGCGTCAAAAGCAGAGTGTTGCTTTTTGGCCATGTAATCCCAGTCAACCCATTGAGCTTCTATTACCGGCTTCTTCATCTGCTGATAGACTAGCCGGTAGTAGTCACAATGAAAGTCACACCAGAACCTGGGATCTGCCGTGCTCCTCTCAAACTTGTAGACCTTCTCGGTCCTCAGCCTCCTGACTTTTTCAGCCCCTTTTCCATGAAATACATTGGAAGACAACTCCTTCTGCCTGTTGGGGTTCCTTTCTGGTGTGTGAACCTCAAGGGGGCCAATGGAAGTGGCCTTCCCTTTCTCCTTGATCACCACACCTCCAGCTGCCTTCTTTGTTGACATCTTGACAGCTGGCTTTTTCTTCTTCGGCTCGACAGGAGCCGGAGCCTTTCCCTTCTTAGGGTCACGCTTGACCCTAGGCTCAGCTTCCGTTTGGGCTGGCTCCTTGCCCTTCGCTTTCTCGCCAATGGTGACGAGCTTCTTTCTCTTGGGGGCATTGGCCTCAGCAGCCCTGGAGTTGTGAGCCTCCCTGTCTTCCCTTTTCTTCTTCCGCAGCTCATTGAGGGACTCTGCGGTTGCTCGAGCTATGGCTTCTTCCTCGTTGTAGATGCTTGCGGCAACTTTGGAGGCTTCGAGTGCCTTCAGCCGTCTCTCTTCCTTTGCCTTTTGCGCCTCTATGAGTGCAGCCTTGGTCCTTGCCTCGACAATTTGAGCTTTGGTTCGCCCCTCGGGGTTGAGACGAGGAGGGGAACGCTCCGAGTTCAACATGCTGCGGAAAGCATAGAGAAAGGAAGGTATGAGTCCAAGGAGAGAGAGCATTGCGGAAAGGATCTCGAGAAAAGAATAGAAGTAGGGTTTGCCCTGTGCAAACCGGACTTGTCCGCCCCAGGGGCGGGACTAGTCCGCTGGGCGGACTTGTCCGCCAGGGGCCGGACTAGTCCGGGTTGCGCAGAATGAACCCTAACCCTAATCGATTCATCGAAAAATCATCGAATCAGCGCGCAATACTCCTAGGCTATGATCGCAAGGGTATATGGAGCAACATTAATGAAGGTGTTCCTATCAAAAATTTTAAGAATCAAGAATGGAGCTAGTTTTTGAAGGACGAGGGAATAACTTCTCAAATCCGCTAGAATCGACGAAATCGGAGATGGATCGCGAATGTGGAGCGTGGGGAAGCGATCCCTCACTCCCAAGGGCTCCAATGCACGGATTGAAATCGAGATTTGGTGGTTGGAGCGAAAAATCGCCAAAAGAGGCGGTTGCTTGAGCGTGGGAGAGGGAGAGGCGCGAGTGAGAGGAAGAGGAGGGGTCTGGGCCGACCCTGGGGGTTTAAGCCCCCAAGGGCCGGACTAGTCCGGTGCCAGGATGGACTAGTCCGGTGCGCGGACCAGACGCGGACTAGTCTGCCTCCGGACTAGTCCGGCCTCAGAGCGGACTAGTCCGGTATGCAGACTAGCCGCGGACTAGTCTGGACCCGGACTTGTCCGTCCAATGGGGCGGACTAGTCCGATCCGACTGGGCTGAAAAACTGTATTTTAGAGCTTTGCCCTCCAATCATTGGTCCTTTTGGACAACAAGCAATGCAAACATGATTAATGAAGAAAGTATGATAAAAAATGATCCATTTCCAAGAAAAAGTTCTCTCAAACAGTTTTTTTTTTGAAGAGAAATTAAGATAGAGAAGAGTTTTTCGAAATATAGCTCAAAAAGTGAGAAATGTGGTTTAAGCCACATTCCTAGAATCCAAAATGTTGAGCTCACTTCTTAGCTCACAGAAACGCTTCTCATCAAGAGGCTTGGTGAAGATATCCGTGAGTTGATGTTCCGTCCTCACATGAGAAATTACAATATCTCCCTTTATTGAGTGATCTCGCAAGAAATGGTGTCGAATGTCTATGTGTTTGGTCCTAGAGTGCTCCACCGGATTATGGCTATCTTGATGGCACTCTCGTTGTCACACAAGAGTGGAATGTTGCGCAAGTTAATCCCATAATCCCTAAGGGTTTGTCGCATCCAAAGAAGTTGTGCACAATAACTTCCGGCTGCAACATATTCCGCTTCGGCGGTGGAGAGAGCAATAGAGTTTTGCTTCTTGGAGGACCAAGACACTAGAGATCGACCCAAGAATTGGCATGTACCTGATGTGCTCTTCCTATCAACTTTGCACCCCGCATAGTCCGCATCGGAATATCCAATGAGGTTAAACTTAGATCCTTTGGGGTACCAAAGTCCTAGGGAAGGTGTGTGTACTAGATATCTCAAGATCCTTTTAACGGCGGTCAAATGACAAGCCTTAGGTGCCGCTTGAAAGCGAGCACACATACACACACTTAGCATGATATCGGGCCTAGATGCACAAAGATAGATAAGTGAACCAATCATAGACCTATATAACTTTTGATTCACACTTGGACCATCCTCATTTAGGTCTAGGTGTCCATTTGTCTCCATAGGGGTTTTGATGGGTTTTGCCTTATCCATGTCAAACTTCCTTAGAATATCTTGTGTATACTTAGTTTGACTTATGAACGTCCCTTCTTTGAGTTGTTTTACTTGAAATCCTAGAAAGAACTTCAACTCACCCATCATGGACATTTCAAACCTCTCCGTCATTATCTTGGAGAACTCATCACAAAACACCTTATTTGTGGAACCAAATATGATGTCATCCACATATATTTGGCACACAAAAAGATCTTCGTTGAAGTGCTTTGTGAAAAGGGTATAATCCGCTTTGTCTATCCTAAAACCATTTTCAACTAGAAAGTCTCTTAGACACTCATACCAAGCTCTAGGAGCTTGCTTGAGGCCATAAAGAGCCTTTCGCAATTTGTGAACATGGTTAGGATAGTCTTGGTCTTCAAACCCTGGAGGTTGCTCTACATAAACTTCTTCCTTGATTGGGCCATTAAGGAATGCACTCTTAACATCCATTTGGTAGAGCTTGAAGTCATGATGAGTAGCAAAGGCTAGTAATATCCGAATTGACTCAAGCCTAGCTACGGGAGCAAATGTCTCATCAAAATCCAATCCTTCAACTTGTGAGTACCCTTTTGCCACAAGTCGTGCCTTGTTCCTAGTTACCACGCCATGCTCATCTTGTTTGTTGCGGAACACCCACTTGGTTCCAACAACATTAGCTTGTGGGCGCTTTACAAGCTCCCAAACCTTGTTCCTTTCAAAGTTATTGAGCTCCTCTTGCATGGCAACTACCCAATCCGGATCTCTTAAGGCATCTTCAACCTTATGGGGTTCCAAGGATGAGACAAAGGAGAAATGCTCACAAAAGTTTGCAACACGTGAACGTGTTGTTACTCCTCTTGTGATATCTCCTAGAATGTTGTCAACAGGATGATCCCGTTGAACACTTTGATGAACACGAGGATGCGGAGGTTGAGCTCTTGAATCACTTGCTTCATCTTCTTCACTTTGGTCTCCCCCTTGATCCAAGCCTCCCCCTTGATCTTCATTCCCATTATCATTTTGGGGAGTATGTAGTGGATCTCCAACTTGTCCAATGGGGGTTTGACCTACTTCATAATGATGATGGTCACTTGGGCTTTGAGATGGTTCTTGTGGGCGAACATCTCCAAGTGCCATTCTCCTTAGAGCTTCTAGTGGAGGTTCCTCTTGATCAAGGGCATGTTGATCAACTTGCTCCACTTGAGAGCCATTGGTTTCGTCAAACACCACGTCACGTGCTACTTCAACAATTCCGAAGGATTTGTTGAACACACGGTACGCATGAGTGTTTGAGTCATATCCAAGCAAGAAACCCTCATCGGACTTTGAAGCAAACTTCGAAGTCCTAGGCTTCTTGTTGAGGATATAACACTTGCTACCAAAAACACGAAAGTAAGAAACATTGGGTTTCTTACCAACGAGAAGCTCATAAGGAGTCTTCTTGAGGAGGCGATGAAGGTACAATCGGTTTACGGCGTGGCAAGCGGTGTTAACCGCTTCCGCCCAAAACCGGTCCGATGTTTTGTACTCACCTAGCATCGTCCTTGACATCTCAATAAGCGTCCTATTCTTTCTTTCGGCAATTCCATTTTGTTGAGGAAAATAGGGAGCGGAAAACTCATGCTTGATGCCCTCCTCATCTAGGAACTCTTCTACTTGCATGTTCTTGAATTAGGTGCCATTGTCACTCCTTATAGCCTTTATCCTTAAGGTGAACTCATTTTGAGCTCTCCTTAGGAATTTCTTGAGGACACCGGGGGTTTCACTCTTATCATGCAAGAGGAACACCCAAGTATATCTAGAGAAGTCATCAACAATGACTAGACCATACTTGTTGCCACCGATGCTAAAGTAAGCAATGGGGCCAAAAAGATCCATATGGAGTAACTCCAAAGGTCTAGTTGTCGTCATGATATTCTTAGAGGGGTGTTGAGCTCCTACTTGCTTTCCCGCTTGGCATGCACTACATGGCCTATCCTTTTCAAATACCACATCCTTTAGGCCACGAACGTGCTCTCCTTTAAGGAGCTTTTGAAGGTTCCTCATTCCAACATGGGCTAGCCTTCTATGCCAAAACCATCCCATGTTGGCTTTCGCCATTAAGCATGTGTCAAGTTGAGCTTTATCCGTGGTAAAATCCACAAGATAGAGCTTTCCCTTGAGCACTCCCTTAAAGGCTATTGAGTCATTACCCTCTCTCAGAACATTCACACCCTCACTAGAAAAAACACACTTATATCCTTTATCACAAAGTTGTGATATGGATAGGAGATTATAGTCTAGGGAATCAACATGCAAAACATTAGATAAAGTATGCGAAGAGGAGATAGCAATTTTACCAGAGCCAAGGATTTTCCCTTGGCTATTATCCCCAAAGAAGATTCCTTCACTTGGGTCCTCGTTCTCCTCATACTCTATGAACATGCTCCTCTCTCCGGTCATGTGGTTGGTACATCCGCTATCCAACACCCATTTCGATCCACCGGAGGAGTAAGCCTACAAAACAAGTTTATGCCTTCCTTTTAGGTACCCAAGCGGAGTTGGGTCCTTTCACGTTAGTAGTTAGGCATTTGGGCACCCACACGCAAGGCTTGGGGCTCTTGCGGAGTGGCCCAACATATCTAGCAAACACTTTGCCGTGTTTGTTCCTCCTTAGCACATAAGATGCATCAAAATCATGGAATAGAGGGTGCGATTCATATTTAGGCAATTTGTTGCTAGAGGGTGAGTTCTTTTCAATTTTAGTTGGGGATGAACTCCCCTTAACAAAGACAATCATGTCTTTGCCATACTTCGAGGTTTTGGCGTTATACCTTCCACCTCTAGTATAGCCAAGACCATCCTTGACATGGAGAGGTCTTGTGTTGGTGTATGCACTTCGTGCATACGCCACCTCCTCCTTGTCAAAGATGGCACCCTTAGGTGCTTGCTTGCCTTGTGCTGAGTTGAGTTCATCCTTAAGCTTAAGGATTAAGTTAGAGCACTTGCAAGGTGGAGTTGCATTGGATGAGGCCTTTGAGAAGGTTGAGCTCTTAGAGGAAGAGGCTACATTGTTCTTGAGAGACTCAACTTGAGTCTCAAGGATTTTGTTAACTTTTGACAAGTTCCCAAGTTCATCCTTGAGCTCAATTGTTTTCTTCTCAAGACTTGAACACGTTTTCTTACTTAGAGCAAGTTCGTGTTCCAATGCCTTGCTCTTCTCTCTTTCGAGCTCAAGGAGTTCATCAAGCTCTCGACATCTCTCCTTCTCAAGGATGAGCATGTCCTCTTGTCTATTGATGAGATCCTCCTTCTCAAAGATCTCATCCATAAGCAATTTCATCCTTCGCAAGGTTGCTTTTGCTTATGTCCTTAAACATGTGTTCATTCTCACTAGCACTATCAAATGCATCTTGCGAGGAAGTTGTGGAGGAGGGATGAGATGTTACCTTTCTCCTTCCCCCCTTGCCATAAGGCAAGTAGGTTTGTAGTCGTCGTTGAGGTTGGGGAAGAGCTTGCTTCCCTTGGAGCTCCTCCTGATGGCTATGGTAGCCATCTTCTCCTCTTCTTCTTTGGAGGAGGACTCATCGTTAGAGTCCCACTCCTTCCCCAAGTGAGCTTGTCCGGAGGGCCTCTTCTTCTTGAAGAGTTTCTTATCTTGAGGCTTGCCCTCCTTCTTCTTCTTCGCTTCTTCATGTGGGCAATCAGCGATGAAGTGCCCATACTCGCCACAATTGTAGCAAGACCTTTTTGATTTGGGCCTTGCTCTTTCCTTCCCTTTGCCCTCATGGATGTATCCACCTTTCTTCCTCCTCATCATTCTCCTGAATTTGTTGATGAAGAAGGCCTCTTCCTCATCGGTGTCGAGGCTCTCCTCATCACTTTCCTCTTGCTCCTTTGAAGAGGGTGTTGCCTTGAGTGCAACGTTCTTCATCTTGGAGGCGGTGAACTTCTGAAGGTCGTTGTAGAAGAGCGCCTCCTTCTCCATGATCTCGTGGTTGATGATCCTACCAAGGATCTCCTTCGGGGTCATTTGAGTGAACCCCGGGCTTTCTCGAATCATGGAGCAAAGAGCAACATTCCTAGGCATGAATGCCCGGATCATCCTCTTCACAACCTCATGGTCGGTCCACTTGGTGCAGCCATATGATCGGCTCTTGTTGATAAGTACCTTCAACCGGTTGTACATGTCTTGGGGGGATTCACCATCCAAGATGGCGAATCTCCCAAGCTCTCCTTCGATGAGCTCGATCTTGGCCTCCTTGACCACCCGATTTCCTTCATGCGCCGTCTTGAGGGTGTTCCATATGTCTTTGGCCACCTCAAGGCCATCGACGCGGTTGAACTCATCTCTTGAGAGAGATGAGATAATCACACCCGCAGCTTGAGCGTTGCGGTGGATGAGGATGGCTTGTTCTTGAGTGATGTTGTCCTCATCCTTCGGAATCTCCATGACGGTTATGACAATTTGCCACAACGCCAGGTTGAGTGACACGAGGTGGATCTTCATATTATGTTTCCACATCCCGTAATCAGTTCCATCAAATTGGGGAGGTTTCCCCAATGGGATGGAGAGGTGTGGTTGTTGGCGGCAAGGCGTTCATAGTTGAACTCTTGTCGGTTGTAGTTGACTCCGCCACTACCACTTGATTGGTTCGACAGATCGATCTTGGAGATGTTCAGCTTCTCCCAGAGCTTCGCCTTGAGTTGGCGAGTCTCCTCATCGTCCGTTGGCTTATCCTGATAGGCCAGCGTCTCCTCACGGGTTGCCTCGTAGTTGCTGCTTGAGGCGTCGTCATTCACCACTCCGGCCATCTCTCCGAGTTGTTAGACTCTTTGTGGAGAGTCCTGCTCTGATACCAATTGAAAGTTGCCTAGAGGGGGGGTGAATAGGCTAATCGACCTGCAAATGACTGAATAAAACGAGATTAAATCACAGGGGGCAGACTAGTCCGGTCTGGGGGCGGACTAGTCCGGTCAGCCTGCGTGAAGAACCCTAAAAAGTGTTTCTAGCAAGTTTTAAAGGGATTTTCTTGAGGCTACAAGTGAGGATATGTTTAAGACAAGTTTAGAAACTATCAACACAAGAGTGAGTCAAGTTTTAACAAGATTAAGCAATGTGAGGCACAAGACAAGACTAGCAACCCTAGAGCTAAGTATGCGATAAACAAAATACGAAGAACACGAAGACACAAGGATTTTATCCCGAGGTTCGATTCCACACAAGAATCTACGTCCCCGTTGAGGAGTCCACAAAGGACCGGGTTCACCAACCCTTCCCTCACCAAGTTTACCTCACGGGCCTAACTTGGTTCTCAACTATCTCAAAGTGTGAATACAAGATTCGTTGGGGCTTCTCACAATCTGAGGCTCCCACACCACAAAGATGATCAACAACACAAAACACACTCAACACACAGCTCACAAAGACTCAATGAGTGCAAGAGATCAAACCGAGAGCACAAGCGCGATGTTCTTCCTCTTCTCCACCTCACTAAACCCTAATCCACTCAAGAATTAGTTTTAGAGGGAAAGTTGGCAAGAAAGAGGCTCAAGAGTGCTCCAAGTTGGTTGTGGCGGCGCTAGGGTTCAAGTCAGTTCAAGAGATGGTTCAAAAGAACCCAGGGGACCTCTATTTATAGAGGTCCCAAGCCCATACTGCTGACTTCAGCAGAAGGGCGGACTAGTCCGGCCTCAGGCCCAGACTAGTCCGGCCTAGGGGACCACTGACCTCTTGTCAGGCCCCGACAGCTGACACGCTATCGTCACACTACCCGCCAAACTTCAAATTCAAACGGTCACTTCAACAACGGACTAGTCCGGTCACCACCGGACTAGTCCGATCTCACACAGAGTCTTTTGCTCCGTGTGAAAACGGACTAGTCTGAGGACCACAGACTAGTCCGGCCCCAAGGGCGGACTAGTCCAGTCCTCCCAGACTTAGTCACAGAAGCACCTTCAACTCGCCAACCCGGACTAGTCCGGCCCCACGGGCGGACTAGTCCGTTCTCACTCAAGACCTCTTGGTCCGGACTCAAACGGACAAGTCTGTGGTTTTGGGACTTAGTCTCCAAAACCCACTCACTGCTACCCGGACTAGTCCGGCCACGAACGGACTAGTCCGATCTCAGTCAGACCCTTCTGGTCCTGCCGAATACGGACTTGGCCGGCCAAGGGCGGACTAGTCCGGCCACCTGCACGGACTAGTCCGGCCCTACTACCAGACTACTTATCCACTCTTTTCTCTCAAGGGGTTTGACCTCTAAACCACTTTGAGCTCCCAAACTTGATCTCAATGCACTTTACACACGCACCCTCCTATTTCTACGGCTAGTCTAACTCAGCACGCTAGAAACCCTAGTTTCTACGCTTCGAGTTGACTCCATTTCCTTCCTTTTCCTTTTTGAGGGTTTGCGTCTCCGATCGAGTCCACACCTGTGCTAAGATCACTTGAGCTCATTAGCGACTTAATTGTCGTCATCAATCATCCAAAACCCACGGGGAACCTAGATGCACTTTCAAAACCCAAGACCCAATAGAGGACAGCCACAACGGAACCGTGGACAACAGAATTTTGCTCGTGGCAATGTGAACCATGTCTCTACGGAGTATGCTCAACAAGCAGGTGACGTGGTCATTGGTATGTTTCTCGCCAACTCCAACTCCGCGACTATGTTGTTTGATTCTGGAGCATCGCATTCATTCATTGCATCGAAGTATGTTGTCAAATATAGTTTGCCTATCTCTCACATGAAGTTTACTCTATTGGTTAAGTCTCCTGGAGGAGAGATGAGGACAAATATAGTATGTTCAAAAGTAAGCCTTAGAAAAAGGGGGGTAGACTTCTCCACCAACCTCATTGTTTTGGATTCTCAATGATTGGACATTATACTTGGTATGGACTGGTTAAGGAAGCACAATGGAGTTATTGAGTGTGCCACGAAGACGGTAAAGTTGACCAATGAGGAAGGGATCACCGTAGAATTTGAAGCATCTCAAACCACACCGAAGCAATTGGAGCTGAATCATATGGACGGTGCCGCAATTGAGGAGATTTCGGTGGTGTGTGAATTTTTGGATGTTTTTCTGGAAGAGTTGCCAGGTATGCCACCTGATCGAGACATTGAGTTTGTTATTGATTTAATACCTGGAACTGCACCTATAGCTGAGAGGCCGTATAGGATGCCTCCTTTGGAATTAGCGGAGCTTAAGAAGCAAATTCAAGAGCAACTAGAGAAAGGTTTTATTTGCCCAAGCTCTTCGCCTTGGGGAGCGCCCGTTCTATTTGTGGACAAGAAGGATGGATCCCAAAGGATGTGTGTAGATTACCGAGCTCTCAACGAGGTAACAATCAGGAACAAGTACACCTTGCCACACATAGAAGACTTGTTTGACCAGATGAAGGGTGCTTGTATCTTCTCTAAGATTGATTTGAGGTCGGGATATTTTCAAATGAAGATTAGACCATCGGACATACCCAAGACAGCTTTTAGGACACGGTATGGATCTTATGAGTACACCGTGATGTCTTTTGGATTGACCAATGCACCTGCATACTTTATGTACCTCATGAATAAGGTATTCATGGAGTACTTGGATAAGTTCGTTGTGGTGTTTATTGATGACATTATGATCTACTCGAAGGATGAGAAGGAACATGAGAAACACCTGAGGCTTACGTTGCAGAAATTGAGGGAGCATGGATTGTATGCCAAGTTTAATAAGTGTCAGTTTTGGTTGAGGGAGGTGTTGTTTTTGGGTCATATCATCTCAGGAGGAGGAGTATCGGTTGACCCCAGAAAAGTGACAGATGTGTTAAAGTGGGAACCACCGCAAAACGTAAAGGAAATAAAGAGTTTTCTTGGGATGGCTGGATATTACCGTAGATTCATCAAGGACTTTTCCAAGATATCCAAGCTTATGACGGAGTTGCTAATGAAGGGAAAGGCTTTCCAATGGACTCAAGCTTGTCAAAATAGTTTTGAGGAGTTGAAGAAGAGGTTGACAATAACCCCAGTTTTGGTATTGCCGGATGTGAGCAAGAGTTTTGATATTTATTGCGACGCATCAAGACAAGGACTTGGATGTGTATTGATGCAAGAAGTTCAAGTGGTTGCATATGCTTCGAGACAACTGAAGAAACATGAGCAGAATTATCCAACTATGACGCCCAGTTCCGAAAAATGAACCAAGCTAACGCATATGTGTACCACCTTGGGAAGCTCCTTGGGATCGCCAACCCGGTTTCGGGGCAGAAGGGGTACCACCTTGGGAAGCTCCGGGATCGCCAACCCGGTGGTTGAACGCCTCTCAACTTCACCGAGGTCGTCAAGCACCAGCATCTTCCGCCGGAGCTCCCTGCTAAACTCCGCCTCCATGTTCAGAGGGAGGAAAGCCGCCGGTGGAGTCATGTCGTCGCCCTCGACGTCGATGTCATGCTGGAACTTCTTGAGGTGAAGCTCCAAAGCTGCGCCTTCCAGGTTAGACTTCAAACCGATCTCGATCCGGTTATCATCCATCACGCTGTTGAGGACCCGGGCGAGCTTCTCCCTCTTTTTCAGCGGAGCCCACCTGTTGACCAGGAAGTTGCAGAATACTACCTGGGGAGTCACCCCTCCTTCCACACATTGGCAGATCCTAGTTAGGGAAGCGTTGAAGGCGTCTGATAGCACCGGAACTTCGTTCCAAGCTTAAGTGTCGATGTTGGGGAGGCCTTCGGGCAGCTCCAGCTTCTCTTGCTCCTTTGTCGTGATGACAATCCAATCCTTCTTCCAGTCATCCCACTTGCCAGAAGGGAACGACCTCAAGTACTTGTACGGGCACTTCTTGCACTTCACAAAACAATAGAAGCCAAGGTACTCGCCACTCTTGTCGGTGTTATGGATGGTGAAGAAGGTGCGGAAGAGCTCAACGCAAGGGGGAATACCCACCCACATCTCGTAGAAGTGGACAAAGGTCGACACCAGAAGAATGGAGTGGGGGCCAAGGTGGTACAGCTGCAGACCATAGAAGTCTAGCAGCATCAAGAGAAAAGTAGAGAAGGATGTGATCAATCCTATCATGGCGTACACGGAGAAGTACACCACATCGTCGGCGCACTCCTCCTTGAACGGAGGCTTGCCGGCGCAGACCAGGTGGTTGAAGAAGTCACTGGACCACCCCATGAGGGCCCGAACCTTCTTCAAATCACCGTCGGTCTTAAGACGGCTCTTGCGAAGACCCAACTCCATCGCAGCACAACGGGGCGAGAGATGAAAAGCAGGCGAAAGTTTGTAGGATTCGAGCGCAAGTTCAAATTAAGGTGTAAAGAATCCCCAAACGGTGCGTGTTTTCCTTCTTAAGTAAGCCCCCGCAACGCTTGGATGGAAACCGCAGAGGGGCCGACGATACAGTTCAAAAACTTCCTTATGCCAATGACAAGGGGGCCCGGGGCCACCCCGACGATCAAGTCGAGGTCCATACCCCAGGAGAACAGTTGTCATGATGAAAGGTAGGAAGCCCGAGGGCGGCGGCCTGACAGGGTGCGCGGAACCGATACAATTTTCGTATCGGGAACCGGCGACTTTCAATTGTGTGATATCTGCACGATCAGATCTCACCTGCCGCATCCTGGTTATTCCACGCAGTGATGGTTTAACTGCGAACTACCGCCAACGGCATATCCAAAAGACCTTTGAAGACACGGCTCAAAAACCGAAGGATGGACCCACCTCCGGCAGAACTACTTCATCCAAAAGGTCTCTCCCAGAGGTGGGCCCAGAGGCCACTGTCGTTACCCTGCTTACCTGTCGGTGTTTGGATCCGGCAGATCTCCCGACACTACCTTAGGTAGATCGAGGAGTTGTTGTTTGGTAATGGGCGCGCAGAGATTCAAGAAGGTGAAAGACACGTGTACACAGAGATTTACGTGGTTCGGGCCACCTGAACGTAATACCCTACTCCACAGGGTGTGTTGATGATGTATTAAGCGTGTGAGTCTAGAAGAAGCTCCAGAAGAAGAAGCTCGTCTAGCTCAGGGAGTTCAGTAGTGGTCTGGAACCGTCCCTTATGTATCGTCGACCAGTCCTTTTATAGTACAAGGACTGGTCGTTACAACGTTAGCCTGGTCCGACAGGTGGCCCCGGCGGTTACACATGTTTGATAAACAATTAATGAGATTAATTACTCTTAATAGCCTGGTAACGGGCCTTAACAGTGCTGTTACCAGTGTTAAGGGCCATTCGATCGTGTGTCATTAATATGGTATTAATGACACTTAATCGGGTCTTGAAGTCTTTGATTGATCCTTGAAGGTCCGGAGCCGTTGGGGGGTCCACCGGCCTGATAGTTGAAGTTGAAGGTCCGGCAGTTGCCACGTGGCAGCTCCGGAGCTTACCGTCGTGGACGGTTAGGTCCGATGCTGTTGGACACGTGTCAGTACCGGAGCTTTCCTCTGTCTGGGGTTAGGTCCAGGGGTGCCATAATGGTATTCTGACCGGAGATTCCCATCCGTGGGTGATAGCTCCAGTCTTGTGATACACGTGGCGGCCTTGGGACTAACCATGTCGGGGAAGCAGGTCCGACTACGCCTGACATGTGGGGCCTTCGGAGGTCTTCAAATCTGGTAGATGGAGTTTCCTTATGATCTTTGCAATCCCAAGGGGTATCCGGTACGGAGGGTACCGACAGTACCGAATACACCTTGGGACTGCAAAAAGACCAAAGGAACTTCACCTGTCTGAGTTGAAGACCTTCGAAGGCCCCACGTGTCATACGAGACCGGACCTGCCCTTATGTGGTTAGTCCTGGTGCTGCCAAGTGTATACTGCAACCGGAGCTACGTCCCCCACATGGGAAAGCTCCGGGCTAAATACATGCGCGACACCCCCGGACCTAACCCCCGACAGAGGGAAGCTCCGGTACCGACACGTGTACAACAGCATCGGACCTACCCATCCCAGGCGGTAAGCTCCAGAGCTTCCACGCGTCGAACCGCCGGACCTTCAACTTCAACAAGCAGGCTGGTGGACCCCCAACAGCCCGGACCTTCAAGGGGCAATTAAAGACTTCAAGACCCGACTAAGTGTCATTAATACCATCTTAATGACACACGATCGGAGGGCCCTTAACACTAGTAACGGCACTGTCAAGGCGTGTTACCACACTATTAAGGGTAATTAAGCTCATTAATTGTGTATTAAGCATCAGTAACCGCCAGGGACACATGTCGGGCCAGGCTAACGATGTAACGATCAGTCCTCGTACTATAAAAGGACTGGTCGAGCGGTACACGGGGGAGACTGGGGGAGACTCTTGGAGACTCGGCTCTTACACAAGCCCACCAGCTCTCAGACGCTCAATACAACAACTACACACCCCATGGAGTAGGGTATTACTCTTAGGTGGCCCGAACCACGTAAATCCTCGTGTCAACTTGCAATCGTGTTTTGAATCTCTGCGCGCCCAGAACCGAACTACAAACTCTGCGGTCTGCCAAAGGTAGTACCAGGAGAATCATCGGAACCAAACTCCGACAGACGCTGAGGCACTGATTCACTAGAAGGATAGGAAAGCTGAATCTACTTCCCCAATTGACAACCCTGACACTGAGCTAAAAATTGAGATCCTGAAACCGATCCTAAGACACCACGATAAATCAAGGCATATAGACGAGAGTCACAAATATGTCCTACACGATGGCGCCACTGAGAAAAAGACGAGGTAGATGGAGCAGCAAAAGCGGAGCTAACATGACTAGCAGGCGCAGCGGAAGGAACACGAAGCCAGTCAAGCTCCCAGAGACGTTGGGAATCGCGACGACGAGGACCAGAGCCAACAAGCTGACCCGTACGACGATCCACAACAGAACAAGAATCAGAATCAAGAATCACTTGACAACCATGATCAGTGAGTCGACCAACAGACATAAGTTGCATGGTCGGGTTAGGAACATATGAGACATCAGGAACACTAAAAGAGTCAGATAAAACGGTGCCCTGTGCAAGAACCAGAAGTGAAGAACCATCGGCAGTATGAACAGTGAGAGAACAAGATGAATGACTCAAAGATGATAAACATGTGGAGTAAAGAGTCGTATGAAAAGAAGCTCCAGAATCAAGAATCCATGGGCGAGTACCTGAACGAGGTGCGTAAGGTGGTCCCTCAAAGGAAGACAGAGAAGCAGCAGTAGAATCTGAAGGTGTAGAAGGTTGAGTCGCAATACCAACAGCTTCTGATGGTGTAGAGGCAGCAAGGCAATGAATAAGCATAAGCAACTCGGCATCTATAGCAGCAAAACTCTCCTGAGATCCTCAAGTACCAGCACCACGGGCACACCATGAAGAACTGCAAGACTGAACACCAGCACTGGATCGATAAGTCAAAAAACAAGCATACAAAGCGGTAGAGGTCCGCAACGAGACAACATCACGAGTCTCCTCTATCTGATCAAATAACTCCTCCACTGTAGCATCATCCTGCCGTAACAGCTGCTCGTGACAAAAGGCAACAAAAGAGGTAGACTTACCAGTAATCTTGTACCGACGACGTAAAAAAAGACTATATCTGGCGTGAATACTCAAACCAAATAATATCATAAGCCAAATGATCTCCTATACTAGCAGCAATAATAGCACCAGCACGAGCATCCGCATCCAACCATGCCTGTATATATTGAACTCTCGTGAAGAACTCCCGTAGACTGCAGTAAAGAACGGACATTTGACATCACTCATGAGATACTCCCAGAGTCGTAGACCACGCATGTGCAGACGCATGTGATGAACTCAGTCATGGTAATTGATATCATTAAAAAGCACTGGACACTGCACAACCGGAACCCCATCCGAAGAAGAAGTCATCATAAAGAAGATGACCGGCGACGACTAGAGCGTAAAATATACAAGCGGTGGGCGACAACAAGAGCGCAAAATAAGCAACGGCGGGCAACGACGAGAGTGCAAGAGACAAAGCGGCGCGAGCTGATGTTTTTTTCCTTTTTTCTTTTTTTTTTTTCCTTTTTTTAATAGAAGCTGACCCTTACGGTTGACTACCGCAAAGAACAGAGGTGTAGAAACAAGCACCGTAGAAACCACCGCAGTAAATGCACGTGGGCTGTACAGAGACGAAGCGGTAGATGCACGTGGCTGTACAGAGATGGAGCAGGCGATTGCTCCGCTCCTCCTCCGACAGCAACACACGCAGGTGGCCCCGCCGGTGGAATTGGCCAGCGGCGACCTCCGACGCGCGTACGACACAGCAGCGACGCGGCCAAGGCCCCGTCGATTGGATCTGAATAACTGACGGGAAATCGAGGCACGGTCTCCACAGAACACGAGCGTGAGTAGAAGAGCCTAGATCCAAAGACGAAGAAGAACCTCAAGCCGTCGGGATCCAGCGAGAAACCGCGTAGAGGAGCGGTTGATGGTGGCGACTAGGGTAAAAAGAATCCTAGTTTGATGGATCTGGTATTATGTTATGAATGATGCTTGTATTATTATGAGCCAGATGCCACAATAAATAGAAATAGAGGGGATTACAAATATGCGGAAAAATCCTTATGCAAAAGGGAAAATACAAATAACACATATATCTCTAACAAGCAACACAAGTGCCACAAATAATTGGTGATGGGCAACACTAGTTAATTAGGTCTCTTTTATAACTCTTAGAGCTAATTATTAGCTAGCTATAATAATTTATTAGCTTGATTGAGTAAACTAATTATTAGCTGGAGGCTATTTGGAATTCATACTTAATTATTTGGTTGCTGCAGAGAATTAACTATAGTGCACATGTTTTATTTATGTTGTTATTTACTGCAAAGTTAGAATGCAGATTAGCCAACAATAGCTGGGATTAGCTGGATTGGACCAGCTAATGAGATTATTGTTAGCTAAGAGGTTAGCTAATAATTAGCTATGATATTAACTACTCTGTTTGGAACCATGTAGCTATTTTTTAGCAGCTAACAATAATTTTTAGGGGTTCCAAACAGAGCCTTCGAGTAGTAGTCTCAAAAAATTTATGGTTTTGTAATTCAAAAATGAACTCCAAAACTTTATAAGAAAGTACTGTACGTAGTAGTCCCGACGCTAGCAGACATGGAGCGGTTGACGCCAATGGCTGGTCTCCTGGGCTCCAACCGGCCCGGTGTTCACGCTGCGGAGGCACGGGCTACACCACAGGACGGACGCCACGATTCCACGGCCGCGCGACCTCGCATTTGTTTATGCCCCCGCTTCGGTGCTCTCAGAGATTGATTGACCCGGTTTGCGCCTGGAGATCTAGGCACGCATAGATCCACGTACGGCTCTGAAATATCTGGACCCCGAAATCGTGGACTCTACGGCCTACTAGAAATCTGCAGAGGAGTTGCGCGGCAGATCTCGAGGCAACAGAAAGTTCGCCATCCAGTGCCGCGAAAGCAGAACTACAGCCAAAATTCGA
The DNA here is from genome assembly GCA_036927565.1 of Tuctoria greenei. Taxonomy (NCBI): domain Eukaryota; kingdom Viridiplantae; phylum Streptophyta; class Magnoliopsida; order Poales; family Poaceae; genus Tuctoria; species Tuctoria greenei. Next base: position 148,711,673 of record JAYESD010000010.1, on the reverse strand, counting down.
GGCACGTAGAATTGGTGGAGAGGCCACGCATGCCATCATCGATGGCGCTCCCTCAGTTGTCATTGCATGGCCCTACAGTTCTAGCCTTGGGAGACATTAGGAACAAAAAAAATAACCAAGCCGTTCAGCCGCCAGAGGAAGACGATGCCGACACCCACCAATTCCAAAACCCAAAAGGATTCGCTCGTGGTAGTAGTCGCGTATGTCTCCGGTCGCCTTGTTTATTCTCTTGCTCGGTTGTTCTTACGGGTTTCCGAACAAATCTACCGGCCACTCTTTGCGTCCACGCTCGTGGCATCTTATATAGCATGGGGCAATGAACTGGGGATGCGAATGGAAAATCGACCATCATATATTTTTCGGCCGACTCATTCGCCCTGCTCCGACGTGACATGTCTGACAAATTGACCATGTCAATGTCTAGTTGAAAAACCGAAATTACAGAGGAATGATTCCGTCATTCCGTGTGTGCGAACCACATTTTTCTGCTACGCCGGCCATTGTCCCGGGGCAACACGATCGAAGTGAGGACATTCTCGTCGCCTTCACCGCGCGTCTTTTATACCGCCGGGCACGCACGCATTCGTCGCCGTACACAAAAGCTACAGGCCGCTAGCATCACATGCATGGCTTAGTAGTGCTTGATGCTGCACGCGGCCGTCCGGTCGTAGCCAGGCGAGGAGGGGGGCGGCCGACCGGGGAAGCGGCGGCTGGTAGAATAGAGCGGCACCGCCGAGGAAGGGAGGGCGGGAACGGACGGTGGTGAAATCCGCGGCCTGGCCGAGGAAGATTTTGTTGTCGCTAATGCCACTGCCAACATGCTTTGCTCCGATTAGTTTTTTTTTATAACAGTGACGCGTGACGTAGGACGTGAGGTCAGCCACGCTTTCTGAACAAATCAACGGACGGTGGTGAAACGCGGGTCCACAGGTCGAGCTGACTTCAGCTGGGACCACCTGCCAGCGATGTTGGAAAAGAAAAGCCGCGCTTCACAGTGCTGCGGTGTGATAATCTTTGTTGGTGCTTGTCGTTACTTTTCCTTGGGGCGGAGCAACCGTCCCGTTGAAAAGTTGAAGGCCAATAATTCACCACCAAGGAACTTTAAGAACAAGTTTCGCCCTGTCTGCTCTATTCTACCAGCAAACAGCGCCATACTAGTTCTCCACTGACAAGCGATGGCCTGACGTTTTGGCAACACACAACGGCAATCTTGTTCGCAAGAACAGCTCAATATTGCCATTTCAATTCTCTTCAATGGAAAAGCCCGTTAACAGCTGTGGCAGCACAAACATTTCCTGTGGCGCCTGTAATATTCCGTGAGAGACCTTGGATCGGTAGCCACTAAAACAGTAGAAAAGGAAAAGTGCAAGACAATTTTGACAGCATAACTGACGAGGAATTCGAGAGGGCGTCTTATGCCTCTCACTTTTTTTTTCATACGAACAGTTTACACGGCAAATCCCACGCACGACGACGGCGCAAACTTTTTGGTCCGTGCAGCTGTGCAGGGAAACAGATGAAAACCAGGTCTCCGTCTCCAACTTCCGGAGATCAATCAAAAGGGAGAGCCGATTCGATTTCGTCAAGCACAGCACAGACGCGGCCGGTTTGGGCCTCCCATGACTAGCCATCGCCTCCCGTCGAGCTGGTGATCCGCGCGTGCTTTTCACCAGCGCGCCGTCCAAGCTTTTTAGTCGTTTCAATACCTGCCCGCAGCTAAATCCTAGTAGTAGTACTACGTTGTTCGATGGATGCTCAAAAATCACCAGGCCCAGACCGGGATCCTGCGGGGGCTCTGCTTCTGCTGCCTCTGCCGCTGCTGCTCCGCCCTCCCGGTCTGCTTCGACCTCTGCTCCCTCGCCTCGTCGCTCTCGATCTGCTCCTGCCTGCACTCCTCGCTGCAGAAGGGCGTGTCACCTCTGCGATTGGAAGAATGAACCGAACTTCCGTCAGCGAAACCATTCATCCGCGGAGATCTCTCAGAAAAGACCGACCGATCGAGTGCTAGGCTGGTGGCGCTCTTTTACCTGTACATGAAGATGTCTCTGTTGCCGGCGAGGAGCTTCCGGCAGCGGAAGCAGATGTCGAGGTAGTGGTGGTGGTGGTGCTCGTGGTGGAGCACGTCGGCGTCGTCGCAGGGGTCGCAGAACATGCGGCCGGGCCGCCTTGGCGAGGCCGCCGGCTTCACGGGGGCCGCGGAGTGGCAGGAGAAACCGGCCTCGAGGTCGTCGTAGGCCTCCATGGTGATGCTTTGGCAGTGCGCCATTTCTTGGCTCTGTGTTTTCTTTCTCTGTTCCGGTTGGGAGAAAAAGGGAGTGATGCAAGAGTGCGGGGGAGACGAGCGTCAATGCAAGGGCATTTTATTCTTGTGGAGAGGAGATGTGATGGAATGGAGGGGTCATTATTGCTTTGACACCCTCTGCGTATACGTAAAGTTGAAAGTAGTCCTTCAAATATATAAGCCAAGCATCAGCTATGCATTTGTATAGGGTGGTTTAACACCATTTATAATTGGAATTTTGTGTCTTGCTGATGGTGACATAGACAATATACATATTCTTTTTCGCAATTGAGACAATAGACATATTCTCCAGCTAGATTTTCTTGAATATATTAAACTAATGCAAAAAAAACTTCTACATGATTTCAGCTATCCTTTTTTTTTATGTTCATGAGATGCCGTAGACAACATCATGTTTACTAATGGAACCTTCTGACATCTTCCTTATAATTGAACCATTCTAGAGCATTATTTTGTGTCAGGGAGCACTTGATTTTCCTTGCATCCTTGGTGGAACGTTGAAAGGTGACAAAGTCTTAGCGGGCGGACATACTTAGGCCTTGTTTGTTTCCGCCGCTAGTGGTTTCTAGATTCTGCTTCTATAGGCTGTAGCGCAAACAAACAGTACAGATTTCTAAAATAAATAACATTTAGGATACCTAATTCAGTTTAAAACAACTATTTTTTTTATCCTAAATATCATTTATTAAGAACGAAGTGAGTATCTTGCACGCACAGCACCATGTCCCTCTCTTCTTGTACGAAAGTGGGTAGTCAAATAATGACCAAGTTGCGAAACCAACCAGGCTGGCCTCCTCGACCTCGAGTGGTGCTCTGAATCAGGTTTACTGAGACAGAGCTGGAGTCCCGAGCAAAACCGGGGCGCATAGCGTGGTGGCCCCTCGCACTACTTTTGCATACAACGTGCACTTTCTTTTTTTTTGAAAAAAAATCACAACCTGCACTTTTCCAACGAGCACGCAGTAGTATTACCCATGGAGTCCGGGGTCCAACCAACTTCTTGACACTTGTTGATTTCTTCCGCCTTTCCGCTCACCTCACCAACGGCTCCGCTGGTTTCGTTCTTTTGTCTATTCAGTGCACATCACATTCACATCCCATCTGATGGATCGAACAAATCGGGATTTAATTCCGCCATTTCAGTCAGTGATCGGTAGTTGGCTCCCGGTATTTTGCTCGCATCACCGGCACTGAACAACCGCTAATAAACTGGGGTGCGCGCGATTGCGATTGGTGGTGCCCCTGCGGCTGCTCGTTGCGTGGTCTGACGGCGATCCTACTCGGACTGATCAAGAAACCAGCCAATTGGAGCGGGGCCCAGGCCCTACTTACTACATCTCGTTTCAGGCCTTGTCGTGTATCGACGTACCGTGTGCGTGCGGAGAATTGTTGAATGGGAGTGCTCTCTTTTTTTAAGCGTGCCATGCAACTGGTGTCGATCCAGAGCTCGAGAAAGCCATTGCTGGTGTATGATTGATTAGACGAGAACATCGAATCAAGTGTTGCCGGGGAGAGTGACGTGATCAGATTGGTTTCGATCGAATAAAATGGCTGGATTCACCACAGGAAAAGGACGGCCTGCAGTGAACGCAATGGATGTGTGCAGCGTGAAATGTCGACGTGGTTGTAGGATCGTTCGAGTGCGAGCTGGGCCTTGGGGGCCCCTTGTTCTTGGACGGCTGCTATTTTTTTGGCATGGGAATACAGCGCTGCCCCGCTGATAGTAGAAAAATGCTCCAAACCTGGTAAGCACCGTACTATGACGGAAGTCGAAACCTAGTGAAAATAGTCCAATCGAATACAATTTTTTCAATGGAACAGACTGAAGATCAAAGGTCCGAGACGTTGAATCTAACCGCTCCCCTGGTCAAACAAAGTGTACTGGTAAGATTAGTTAAACAAAAGCTCAGTACATGTGGTCATACTTGACCTTACACGGTCAGATGACTGGACTCGGCTACTTCTCCCTGATTACTGAACAGAAGCCTCGCGTCATCCCCGTTTACTATTTGATTCCTCCAAAAGAAAACCAGCAGGAGCGGAACAGAACAGAACAAAACAATGCCGGGCCGGCTGATAAGTCACGAGTGACCGAGAAAGATTCTTGAGTTGTGGAGAAAACAAGCCATCGATATATATTCCGAGAGGGTTTCGTACGAACACCAGCCACCGAAATATATTCTGCGACACATTATAATTCCTGATTTGCCTACAAAGTCGGGCATTGATTGATTCTTGTCTCCTCACCGGAAAATCTGTGTTCTGAAGTAAAATACCTAACCGCATCACGGTATATATGTACAATAAGATTCCAGGAGAGAGAACAAATGGGAACATTATGTATGGTGCTGAACCACCCACGTTTTCTAACATGTAACAATAGGGAAAATAAAACAAAACAAAAATAGTAGTATTGCAACAAGGTTCTTTAAAATTGACAAGTGAAAGACGGGGGGAGCGCAGAGAAATTCGACCGCCGCCCACGGACTCAGCGCCTCAACTACCCAACGTACACGTAGATGCAAACACATGATTCTCTTTGATGATCCGTAGTACTGTAGCTCCAAAGCAAGCTTTGAAAAAAAAACACGGGGAACATTTTCCTTGTCTTGAGAAATTTATCACAACGTGTTCTGAAGAAAATGCCCAGCTAGGTACTACTCCCTCCGTCCCACAATGATTGTCGTTTTAACATTTTTCAGACATATTAGGAAAGATGGTAAATGACGCATGTGCCCTCATAAAGCTGATCAGTTTAATGCATTTTTTTTTGGAAATTGCGTTCAAAGAAAGCATGCATTGGTGGGTGGTTGAATTCTCATCTTAACTACTACATTGATGAGTCCAAAACGACAATTTTTGTGTGATACTTCCAATGAGCCAGAAAGACAATCTCTCTGGGACGGAGAGAGTAGTGAGCAATGTTTGGTTCTTGCTGCTGGGACACAGCTAGCTAGGTACCGAGGCTTGACTTTTCGTCCGTATGATTAACCGGCAAGAACCAAACATGCCCAGCTGTGTGTTTGTTCCCTAACCCTAATCACATTTCCTCCAGCTCCTAAACAGCAGCTCGTAATAGTGGCTAGAGGAAGGTCGCACTCATGGCTGACGCGTCCACGAGCACCAGCACGCTGGATCTCGACAAGCACACGTGTACCGGCAGCTGGCGGCCTAACCAACAACCGCCAATAATCAAATTACGTACCACTAAGCTTGTAGTATGCAGCTGTTACCGGTTCGTTCCTTTCCTTGCACACCAGTTAACCACGTTTCTTTATACAGAAACGACCAGGCGAGATGGAACAGCTGCCAGGGAGCGTTTGCTGCTCCGGTGCTCCCTCGACGGCCAGTGAAAGCGAAGGAGCGGAGTAAACAACGCCCGGTGCGGCCGTGGTACCACGAACGTACAGTACGCCGTTAGGCGGCTGCCTCTGCCGATTCATATCCTCTGAATTACAGGCCTCCATGCAGAGAATGTACAATCCCCTGCATTAGCTTCTTTTTGAATCATTTGATGAGAAATAGATGGACTAGATGAACTGCTACAGTACTAATAAATTGTAACAGATTAATGCTACCTTGCTCAAATTACTGTTTAAACTACAGTACTACTGCAGATTGGTGTTCATCCCTCACATTTTACTGTAGCAGTCTCTGAATTTTGTTCACCACTGCCTCTGCTATGTTTCGCTTTGGATGTTAGGGCATTCTGTTTCTGCCCGCGCGCATGTGACTTGAGACGGGGAACACCACATGGTTAGAGTTAGAGGCGCCCCTCGAAACAGTCGTCGTTCCGTTCCACGTACGGGCCAAGAGAAAAGAGCCGGTACCTAGCGCTCCGTAGATTTGTTTTTTTTTTTTCCTTTAACCCCGACGGGAATCATGGCGCGTGGTGATGCGCACGCCACCTCACGCCTCTCCGAGAACCGCCGCGACGCCTTCGCGAGTTCTGGCTGGCTGTTCCTGTTCGCCCCCCTTCGTGCGTTGCGTCATCACGTGACGGTAAAGATGGCATGGGCGCCGCCGGCGCGAGCGAGCTTGGTGTCTCGGCGAGAGCATGCCTTGGGGAGGGTGCGATGCGCTTCGCCCTTGTTTTGCTTCGCCGTCGTCTCGAGGGAGAGTCGAGACTCCACTGGGGAGTGGAGACCATCGCACGAGGAGTTCGCTTTGTTTTCCTTGCTCCTTTTGCTTTTGCCTGCTATCGTGACCGTCCCGCGTTGCCGCGGCGGGGACTCTTTCCGGGAAGCAAAGCAAGCAGGCTTTGCTGAGATACGCGCCTTACGACGTTTTTTTACTGTCAAAGTGTACTCTACACCGGAATCGATACATAAGGTTCACGTATGCACTAGATGCAATGCACCGCACGGCTGGGGGCATGCGTCCGAATGAATTGTCTTTGCTCAGACAAGGCATGAAAAAATTTGTACGACGATCTGGAAACAATATTCCCAAAAGCTCATCTCTTATTTTCAAAGTGCTGTGTCACACGCAAAGCTGGAATACAGCACCCTAGCAAGTGGGCGCAACTCAGATAGCCAAAGCCACAGCGAAACACAGTTGAACAACTTTTCTCCCCAGATCCTGCCCGTGGCGTCTCCGTGAGTTCGACGGACAAATCCCGCGCCCATCACCCCATCAGAACGACGACGGTTCTTCTTCAGAACCTTTTCACGCAGACCGAGATCATCCGACCCGTACGTGCAGCTCCTTTCAGCTATTATATAGCCGGGCGATCAGCTCGCCACGGACACCTTCTTCGTCGCCCCTTGGTGCGCGCGCCGCGACTCCGCGACCGAGGAGCTGTACTGCTGCTGCCTCTGGCGCGCGGACCTGGCGCGGGTAGCGTCGTCGAGCTGCATCTGCTCGTAGCGGCACTCCGCGCTGCAGAAGGGCGTGTCGCCTCGGTACATGAAGATGTCGCTGTCGCGCCCCAGCGGCTTGGCGCAGAGCGCGCACGCGTCCAGCGCCGGCGCGCCGGGCTCGCCCACTGGCTCGGCGTCGAAGAAGAAGAAGGATGCTGCCATGGCGTGCGGTGGTTGTGTTCCGGGAAGTGGCTTGAGGTTTTGGAGCTTGGCAGCTTGATTTGTGTTGAGGCCGGAGGGAAAGAGCTGTAGCTGGTGTGAGTTGAGCTGAGCTGAGGTCCGGAGGCTGGGGCGGGGCCGTATATATATATGGGCGACGGAGACGGGCAGGGCAAAGCTACTGGTGCACACGCGCTGGCACGGGCAAGCAGGTGTCGACTGCGTGCGAGACGGCCCACGGGTTGGCCAATGCCAAACGGCGGACAGGGGAACGGATGAATGGAGCGGTGCGGTTTGTCAGCTTTTCCTCAGACCGTCCGTGGCGCGCTGTATATACTGTTTTACAGTGTATTTTAGAGTATTCACTACAAAAGTAGAAGAAAAATAGTGTACTCCCTCCGTCTCCATGAACTTGTCGATTTGTAGTTCAAAAATGAACTACAAAACGACAAATTCATGGAGACGGAAGGAGTATATATTATGCTTTAGAGTACGCTGGTGTAGATAGTCTCATTTCGGCGCGCGGTGGTGCAGTGGCTGGCTTCGTCACGTGATGGCCCGGTGTCTGTGGCCGTGGCCCACGCGCTCGGCTCCACCGCGACGAGCACGACAACAAGGGCGTGGGCATCGACTCTCACGCACGCTTTAATCTGTTTTTTCGGATACAAAGCGTACCGGAATCGCGTCGAAAGTTCGAAACGTCCCGGTTAGACGCGAAAACCGTGTGCGACGCGACGCGACGCGATGCGGCGCTATCACCGCACCGCAATGGCAAAAAGTTTGTCCAGTTGGGGACTAGAAATACGACTTGGTGCTGCTTTCCACAACAAAAAGGAGAGGAGCAAGAAATAAATTCTCTCTTGGCCCTCGCCGAGAATAAAAATCGACGGGAAGAGACGTAGGAATCGTCCATCAAATCGACGCCATTATGCCGGCACTAAACTTTCGCTTGAACTAACATCGAACATCATGCGGCTGATAATTTGTGCCCGAGGCCTTTTGACGTCACACAAGAGCTTTTAACATTTTCATTGGGATGATGGTCGCTTCCCTACGGGAATCTTGGGAACCGTGGTGCATTCGTGCCGTGCATGCACGCCATGCGCCACCCCTGTGGTGTGGCTCGTGGTGGGCAAGGCGGGGACCGAATGCGAGGTGGCACACAGGCGTCGCGCGCGTCTGCCATGATTTGGTCACGCACCGCCGGCTGCACGCAATCTCGGTAGGCAATTGAAAACTCGAGGAGAATCGTAGGGACAGATTAGAAAACTCCGGGAGTTTACCGAGAGATGGCCAGGTTTCGCACTGGCCAGCGTCCACGTTTCGGAGCTGGGGGCTGGGCGCGAGGTTCCTTTGCAATCGCAGCTGGACCTGGACGGCGGCTGGAGATTCCATTCCATCGGGTAAAGGGTCGGCAGGCAGGGAGGCTTCCTTCCAGGGAGCAGCTTTTCTCGAGATCTGCTCGAGTGGCGTAGCCGTGAAGCATCACACATTTCCTCGTGGTAATTGGAGGACGCAAATCTTTCAAATCATGATTGAGGTAGGAGTAGTATATACAGGTAAAATGAGTAGTTCGACGTGCTCCTCTAGAAATGCCCTGCTGAAGTGCACACGTCGCCTGCAACGTGACTCATGATACGGCCAAAAAAGGAACCTATAGAGCATACGCATGCCTTCTTGCATGGTGAAAAATGCTCGTAATGCTCGCGCCGCAACCGCAAGATGGATTGTACGCACTCGCTCTCGCTCTTCCACCCACCACGTAAGCGCGCGTGGGGGTTGATGGCCGTATCCGGCGTTCCCGTGGAGGTGACTCGTGCCCGACATGGTGGTGATCAGACCGTGGTCTGTAGTGCGTCACAACTTCCAGCCAAAGAAGGATGACGCGCCTCGTGATGGGCGGAACTTCGAGTGACTCAGCGATGAGTTGAGCGGTGTACTACAATTATGAGGGAATAAAAGAACGAATAGTTCGAGCGATCATCTGACGTGGGTGTGATGAGGACATCCGGTTGTTTGCTCTTTGCGTAATCACTTGATGGGACGGTTATTGGAAATAGTTAGTTATGGTTTGAAGCAACTGCACAGATTATTGCTGCAACACTCATACGGTGTCTGCTCTATCAATTAAGTTTGCAACAAGCTCATAGTAGTACGACGACACGACGTCTGTTATTTCTTCAAATTCATTTCTCGGAGGATACATGATACTCCCTCCGTCCCCATGAACTTGTCGCTTTGTAGTTCATTCTTCAAAATTCTCTTGGGGACATAAGTTCCCAGACGCGCCAGATTTACAAAGCGATGTCACTCTCGGGGCTGAAAGCCTCGAACGCACGGGTGACTCAGATGGATGGAAACCTTTGGAGAGAGCGGGCGGCCTGGATGGCCAAAGCCTCATGAAGCAGGTGAACTCTCAAGGATCTTCCTCCGGCAGCAACGGGCATCATTGCCCAGCAACGCCAGGAAGAGTGAGTGGTATCACAGCTTTAATTTCCAGTCTTATTGGTTCGCATTTTCCGGCCGATCAGCTCGCCACGGACACCTTCGCTGACTCCTGGTTCTCAGGCTGAGCTTCCGTCGTCTGCCAGAACTGGTGACTCCGGCCGGCGGCGGACCTGGCGCGGATGGCGTCGACCTGCATCTGCTCGTAGCGGCAGTCCTGGCTGCAGAAGGGCGTGTCACCTCTGTACATGAAGATGTCGCTGTCGCGGCCGAGCGGCTTGGCGCAGAGGGCGCAAGCGTCAAGCGCGGTCAGGCTGGACTCGTCCATCGGCTCGGCGTCGAAGAAGAAGGCGCAGGCGAGAGACGGGGCCATGGTCGCCTAGTTGGTGGGTCGTCTTGACAAGCTTTTTGGTGCCGATGCTCTAGGTCGAGTTGGATTAGCTGAGTTGGAGTCATGAAATCGAAGGGTCGAGAGGGATAGTTATATAACGCACCGTGGCGACACTACTACAAAATGCTTCATCGCAGGCGGTTCTAAACATATTATCGCATACGGTTTTAAAAACCGCCTGTAACGAAGAGCCTGTGAAAATGATCGATTAACACAGGCGGTGGCATAATCCGCCTGTGAAACTACATTTTCACAGGCGGTTTTTAATAAAAAACCGCCTGTGAAAATGCATTTTCACAGGCGGTCGGTAATAAAAAACCGCCTGTGAAAATAGATTTTCACAGGCGGTTTTTAATTAAAAACCGCCTGTAAAAATAGATTTTCACAGTGGATTTTCACAGGCGGTTTTTAATTAAAAACCGCTTGTGAAAATGGCTAGTGAAACAAAAAAAAATTCACATGTGCCGCCGGGAGTCAGAAGAGGCCGCGCCGCCTGAAGGCCGCCGCGTTGCCGGGAGCCGGAAGGGCGCCGCCAAGTGTCGAAGGAGGTCGCACCGCCGAGAGCCGGAGGAGCCGTGCCGCCCGAAGCCCGACGAGGCCATGCCGCTTGGAGCCGGAGGAGCCGCGCCGTCGAGAGCCCGAGGTAGACCGCGCCGGATCTGTGCCCGTGCTCACGCCGGTAGGGCGCGCGCTCGCCGGGAGGCGCGCCAGAGCCGCGCCGCCAGGAGCCCGAGGTAGACTGTGCCAGATCCGCGTTCGTGCTCGCGTCGGCAGGGCTCGCGCTCGTCGGGAGGCCGCGTCGGAGCCGTCGAGGTCCGGAGCAACCGAAGTCGCGCCTTGAGAGAGGCCGCCGGCAGCCGCGCCGCCGGGAGCCCGAGGTAGACTGTGCCAGATCCGCGCCCGTGCTCGCGTCGGCAGGGCTCGCACTCGTTAGGAGGCCGCGCCGGAGCCGCCGAGGTCTGGAGCAACCGAAGTCGCGCCTTGAAAGAGGCCGCCGACAGCCGCGCCTTGGGAGATGCCGCCGGAAGCCGTACCTTGGGAGGCTGACGGAGGATCACGGACTGAACCGTGGCTGCTGTTGTTATAGACACATCTATCGTGCGGCTTCTACACTGAGTCGTTGGATCGATAAGCAGCGGACAGCGGAGATACAAAGTCCAAGAGTGATCCGTGGGATGAAGCAGCGGACCAATGAGGAGCCATCATTATCACAGGCGGTTGTTTGTTACGGACCGCCTGTGATAATGACAATTATCACAGACGGTTTTTGTTACGGACCGTCTGTGAAAATCAATACATTTTCACATGCGGTTGTTTGTTACGGACCACCTGTGATATTCTATTATCACAGACGGTCATTAACTCATCTGACATCACAGGCGGCACTTTTAATGGACCGTCTGTAAAAAAAATATAGAAGCGTCTGTAAAAATGTTTTTTGTAGTAGTACGATAAGCGCCGGTCTGGGTCTCTGGGAAATGGTGTTGTGCTTGATCAAGGCCTCAAGGGCGAGCAGGGAAAAACAGGAGTTGGGCGTGATACGGCACGCCGGCCGGACCAAGCCAACCAGCCAGGAAGGAGGAGAATACAAGTGGTTCGATTCATTATTTCGGCACAGAAAAATTTTAGTACCAAAAAATCAGCTCCACGACGACATGAAGCGGGCCTAACGCGAAAACCGTGTGCTACGATGTGAAAGCGAGGGGAAAGCGTCACCGCTAACCGCTGCACCACCAGCGGATTTGAAAGCTTTCCACCAGTGGTTTAATGTTCCATGGAATCGATGGAAAAGAAAAGCAAGGAATCAAGTGTACTACACCACTTGGGAGGCCGCGCGCCAAACTTTGCTTTACACTAGTAATGTAAATATCTCACATGCTTGGTTAGGCGCGCAAATGGTATTACTCCTAGTGGCACTTCTAAACTCTTTTTAGGGCTGCTTTTCTTACGGGAATCATGGGAAGTATAGGGTGCATGCACGCCAAGCGGCACCTGGTGGCTCGTTATGAGCAAGTGGGGGCGACAATTAAGCGCGACGCGTGCGCTGTGATCGTGTCACCCACCGGCCGCGCTGCGGCAATTGAATATAAAACTCCGGGGAGAAACGGGAAAGCATGCTAGAACTGGATGTTTAAGTGGGAGGAGGTTGCCAAGTTGCGCCTTGTTGGCCGTGTGCAACGTTTTGGAGCAGCGGCGCGCGAAGCACCTCGCGATTGCAGCTGCACGGCCGAAGCCAAGATTCCATCGGGCATGCAAGCAGGCTTCTTTTATCGAAACCGATGCAAGTAGTCTTCGCTTCGTTCTTGGGAGCAGCTTGCTTGAGATCTACGCCGCCTGATATTTTGTGTTATCAGGAAGTGGCTTTGCAGTGAAGCATTGCGCTTGATGATTGCAGGTACGAGCTCGCGAGTCTATCCATACCCTTACCCTCCCGTTCGTATTACACATTTGAGAAGATTGAACATGTTCTCTTTTTAGATGAAGTCCCTTTCTCTTCAACTCTTGTTTTCTGACGAAACTGACAAACGTAGACCGAAAGAACAAAATGTCGTTGCAGACTAGTACTAGTACCTGACCGTATTTCGCTCCCGGTCAAAGAAATGTTGCATGTAGAGAGAGTTGAGGGAACACGAATAACACGCGGGGCCAAAATGACAAGTACGTGTGCTGCGTCAAGTCCAGGCGTGCTTCAGATGCGGTGAGTCACGCCCAGCAGGTCAGCCTGGCTGTGATCGTGCCCCACATGTTCGGTGAGTCACGTTCACGGCATCTCCAGCTAAGCCATGATGCATTGGGTCGGAGGAACCACTGGTCCGGTGACTCAGCGGTGAGTGGAGACACGTTCTGAATTGAAAAAATAATCAAAGAATCTGACGTGGGTGTGATGTTTCTCCCATTTTATTTTCTGTTCCTTTTGCCACTTGACACAAAAGAATAAGATGTATTTTAAATAAAATGAGTTACTACTTCTGTTCCTAAAAAAATTGTCGCTTTATAATTCAAAAATGAACTACAAAGTAGGTGTGATGTTTCATCACATTTTTTCTGTTTCTTTTTTTACTCCTGACGTAAAAAGAATAAGACGTACTTCCTCCGTCTGCGCTAAATGTAAAGGAATTTAGATTTTATTCAAAATAAAATAGTTTTAACTTTGATGAATACTTCCTAGTTCAAAAATGAACTAACCGGTAACAAATATTTCGAACCAGAAAGGAGTAGTATATATCGAAATAATTATTTTAAACAAATGAGTTACATATTAAGATAGCAGTTTTAATTACTATGAATCTAGTCATATCCTTTACATTATCAATACTTTTTTACTCTTTTCCTATTATCAGTCAAAATTTTAAATGATCAAAACCATAATATCTTATATATAGAGACAGAGTGAGTAATGTGCTATGGGCTGCTACTCCTGGTCACACGCAACTAGTAGCAAAGTGAAACGAATTGGTTTCCTTACCATGCTACTGGCTTCAGAGGTTCAGTGGGCTCGCCCCAAGCCACTTCAGGAGTCCAATACATGCATCGCCAGTAACGAGTTTGTACTGCTGGTTCACCGTTCTTCAAATGTTCGCACCGTAATCGCAAGAAGGGAAGTAGGAGGGAACTTCAACAGGATATGTTTTTAGTCCAAATTTCAGAGCTACAACTACCATATTATCTTCTTGAAATGAATTACATTTACAACGAAACACATCGTCAAAATTGCCTTACACTATCACACACACACACACTCGCCCCGAAATCTGACGATGATCAGAGCTCTTAACAGGGAGGGACGACGACGCCACAGCCTCACGCGAGGAGAGATGTCGCTGCTCGTATCATTCTCTGGCATCGAGGCTGAACCGCTGCAACGAGGCATTGCGCGCACAGGACAGTCCAAACGATGAACCGTCAGATCGCCGGTTCTCCAGGTCTCGTCGATCGACCCCCAAAACCAATGGCTCAGCTCAGCTCGCCGCGGGCACCTCCGCAGACTCTTGGCGCCCGCGCCACGACACCGCCCTTGGCGCGGAGTGCTTATGCCTCCGTCCGCCGGCAGCCCGCCGCGCGCGGACGGCGTCCAGCTGCATCTGCTCGTAGCGGCATTCCTCGCTGCAGAAGGGCGTGTCGCCCCGGTACATGAAGATGTCGCTGTCGCGGCCCAGCGCCTTGGCGCAGAGCGCGCACGCGTCGAGCGAGGGCGTGCCCGGCTCACCGAGCGGCTCGGCGTCGAAGAAGAAGAAGGAACAGTCGCGAGATGCCGCCATGGTGTCGTCTGGTTGTAGTTGCTTTGGGGTCTGAGGTGAGTCGAGTTCGGGAGGCCGGTGGGCGCGGTATATATGGCGGACGGGGACCGTGCAGGGTGGACGGACGCGCGGCCGTGTGAATCACAGCGGTCTGGCGCGGGCGAGACGACCCACGGCCAAGCGTCGAGCAAAACCGCGCGCCTGATGGGACCGAACCGTGCAGAGTCAGCATGATGGAGTGGTTCGGTTCTTTATTCCAGGATGCGACCATCCATCACGACGCAGTGGTTGGCTCTGCTTCATGGCGACGACGGAGCTGAGTAACCAAAGCGCCGGGCTCCACCGCGGCGAGAACGACAAGAGCGTTGGCCATGCATGTCTGACGTGGTGCGGGGTTCTAGATTCCGAAACCTGTACGAAAATGTGTAGTACTATACCAAAACCGTGTGCGATGCACGGCACGTTTGAGGAGCGAAAAATGGTAGACTAGAAATACTACGTGCCCCGCTTTCTGCAGCAGAAGAGGAGTGAGGTACTTAAGCAGTAAAATGACGCAAGTATTAGCCGAGAGACGAAAAAAGAAAAAAGAAAAGATGATTGGCAGGCAGCGCTCGCTCTCCGCGCCTCCGCGGCACCACAAACGCATAAAAGTGCGGGGTCTCTGACACCGTGCCCGGTGTCCATACTTGAGGGCCCGGCCGCGATGAGTCAGGCCTGATGGAGAGGAGCAGCTGTGGTGGTGGTGGTGACCGGACACGCTTGTTTGGTTGGTACGCCCACGGGCCGCGCCGGTTGGTTGCTTGCGAGGGTGGGCGCTGTCTGTGACTCCCCGGTGACTCAGCGATGAGTAGTGGTGACAGCTACAGAAACCCGTGGAGAATTGGACGGTTCCACGAATCTGACGTGGGCACAATGATTTTCCTCCACTTTTGGTGGTTTTTTATAATCTCTCAGTATTTAAAAATTTGTTGCTTTTAATTTATTTTTGAAGGGAGTAGCTTGATGCTGACGTAAAGGCGCTCTCAAAGTCCCCAGTGAAGGCGTGAAGCAGTTTCGTAAGCTGCTGCAACTAGTACTGTAGTACTAGTACTACTTACCGAAACTACTCCGCGGTGGGCGGTGAACACCAGACTGGGAGCAGGCCAGAAATCTCTACGGCTCCTTGCGCCGGCCGGCTCACAGTACACTTGGTGTTTGATGTCTTCATCGGATAATTATCACTTTATTAATTTCGAAAGTATTAAAATTAAGCCTATCAGATGTCCCATTGTTTTTTTAGAAAAACTGGCACACTTGCACACCGTTTTCTTAACAGTCGGCTGAAGTAAAAACTGCGACTACTACAGTGCCTAACTGCGAAAACTAACTGCAGGTGGCAGAGATCTCGATCAGTCAGACCAAGGTTACTATACAACATACTGCAAAAAAGACTGCAGTTTTCTCGGGGGTAGGGATAAGGATCGGATACTAAGGCGATCTGTAGCGGTTTTTTTCTTTCTAAAACTTAATTTATACTCTACATTTTTAGTAATACACTCTGTAAACTTACTCTGTTCCTTTACAGTAAACCTGGTAACTGCTATCGTCAAATTGTGCTGGTTACTGCCTTTGTGTTGATGTCGCATTAGTTCGTCATTTGGTTTAATCATTCGCCATGGAGTCAGTCAGCATCAAGATATATACTGTATATGATGTCTGCGATCAGAATTTAGGGCTAGCATAACTTCTTGAAATGCTTTTATACATCTACAAATGGCCGATGCTTTTATGCATGAGCCTCACTCTCACAGCAGTCAGCGCACACACGACTCAGGATCAGCCCATCAAAAAGGGAGTGAAAAATTGGTGCTGCCAAAGCACGACATGATTAACCCAGAGTCAATCTTCTGGTCCCGATCTCCCTTTTCTCTCGCAGCACCGGCAGACCGAGGAGATCTCGCTTGATCTCTTCCTCGATTCTCGCTTGGCGGCACATCAGACAGGTGCCTCAACTTAGACGGACGAACGAAACCTTGTTGGATCTGCCTGTTAGTAGGTCGCCACGGACACGGAGGCCGAGTCCGCTTCGCGCCCGCTGCGCCGCGACTGCTTCCGACTGGCCTGGCGCTTGTAGGCGGCGTCGAAGAGCATCTGCTCGTATCGGCAGTCCTCGCTGCAGAAGGGCGTGTCGCCCTTGTACATGAAGATGTCGCTGTTGCGGGCGAGGGGCTTGGAGCAGAGCGCGCAGGCGTCCAGCGCGTGGTTGCCGGCCTCGCCCAGCGGCTCGGCGTCGAAGAAGAAGGCGCAGGCGACGGACGCGGCCATTTCTCCCTTTAATACTAGTATTAGTTGCAGCTTGCAGGAGTAGGAGAGGAGCTGCTCAAAGCTCGAGCTTTAACTCGCTTTTGTTTGCCCTTGAGTTGAGAGAGGAAGCAGGGTGGGTGATGAGCTTGCTTGGCTAGCAGCGAGGTGGACGGGGCGGGTATTTATGCTTGCGCGGCGAGGTAAGCGACAAGCATGCCTGAGCGTGACGTGGATCTGGCGGGAAAGTCGGGACAGAACCGTGGGTGGTTCTGGAACCTGCGGACGATGCGAGGCGAGCGAGACGTTCCAGCCGCCGCGCAGGCTGAAGAACCAGGGTGCTGGCGCCGCCAACAATAATAGCCCGAACCGCGGCTGGTCTTGATAAACACGGTGCTGTTGCTCCGTCAAATTTCTCAGGACACGGGAGCCGACAGCCGTGTGACCTTTCATTATCAGTTAGCGTGATCACTGATCAGCAGCAAGAAAGAGCTGCCACCTGATCTTATCCCCGGCGGCTTACAGTTACAGACACTAAACGTCCACGTCCAAATACTGACGGACTGACCCCTCCATCGTCTACTACGGAGTCGAATAGCTTATGCTGCTGCCATGGGGCCATGGCCCATGATGCGGGTACCGACGATGGGTCCACCTGAAGCGAAGCGACAAGATTGGGACGTGTCGACTCATCCTGACGTGGCAAACAGCTGGAGCATCTGAAGGGTCCTCTGGTGGTACAGTTGCATGAGCCAGACTTGCGTGGCGGTTTGTTCTAGTTTTT
Source organism: Tuctoria greenei (assembly GCA_036927565.1). NCBI lineage: Eukaryota > Viridiplantae > Streptophyta > Magnoliopsida > Poales > Poaceae > Tuctoria > Tuctoria greenei. The sequence continues at coordinate 148,694,212 of JAYESD010000010.1, read as the reverse complement.
GTTTGCTTTTTATTTTCAGTCGTCACCCGGCCCGCCGAACTACGCTTAACACCGCCCCGTCGTAGCGCGGCGGATGTTTTAGTTTTTTTTTTTAACAGGTTGAAACAGATGGTCTTTAGAAAAGCTGTTTTTTTAGAAACACTGAAAAGCCTTTAAAACCTTGAATTAAAAGCTGAAAAACTTGAACAATCCAATTCTCTATTCCGGTATGGAAAGCTGATTTTTAAATGCTGTCAGGAGCGCTTCATCTCGACTTGGACAATCTAATTATAGATGGTCAAATAGGCCGAGCTAAATGGGCCGGCCCGAAGCCCATTGAAATTGGTCTGACACGGGCACGGCCCGGCATGGAAGAGACCGGGCTCGGGCCGGCCCGAAGCCCGATTCGGGCCGTGTCTAGGCTAGACGTCGGGCCAGCCCGACACGACCGTTTAACACTCAGTCCGGCTGGCCCGACATGTGGCGCGCGTAGCCCGCGGGGGCTCGATCCGAATAAGCCCGAAAAATATAATATTTCCCTATTTTTAACGTATTTTCTTTATAACCAGACTCCGAACTGGCCCGGCCCGACCCGGCCTGTCTCGGACCCGACCCGGCCCGGTACAAGTAAAGTCAACTTGGACCGAGGTGTCGACCTATTGAGTCGGCACGGCCCGACCCAATCGCTCTTCCGGACCGCGCAGGGTCTAGGGTTTTCAGGTCTGAGTCAGGCTAAGCACGGCCCATTGGCCATCTATAAATCCAATTCTTTTCCGGGATGGAGTTTGTGCCATCCTCCATTGATTTGACCACTAGTATTTGTATCATCGGCGGAGTTCAGCACTGCACTCTGAATCACCTGGGGACGGAGGAATGACTCGTAACAAAGTTCATCAGTACCCATCCGTTGCCTCTCTAAGCTATTCCTCATAACTTAACACCATATAAAAGAAGCTGTGCCGCTATTAAATTATTTTTAGCCTATAAATACCGTGCACTTACCAGCTGCTCCACTCATTATCTCGTCCACTTCCAAATCACTACTCAGACGTTCGTAGCACCTCCGGCGCAGGTGATAGGCGTCAATTTTACCACACGTGATTTTCAGGTTACTGACACAAGGAAAAAGGAGTAGATAATTATAGACAGCGAGACTACGACAAGACTGTTGTTCAGGTTTCTTTGTTCCACTTCGCTGGTGCCGCAGGCCGCAGCCACCTTGAAAGTCGGAGAGCTGCTCCATCAGACAGTTTTCCGAATGTCATCACCAGGATTCAGCAGAGGGAGCGTGCAACTCATGTTAAGTTTAATCTCACATCAGATATTGATGATGGAGAGCCTAACATATAAGGTGAAAGGAACCTCAGTCTAGTCTTTTGGGTTGAGGTGGTCCAGGATCTTGGTTAGGGCTCCGGTTGGGCCTGTTTGCGTAGCAGGCCCGTTGTGACCTGGGCCAGCGGCAGGGGCCTGTCTGCGTGACGGGTCGGGCCGCGTTCTAACAAGTGGTATCAGAGCCAAGTCGGAAAAACTATAACTTCTCCCGGGCCATACACGGATATCGGGCCGTCGGAGAGACCTCCCGAGCCACATGAAATCGGGCTGTCGGAGTGGTGTCCACCCGAGTATGAAGGGGAGTAGGACCACCCGATGTGTGATGAAGGGGGAGATTGTTAGGTTTAATCCCACATCGGATATTGATGTTGGGGGAGCCCAATATATAAGGTGGAGGGAACCTCACCTATGAGGCTAGTCTTTTGGGTTGAGGTGGTTCAGGACCTTGGTTAGGGCTTGAACCTGTTTGTGTAGCAGGCCCGTTGCAACCTGGACCGGCGGCAGGGGGCCGTCTGCGTGACGGGTTGGGCCGCGTTCTAACAGCTCCAGTAACCAGACCGAAAACGGATCGAAAGAAATCTGGGCCAGCGCGCGGAAAGGGAGTAGGGGTGGCAGGACTGCCGCAAGTGCTGCATCTCATGCTCATCATAACTGACGATGCAGCAAAAAGCGAACGCCATCAGGATTCATTACCAAAGAGCCGGCCGTCCCCTCCCCCCAGAGACGGTTATCGAAAACCCCACCGCGCACCGCACGCATGATGCATGCAAGCTAAGTGTGCAAGCCAAGCAATCTCGCGCGATTCCTCCTTTGCTTTGGATCAAAAAGCCGCAAGGGCCTGTGCTTGGTCTCTCTCGCACTAACGGATCGGAAGACGCCTTGCAAAGGCTATCGCTTTCACACTTTCGCCTTGTCATGGTGAGCTTCTTGTCCCGCATCGGGACATGCACTTCTTTTTTTCCTTCCAGGATGCTAGCCTGACATTCCTGTATTCAGATCATGCCGACCAACAGTAACCATCATTCCGTGCGAATGTGCGGTGCATGCTAGTTGCTTGTCAGGCTGTCTCCAACAGTAAAGACCAAAATAGACTACCTATTGAGCTGTTTGGATTTTGTAATTTTGTAAAATTGGCGACCTAAAATTAGTTGTCTCCAGTTAAGTTATTTTAGGGTACAATAGTCAAATGTTTTCACTTCCCATTTACGTATACATGAACCTGAAGTCAAGTGATTGCACAACCTTTACTATTAAAAAAGAAGTCATTGATGCATCTTTGGCAAGTATTGCACAGTTCTTAACTGGACTATGAACAGTGCCAGAGGCATTTCTACAAACACATGACAAACAAAGCAAAGCACACTTGCAACCACACCTTGTAGATCGACAAGGAATGATCGACCACAACTGACTCCAATATAGCGGCGGCGACTCCTAAGCTCAAGAACAACTGAACAATTATCGTCAAGAACATAACCTGATCACCGTGCTGAATCTGAATCCTCAAGAACAACTGAACAAAGAGGGATATGGAGCAAAGCATTAGGTACCAGAAGACATTGTAGCTGAAGAACTGGACTCCGACGGACATGAACAGCAGGGACGCCACAGCCTATCCGATGCGGAGGCTACGACTGCCTCGGCCGGCGGCGCTTCCAAAGGCACCCGCTCCCGCCCTACCATCCCCATGCTCTATGGGAAACACATTCAAGGAGCAGCGGCAGGATATCTAGAGAGCAGCGATGGCGCACGGAATCTACGGATTTGGGAACGACGAAGACACACATCCATGGGCATGGAACCTACGGATTTGGGAACGACGACACACATCCACGGAGACCGACGACGCGGCGGGGAGAAAATCGAGGGCGTAAAACGGGAACCTAGTACCTTATCTTGCGAAGTGTCATGGGTAGCTCCGCCTTCGCCGCCACAGCAGCCGGAGGTCCGCCGCTGCCGCATCGCACCCGGAGGTCCGCTTCCGCCGCAGCCGGAGGTCCTCCGCCGCCGCACCACACCCTGAGGTCCGGCGCCCGAGCTTTTTTTTTTAATCGCTCGGGCCTTCTTCTTTTCCCCGCTCCGAAGAGATCTGTTCGGCGGAGTGACTATTTTTGGGCCACGGTGAACACAGGAGTAAAATTGGGCTTACATGATGGGTACACTGTTGGAGACATGAAAATCAGGTTTATAAAACCCATTTAAGAGATGGGTTCTCTTTTAGCTATTCTGTTGGAGATAGCATCAAGTGGCGACTCGTAGCAGGAGTACTAATTCCGTTATCAGTACCGGCAGCATTGGCACTCGAGTCCGCACCGCACGGCCTCTGTACTCTCTACGCATGTGCTGCAGAATGTGGATGTACCACGACACGAGCGTTGAGCCAATCTTTTGGCACAAATGGAGCTCTGCCGCCAGTCGGCCGGCCACATCCACATCGGGTTTTGGTGCAACGATTTCGGTGGACTCATGTGAGTGTCCACTCCGTGCGTTTTCACTCATGTTAAAAGGGAATCAAGTTACCGCCGGGGACTTGCATCAGTTTCACGGATGGGCCGCGCTGTATCAACAGTTGCGCACATGCCAGCCTTGTTCTGTAGTCGAAGCGAAAGCCCATCCAGCAAATTGACCCAGTGGTTGAGGCCCTCTGTTTGTCAAGGATCTAACTTTTTTTACACAACTTATTTGATATTTTCTGCTTTGAACGTTCGACCGATTAGGCCTCAAAATGCCAGCCAGTTTTTACGGGCAGAATGTTCCTTAGCTTGGATTCAACGTCCATTTAAAATTATCTGTGAAGAGGAAATACGTTAAAGTCCATCAATCTGAGGGTGATAGGCTGAGCTGAAATCCAACTTAGTTCCAAGTGCTTTCTGTAGACTCCTCCAAAACCTCGATGTGAATTGGGTACCTCAATCTGAGACTATCCTTGAGGGTACTCCGTGTAGCTTCACTATACGGTCTATGTACAACTTGGCCAGCTTTTCTCCATCATGGGTAGTGCGCACGGGAATAAAGTGTGCGACTTTAGTCAGACGGTCGACCACTACCCACACTGAGTCATTGCCATTCTTGGTTCTTGGCAATCCAGTGATGAAGTCCATCCCCACTTCATCCCATTTCCAAACGGGAATCGGTAAATGTTGTAGTAGGTCGCTTGACTTCTGATGTTCGGCCTTTACTCTATGGCACACATCACAACGGGCCACAAATTTAGCTATGTCACCCTTCATTCCAATCCACCAATACTTTTGCTTAAGATCCAGATACATCTTGGTGGCTCCGGGATGGATAGAGTATGCAGAGTTGTGGGCCTCATCCAAGATGGTGTCTCGATAGTGACCTTGTGAAGGCACACACAACCGTTTCTTGAACCACAATACTCCATCTCTATCAACTCTAAAGTCTGGAGCTTTGCCTTCGCCGGTTTGTCCCTTAATCTCCATCAACTTTTCATCCTCATGTTGAGCCTTCTTGATTTTGTCGTCCAGAACAGGATGAACACTAAGGTGGTAGTTGTATTAGTGAGGTACCACACTTAGGTTCAACCTCATCATCTCTTCGCACAACTGCGGTACTTGCGTCACCAAGTGATGGCAATATGCCTTCTTACCGAGAGCGTCAGTCACCACATTTGTTTTACCAGGATGGTAGTGGATTTCCAAATCATAATCCTTTATTATCTCCAACCATCTCCGTTGCCTTAGGTTGAGGTCAGGCTGGGTAAAGATGTACTTAAGACTCTTATGGTCTGTATAGATCTCACACTTGTTACCGATCAAGTAGTGCCTCCAAATCTTAAGAGCATGCACTACTGCTGCCAATTCCAAGTCACGAGTCAGGTAGTTTTGCTCATGTGGCCTTAGCTGACGAGAGGCATAGGATACCACTCGTCGTTCTTGCATTAGCACACATCCTAGGCCATGTCTAGAAGCACCACAATAAATGACAAAGCTCTTGTGAATATCTGGTAGGACTAGGACTGGAGCTGTTGTGAGTCTCTCCTTCAACTCACGAAAACTTCGCTCACATGCTTCAGTCCACACAAACTTCTTGTCCTTCCTAAGAAGCTCAGTCATGGGTCGGGCTAGCTTGGAGAATCCTTCGATGAACCTTCTATAATAGCCCGCCATACCAAGAAAACTACGGATCTCTGAGACCGATGTTGGTTGCTTCCAAGATGATACTGCTTTGACCTTTTCTGGATCAACTGTCACTCCTTCGGCTGTGAGCACATGCCCAAAAAAGCTTACTTTTTGCAACCAAAATTCACATTTACTAAACTTGGCATAAAGTTGATGGCTCCTGAGTCGGTCCAAAACAACACGCAAGTGTTGCGCGTGCTCTTCCTCACTTCATGAATATACCAAGATATCGTCGATGAAGACAAAGACAAACTTATCTAGCTCTTGCATGAACACTCGGTTCATCAGGTTCATGAAGTAGGTAGGGGCATTGATTAATCCAAAATACATCACTGTGAACTCGTATTGTCCATACCAAGTCACCAATGCTGTCTTGGGTATATCTTCAGGTTTAATCCTCACTTGATGATACCCATACCTTAAATCAATCTTCAAAAAGAACTTGGTCCCCTTTAACTGGTCAAATAGATCATCAATCCGAGGTAGAGGATACTTGTTCTTGATGGTTACTGCATTAAGAGCTCGGTAATCCACACAGAGCCTCTTACTTCCATCCTTCTTCTCTATGAAGAGGACTGGTGTGCCCCATGGTGATGCACTAGGCCTTATGTATCCTTTCTCTTGTAGCTCATCCAACTGTTTCTTTAACTCTGGTAGTTCTGGGGTTGTCATCATGTAAGGTCTCTTAGCTATTGGGGCAGTTCCGGGAACTAGATCAATGGAAAACTCCACTTCCCTTTCTGGCGGCATGCCTGGTAATTCTTCAAGGAACACATCAACATACTCCTTAATTACTGGCACTTTCTAGGATGTTTCTGCCTTTATGTGATTTATAATCATCTCAGATAGGCTAGGATTCACGTGACAGGTGACGATCTTTCCTTCATGGTTTTTCACTATCACTACCCTCTGTGCACAAGCTGTGCTCCCGTTGCACTTGGCTAACCAATCCATACCAAGGATCACATCTATCCCGTGGGAGTCTAGCACTACTAGATTAACCAAAAATACTACCCCACTTAGGTTTAAAGGGATGTTGTTAACCCCTAAGTGACAAGGTAATAACCTCCTGATGATCTGGTTATTAAGGGCCTCCTAAGGGCTACTGTAGATATATCATGTGTCTCTATGAAGTGCGACGATATAAAGGAATGCGATGCACCAGAATAAAATAATACTGAAGCCAAAACTGACTGAACCAAGAACTCACCAAGCAGAACTCCTGGTGTTGCATCTGCCTCCTCGGCATAGACATGGTTCACTATGGCATTTCCAAAGGATTGTTGGGTCCTTGATGGTGCTCCACAGTTACCTCTAGCTGGTTGCCTCGGTCCATTAACAGAGTTGGATACGACGGATGGTGCTGGCTTGTTCTTGTAAGGGCAGTTGACGGCAATGTGGCCAGGCTCACGACAGTTGAAGCAAATCCTCTGGTTATGTGTGTGACTGACTCCAGACTGCTGAGGGCGGAAGGAGCCCTGGGGTTTAGCAGACTGCACTGGTTGCTTGAAAGTAGTAGTTGGTGCCTTGTAGGATACACCACTTTGACTCATCTGTCCAGAATGAGTAGGTTGGTGGGTCTTCTGCATAAAGTAAGTTGGTTGTTGGGTCCTCTGTCCTGAATAAGTAGGCTGAATAGTCCTTTGAAACTTCGCCTGCTGGAACACCTTCTTCCCCTCAAATTTCCTTTTCTTTTCCTGAAGCTCATGCTCTATGTTCTTCTCTGTGGTGATAGCCTTATTGACCATGGTATTAAAATCTGGATACACAGATGCTTCCATAAACTTCTTGATCTCAGTGTTTATACCACAAAGGAAGGCTTCCTGCTTCTTCTCTTCCGTATCAACCGCAGGAGGGTCATAACGGGATAATCCAGTGAACTTATGCAGATACTCTGTCATAGTCAGGCCCTTCTGCTTAAGGTTCATGAACTCTTCCTTCTTCAGCTTCACAATGCTACTAGGGATGTGGTGCTCCCTAAATAACTTCACAAACTCATCCCAAATCATGGTCTTGGCGTCTGCATGCATTCCTCTGTAGTTGTGCCACCATGCTAAAGCAGGTCCTCTCAGCTGTTGGACTGCAAGTAGAACCTTATCTTGCTCATTAGCATGGACCACCTCAAATTTCATCTCAATCTCTCTTAACCAGTCATCTGCCTCTATGGGGTCCTCAGATCCAGCAAACTTGGGTGGGTTCATCCTGTTGAAGTCTGCGATCTGGTGATTGTTCTGAGGTGCTGGCTGGCAGTTGTTGATGCCATTGTTGCCCTGAGCAGCAAGTGTGTTCGCCAGCATTTCGAGGAGTCGAGCCTGGCGATCCAAAATGGCAGTCAGGTTATAGGCAGGTGCATGTGGGGCTGGCAGGATAGGTGTACTCTCCGCTGTCTCATTCTCGTGTAGTGCAGACGGTATCTCACGCGGTCATTGTTCCACCTCATGTCCGTTCCTTGCTCGGCTCGAGCGGCGAGACATCTGCGACGTGGAAATCGTGGGGTTTAGATTATATTTATTAAGGTATATTAATGTGAATCCTATTAGTTTATAATTACTACTATTATTATCTACTTATTTTTATTTTTATTTTTATTATTTTATGTATGTGTATGTGTATGTATATATATACACATATTAATTGAGTAATATATAAGTATATACTTTTATACCACACAAACCACACAAAACATCAAACACTGCAAGCAACAAACCAAACATTCGTTCATTCAAGCAACTGGGTACATGGTTCATTGGGCATGTCGTCCCTAAGTTTGTCTCCTTAAGGGTCAGTCGGGACCTATGCCTGACTACTAGGCCCTACATCTTGGTCTTCGGAGTCTTCGTTGGTCGCTCGGGGTGATGTTGTAGGAGTGGGTGGTACATGCTCACAAATCCTCCTCCGAGGGTTGGGCAACTTGTACACTGGAGTTCCTTCCAGCACAAGCGGTTCGGCCATTTCACAGGCATAGCGATCTTTGCGCTTGGCTCGGTCTACGAGGTACACACCTCTGAGGAGCTTGCTATGGCGGTCGGCCTGCTCCCTAAGGTTCTCCTCTGCCAAGGCGACACGGCTTTCAACGCCCGCAACACGGGCCTCAGCCTGCGCTAAGGCTAGCTTAGCCTTTCACCAAGGCGTCTCCAAGGTCTCTGCATGCTTGATGAGGGTCTTCACACGCTGGTTCAACTGGTCGCACATATTGTCTAGGTTCAATAAATAGCCTGACATGGCGACAACTGTGGGGTCATCTTCGGTGGATCCAAGGCTTTCAAGGTTGCGGATCCTAGCCATTCATGCAGGACGACTACGATCCAACGGTGGGAAGTACTTCATGGGTGTAGAACCCAGATGCCAATCAAACATGTGGCACAGATACTTCAGAGCTTTGCGGGCCACAAGTTGGCAAGTGTCTTTCATGCGGCATCCAGTGGTGGTGATATTCCATGTCTTCATCTCCAGGAACCTCTCAATGGCGCCGATGTGCACGGTAACCTCACAACTCTCGGTGCCATGCTCCACGAACTCGTGACCCATGTACTTCGAACGGTCCGAAATACCGAGTCGCATTGTGGCGGCATAGAGCACCTTGGGGAAGCCATCTTCGTTGATGCAGAAGGTGGTGACACGGTCTTGAGACATCTAGCTCAAAACAAGGCAAGGGTTAGATGAGAGCAAAACCTATCACTAAGGTCCTACGTTCAAGGGTCCCTATAGGAAAACCATTCTAGGGTCTCCTACGGTCACCTACGCCCTAGGGTCCGCATCCTACAACCAAGTATGGCTCTGATACCACTTGAAGCTTCTCGACCCATAAGATCAGAACTAAACATGTAATATTATTACCAAGAACAGAGTTCGGTACATAATATTACATTATAAGTGGAACCACAACCATACATAGCTTTATTTCAGCGGCATAGCCTTATGGATAAACACAATAACGGCTAACAACATAGCTATAACAGTAGCCAACACAACTAGTACATCCTCGTCATCCATGGTTCCACTACACACGAGCTTGGGTGCGGACGCGATCCTACTTGAAATCCTCCGGCACGAAGTCGTGATCCTATGAAAAAATATATCACAACATTTTAGTACAAAAGTACTCCGCAAGATCCACCTCGCCCTTCGGGAGGGGGAATACACAGATATAAATGCAATGCACAAGGTAAATAACAATGTAACCTAATGCAACTAATGCAAGTGAAGATATCCATATCACTCATCTCAATCTCACCATAGGTGGCTTTCTAGTTGTTAGGACCACACCGTAACCCATCCTATACCGAGGACACGGCCATCCGAATGGATTTTACACTCTGCAGAGGTTGTACGTTGTACCCACATGCACGAACCATCAACGACAGCCCGACATAGCCGACACCCAATCGAAACATCACCCAGACCAGTCGTCCCAAACCCCATAACAATATCATCAGTGAGCTCAGTAATCCCTCAACACAACTTTCTCTCCACCGTGGACGACTGTCGGGCTAGCCACCGGGATTAGGCTAAGCCCCGCCCATACAGGGACATGTGGTCGTACTGAAAGGAATTTAGGTGAGATGTCAAAACAACTCGGTCCTTAAGGCTCACCAGGGCAGCCTCCATACACACATCACGATCCCATCTGCCGGTACCCTAAAAACCATACACCCCCTGAGGTTACAAAGATCTCAAGGGAAGGACGTCTACTCAAATTGAAGACCCTCTGAGGCCCACTTGTCAGACATAACCGGATCTGCTTCTCCAATATGGTTAACTCCTAGGTTGCCACGTGTACTGCCAGACCGGAGCTACTACCCACAAGGGTGAAGCTCCGGGCTAGGTACCGAAACGGCACCTCCGGACTTAACCCCTGACCGAGAGAAGCTCCGGACCTGACACGGGCCAGACCACCCCGGAGCTTCCCGCTTCCCACAAGCAAGCTCCGGAGCTGCCACGTGTTCAAACGTCGGAGCTGGCCACCTCAAACATCCGGAAGACATTGTAACGACTCCGGATCTTCAAAGGATAGCCGCGGACTTCAAGACCCGATTAATTGTCATTAATTCCATGTTAATGACACTTAATCGGACAATCTTAACACCTGTAACGGCATTGTCGGAGCCCGTTACAGGGTTATTAACAACAATTAATCGTGTATCAATACCAGTAACCGCCGGGGCCACATGTCGAGCCAGGCTAACTTGTAACGGTTTGTCCTTGTACTATAAAAGGACAAACCGACGATACACGAAGGCCTCTCGAACGCTCTCAGGCACACACGCATTGACGTGAGCTTTCATACATAAACTAATACAACACCACACACCCGTGGAGTAGGGTATTACGCTCAGGCGGCCCGAACCACGTAAACCACTGTGTCTCTCGTGTCCAATCGTGATTCACCTTCTTGAGTCTCCGCGCGCCCACACCGAACTACAAACTCCTTCAACACTTTAGTAGTGTCAGGAGATCTGCCGACTCCAACAGTCGACAGTTGGCGCGCCAGGTAGGGGCACGCATGAGATTTTCAAGAATGGTGAATTCTGCGGCTGGATCATCCAACGGGCAACCTGCTGCTCAGGCTGTCGGGGGCAATCCCGCCAACATGCAGCCACCAGCAGGAGCCTCAGCACCAGCAGGAGTCACACTTCCACCACCACCATCTTCTCCGGCAAGACGTGCCGGGCAACACGATGGTGCGCCGACGTCACATATTGCGCCGGCAAGTCGTGACAACCCACAACACGCGCTCCATGCAGCGCGTGCTCTTCTCCAACGACCACCACCTCCGGATGCATCTCAAGATGCCATGGAGCAATGGAGGGCTGATGTTGAGCATTTGGTCGCAGCAGCGGCCGAACGCCTCAACAACCAGGGTCCTCCTCCTTCAGGGCGAGCCCCGTCGCAGCGACGAACGTTGTCTGGAAGACTTGGTCCACATGTCTCCAACTACCGAAGACGAGCTGCGTCACAGCAAGTGACGTCGTTGCCCTCTGGGGCACGACGCACCCATACGGTATCTCGGCTTTCGACACATGACCTCCGGGCGGAGCTAGATCGCCGATACCGCCAATAGGATGGCCGTGTCCATATCGAGCGAGCTCGAGAAAGACGGGATGCTCAAGACCTTTCTACTCTGGAAGGAGTAGGAGGAGGCTGTTCCGCCCTAGCCATGCACCTGCGCATGGTTAGATGGCCACAGAAGTTCCGACCACACTTGCCGGAAAAATTCGACGGGACTGTCAACCCCGTAGAATTTCTGCAGATATACTCCACTGCAATCTTAGCAGCTGGAGGAAACGAGGCCGTAATGGCCAACTATTTTCCAGTGGCCTTAACTGGGACCGCCAGGTCCTGGTTTATGAGCCTTCCACCCAACTCTATTGACAGTTGGGAGGAGCTGTGCCGTCAGTTCACTGCCAACTTCGGGAGTTCATATACCCGACCGGGCACTGAACTAGACCTTTTTGCGGTTGTGCAAAAAGGGGGAGAATCTTTGCGGTCATTCATCCAGAGGTTCTCTCAGGTACGCAACACAATCCCTTCTATCTCAAGCGCTTCTGTCATTGTGGCATTTAGACAGGGTGTACGAGACAAGAAGATGTTGGAGAAGCTGGCGATCAAAGAGATCACAAGCGTCACGGAGCTCTTCAGCTTGGCAGACAAATGTGCCAGAGCTGCGGAGGGCCGTGAAATGCACTCCAAACCAACCTTGGAGGATCACAAAAAATCCTCCAAAGAAGAAGCCGCTACCTCTGGGAGTGGCAAGAAGAAAAAGAAGACCAACGGCAAGAAGAAGCCGTCGGCCGGCACGTCCAACGTTGCAGCCACTGCAACTCCTGGTGGCCGGGGGCCACGCCCCGAGAAGCGACCTCGACCGTCCTCCGAAGACGGCGGCAAATCCAAGATGTGGTGCCCCATTCACAAAATGGGCAGCCAGAGGCTGGAAGACTGCCGAGAGGTCCAAAACCTTGCCGAGCGCTACAACAAGCGCTGGGAAGGGTCTCCTTTCCGACAGAGGGAGGGGAAACAAAAGGTTGACGAAGCTCCGGCTGAAGAGGAGTTAGGGTTTCAGGACCCCAAAAAGGTCCTGAAGGCCGTCTACACCTCCGTCGACGATGACTCCGACGTCTCCGACAACGAGCGTCGGAAAACCATGAACACCATCTTTGGTGGATCATGGGATATCACTTCTCGTCGTGTCATCAAGACTATGCGACGGGATATGGCTGTTGTAGCTCCTACAGCTAGACCGGAGCCACATCGAAAGTGGATGGACACACCCATCACTTTTGATGCTTCGGACTGTCCTCAAAGCATGGTCGGAGCTGGTTAATTACCCTTGATGGTATCTCCCACCATCAACAACATCCAGCTCCATCATGTTATGGTGGATGGAGGTTCGGGGCTGAACCTTATAAGCTTTGAAGCTTTTACCAGACTTCAGCTTCGACCTTCGGATCTTCAGCCCTCTCGACCATTCTCCGGAGTAGGTCCGGGGGCCATTACCCCACTCGGAGCTATAATTCTTCCCGTTACCTTCGGGACACGGGAGAAGTACCGCACTGAGAAGTTGGTCTTCGACGTCGCTCAGATCAACTTACCATTCAACGCCATCTTGGGTAGACCTGCCCTATACAAATTTATGGCAGCTGCTCATTATGGATACTTGGTGTTGAAGATGCCAACACTAGTAGGCGTTCTCCGGATTCGTGGAGATCGCACCGCCGGAGTAACTGCTCTGGAGGAGCCCCATGCACTCACCACTGCGCAAGAGGAGGACTCCAGACAGGGGCAAGCTCCAAAACCTCCGAGCATTCGGCAACGAGGCTCAACCTCTGCTCCCCGTGTGCAGCCAAGCGGCGACACCGACATCCCCGTCAAAGTCGTCCAAATTGGTTCCGATGTCACTCAAACCACCCGCATATCGGGTGGATTGAATGACAAATAGGAACTCGAGCTCATCACTTTCCTCCGGGCTAACGTTGACGTATTTGCTTGGCAACCGTCACAAATGCCTGGGATCCCCAGGGAAGTGATTGAGCACAATCTGAAGATTTACCCCGATGCTCGGCCTGTGCATCAGAAACCTCGGAAGCAATCTGTAGAGCGACAGAACTTCATCCGACAAGAAGTGAAGAAGTTGCTCGAAGCCGGATTTATCCGAGAAGTCTTCCATCCAAAATGGCTGGCGAACCCAGTCGTTGTGCCCAAGGCCGACGGGAAACTTCGGATGTGCATCGACTACACCACACTGAATAAGGCATGTCCAAAAGATCCATTCCCACTACCTAGAATAGATCAGATAGTGGATTCCACCTCCGGGTGCGAGTTACTGTGTTTCCTAGACGCATATTCTGGATATCATCAAATCAGGATGTCTAGGGAGGATTAAGAGCATACTTCATTCATCACAGTAGATGGATTGTATTGTTACACAGCCATGCCGTTTGGTCTCAAGAATGCAGCTTCAACTTTTGTACGAGCTATGTACAAAACTTTCGAAGAACTCATCAGAGACATAGTGGAAGTGTACGTCGATGACATCGTGGTCAAAGTCAAGAACAAGGAGTTCCTTTTGGACACCTTGCAGGCTGTCTTCGACAAGCTGCGGGCCACCCGCACGAAGCTAAACCCAGACAAGTGCGTCTTCGGGGTTAGTTCCGGAAAGCTTCTTGGTTTCCTGGTAAGTCACCGTGGCATAGAGGCTAATCCGGCGAAGATAAAAGCCATTGAAGACATGCGGCCACCAACCCGCATCAAAGACGTCCAAAAATTAACTGGATGTCTAGCAGCCCTTAGTCGGTTCATTTCAAGACTGGCGGAAAGAGCACTTCCCTTCTTCAAGTTACTGAGGAAGTCCGGACCATTCCAATGGTCTGAAGAAGCAGAGAAGGCATTCCAGGAGCTGAAACAGTTCCTCACCACCCTACCAGTCTTGGTAGCTCCGAACCCTGGTGAGCCTTTATTGCTTTACATTTCAGCTACTGACGAAGTCGTCAGTATGGTTCTGGTTGCGGAGAGACCGGAACTACCCAATACTCAGGAATCCAGACTCCTTCGGGAGGGTCCGGAGGTTCCTGAAAGCGGGTCTGGGTCCCAGCTCCCAGACTTAAACCCACAGGAAGCCACTTCAGAGGACCCGTACCCCTCTAAGAAAGTCCAGGTCATTTCTGAAGAAGCTCCGGGTTCCTCCACCCAGAACCCGGAGGTCCCCGAAGAGACTCTGGACCCCTCCGGGAGGGTCCGGACCAATGAAGAGGAAGCTCCGGACCCCTCCGGGAGGGTCCAGACCATTCAACGCCCGGTATACTTCATCAGTGAAGTGTTACATGATGCCAAGACTCGATACCTAGAGGTGCATAAACTGATTTATGCAGTTCTTATTGCCTCAAGGAAGCTTCGACACTATTTCCAAGCTCACAAAGTCTCGGTGGTGACCTCATATCCACTTCGAGCGATCCTGCATAATCCCAATTCAACTGGGAATATTGCAAAGTGGGCAGCGGAATTGGCTGAATTCGATCTTGAATTCATTCTGAGACAAGCAATCAAGAGTCAAGCATTGGCAGATTTCGTGGCAGAATGGACTCCCTCTCCATTAAACCCCGGGGGCCCCAGCGAGCAGAAGACGGAACCTCAAGTTCCAACCTTCACTAAGCCTCACTGGACCCTTTACTTCGACGGCTCCATGCAGAAGCAGGGAGCCGGAGCTGGAATCCTTCTCCTCGCACCAACTGGGGAGAAGGTGAAATACATGGTACACCTTGACTTCAAGGCAACCAACAACATGGCGGAGTATGAAGCACTCATCTATGGATTAAAGGTGGCACTATCATACGGTGTCAAGCAATTGTTGGTCAAAGGAGATTCACAACTCGTCATCAAGCAGGTGAAGGGTGAATGCTCCTGCAATAATCTCCAGCTGGCTGCTTACCTCCTTGAAGTCCAGAGGCTTCAGAAGGACTTCGAAGTCCTAGACCTTCACCATGTTCAACGTGCTCACAACGCTGAAGCTGACGAACTCTCGACCAAGGCGTCAACTGGAGCTCCGGCTCCTGACGGAACCTTTGACCGGAGGTTGTCAAAACCCACAGTTCAGCCTGCCGAACTGAACGAAGGGGGCGAGATCAGCATCCCGAAGCTGACGGTCCCGATGGCCCTGTTACCATGGCAGCCATCAAGGGTCGTAGGTGCTGCCGGAAGCTCCGAGCAACCCAGCACGCAAGACTCAAATGCTCAAGTCAGTTCCGATGCATGGATCTCGGAGATCCGGAGCTACTTGAAAGACAACATCCTTCCTGACGATGATGTATCCGCTGATCGGGTAGTTAGATTGGCTAAAAGATACACGTTGGTAGAAGGGGATCTCTACCGGCGCGGTGCCAACGGCATCCTAATGCGCTGCATCACAAGGGAAGAAGGCTGCGAGCTTCTCGCAGAAATCCATGGAGGCGAGTGTGGGAACCACGCATCTTCCCGCACGCTGGTCGGAAAAGCCTTTCGGCATGGCTTCTACTGGCCTACAGCGCTCCAGGATGCCACTAAGATGGTGAAGAAATGCAAAGCATGCCAATTTCATGCAAAGCAAATTCATACACCTGCTCAGTCCTTACAAATGATACCTCCCACATGGCCTTTCGCTGTGTGGGGGATGGACATCTTGGGACCCTTCCCTAGAGCCGTCGGAGGTTACAAGTTCCTGTACGTCGCCATCGACAAGTTCACCAAGTGGCCGGAAGCAACTCCCGTTGTGACGATCAACAAACAATCAGCAATCAATTTTCTACAATCCATCGTGAGCAGATTCGGAGTCCCAAATAAAATCATCACTCATAATGGGACTCAATTCACAAGCTCCGCATTTCAAGGATATTGCGAAGACCTCGGCATACAAGTTTGCTACGCTTCCGTAGCTCATCCTGCCAGCAATGGACAAGCCGAGAGAGCAAATGCAGAGATCCTTAAAGGACTCAAAACACGCACTTATGAGCGCTTGAAAAAGCACGGAGCCAATTGGATCGAAGAGCTTCCGCCCACTCTATGGGCCAACAGGACCTCTCCAAATCGGGCAACCGGAGAAACACCCTTCTTTCTGGTGTACGGAGCTGAGGCGATCCTTCCTCCGGAAATCACCTTGGGTTCCCTCCGAGTCCGAACCTTCGACGAAGCCGCGCAGGACCAGCTCCGGCGTGAAGACCTAGACCTCCTCGAGGAGGGAAGGTGCCAAGCAGCTGTTCGGAATGCCCGATACCGCCAAGCTCTACGGCGCTATCACCAGCGGCATGTACACAACCGACAGCTCGAGGAAGGCGATCTGGTGCTACGGAGAATACTATCCAGAGATGGGCAAAACAAACTCTCCCCCGGCTGGGAAGGGCCCTTTCGAGTGATCAAAGTATCCCGTCCCGGAAGCGTTCGCTTGGCTACCGAGGATGGGACACCTCTCCCAAATCCTTGGAACATCGAGCACCTCCGTAAGTTCTACGCTTAATTCCACGGAGGTGAGTCTTAAGTAACTTGAAATGTATATTATAGAGTCATTGTACAGAGTCGGGTAGTTCCTCCGGGAGAGCATCCGAACCTTCCCCGAAAGGTTTGAAAAGCTCATGCAACACTTGACACAGTCTCCGGACTAAAAGTGTGGCCAACTACCCTGGGTCAAACGAGAAACCAAACACACTTAGCCTGGTTCCGTACCCTAAGAGTGTACTTGTTTCCCCTGTACCCCGGACCTATAATGAAAGACATCTTCATGTGAAATAGACTCCACGTGATTCATTTTTGCATAGGCTCGACATTTTTATTTTTCTCTTTCTTGTCTATAACAGAAACGTGCAATTCTTAAGAAGTTCTAGTTTGACCGGTTTACATACAATTCGAGTTGAATTGTCAGATTTTTTGGATTTAAATATCGTCTGTGGCCAACTCGCCTGAAAGCCGCCAAGCCATTCTAGGGTCGGAGTGCGCTATCGACTTAGCCTGGTTAAGCACCCTAAGTACGCCACTCTACCTACATCCCGGCAGGCCAAAGTAAGGTGGGTACATGGACAATTGGATCTAAAAGAAAAAGACAATTCATCCAGTCGTATTAAAAATCGCGTTCAACTTAAAATTTTCTTGAGAACCGTAAGCCGCGACGAAGTTATAGACAAGGAACGAATTTTACTATTTTTCTTGGCTTAAGTGTGCAGGAAAAACGAACCCTACGTTGATGGAGAAAAACCGGAGCTAACCAAGCTCCGACTCCCACCAGAGCGTCAACCGTCGGTGTTGACTAAAAGATGGTGAGAAGACTCCGTCACTGGAGTCTGTTGCCAACAAACTAAGTGTGGCAAAGGTCATTGCCGGAGCTGCTAAGCTCCGACACCTTGGAGTATTAACTACCGACACTCAACGTGTTGATAGAGGCTATTGCCGGAGCTACTAAGCTCCAGCGATGGACAGTGCCGGAGCTTCTAAGCTCCGACAACTTCAGGGGACCTTCACTGTCAAAAACTTCGGACCTAAATTCCACAAGTTCAAAGCAAATTCGTCTTCAACAAAACTCAACATCCTTTTGGTACATGTCCACAATCAAATTGTGCACATCTACCAGGGGGCCAAGTGAAGATAAAGATGTTGAAGACAGAAAATGAAATTCGCAAGCAAAAAATTGGGGATTTCATTTCATCTGAAGACCGGAGATTACATCTGGAGACAAAGGATTACAAAATTGAGGAAGAAGAGAAGATACAAGTAAAGGCTAAAAGAGACGGTCCTAGACCCTATGGAAGAACTCGGCGACCTTCTGGGCGACCTCCGACACGCGGGCTCGGGTAGCTTCGCCTTCTCCTTCGACGGGGCCTTCAAGCACCGGGTCCAGAGGAAATCGAGGGTTCCAGCTAGTGTAGCACGTCAACACATATTCTGTGACGTTCCTAGCCAGGGATTGCCCCTCGACCTCCAGCTGGTCCGCGATGACGTCGCCCACCTTGGAGAGCTTGCTGCCTGCGGCGCTCAACGCTTGCAACGCAAGGTCCGGCTCCGGCTCCGGATCATCCGGGTGCACGGGGCTGAAACCCATCGGCGTCAGCACGTCGTCGGCCTTGCCCAGGAACTCCCAAATCTGCAGGGAGTCCGCCTTCCTCAAGTTCTTCATCTCCTCCAGGGATCTCCGGGCCGCCGTCAGCTCCGAATTCTCGCGGGCGAGGCGCTCAACTTCTTTGGCGTTTTGCTGGATCTTCGCAGCAACCCGCTTCTCAAGTCTTCCGAGCTCCTCCTCCCGGAGGTGGATCTTGTTCCGGCGGTCGACTAGGTCCTTCTCCCTAGCCTCTACTTTCTTCTCCCGGGCGACAAGGGCACACTCGTATTCGTAGAGTTCCTGCCCCCGCACCCAGGTCTTCTCCTCCTCCTCGAGGCAGCGCTCTTCTAATTTCTTAGCGCGCTCCTCGAGGCCCTTGTCTGCCAGAGCTGTTTTCTCGGCGAGCTCTTCTTCCCGTCGCAAGACGTCATCCCGTAGCTCTAGGAGTTTTTGCTCCTCATCCTCGAGCCGTCTTTCCCTCCCTTCAAGTGCCTCTCGGCGCTTGATGAGTGCGGTGCTGATGGCCTCGAGCTGATCAAACCGAGCATTGGCCGCGTCGTTAGCAGCCTTAGCTTGGTCGTGGAACTCCCGGGATTGAGCATCGAGGGCGTGAGTCATGCTCCCCCTCTCGTCCAGCAGCTCACCCCAGAGCTCCAGGCGGATCTTCTCCCGCTTGATCCACTCCTTGTCATCCGCAAGCCTCGACTGTGCCAGCTTAGTCTCAAAGTGGAGCCGATTACGCCACCGCCTAAGGGTTTGGCGCTCCTCTTCAAGAGCCTTGCTGTCGTGGAAGAAGGCCAGTTGGACCTGACGTAGACTGGAGCAGGCGTTGTCGATGGACATCGACAGCGAGATGGGCTCCGGACCTTCTAGGATCCCTTCTGCTGGTTCCAGCGGGTCTTCACATACAAAAATTGGGTCCCACTCTACGAGAGTGGAACCCTGAGCTTCCAAAGCGCTAGGGCCTTCCTCCGGGGTGGCCTCAGTCGCCATCGAAGGAGGTCCCGCCACCAAGTCTTCATTTGCCCCCTCAGGCTTGGGGCCAGCGACTTCGTTCAGGCACTCTGGCTCTGCCACAGGTACCATCGACGTCGTCGCCTCCAGGGCAGGAGCCGCTACTGGCTCCGGTCGGGACATCACTTCTGAGGGAGGCTCAAGCTCCCTCGCCTCTTCAGTCGCCGGCTCTGCGGCCGACGCTCCAACAATCACCGGCTCTGCGGCCGGCGCTCCAACAATCACCGGCTCTGCGGCCGGAGCTTCGGAAGTAACCGGCTCAATTGCCGGAACTACTTCGATTTCCGGCTCGCATACCGGGGCTTCAGCCACCTCCGGCTCAATCGCCGGGGCTTCGGCACTTTCCGGCTCCGAAGCCAGGACTGCTACTTCCTCCGACTCAACAGCCGGAGCTTCTACTACTGCAGCACCAGGACCCGGAGCTTCCACTTCCGGGACGGGTGCCGCTGGCGCATCTTCATTCCCGTGGTCCGGCGCTACCACAGGAACTTCTGGAGACGAGTCGAGGTCCATGACCACGACAGCCGGCGCCGGAGCTGTCGCAGCCTCCGCTTGGGGCGGCACCGGGACTGGAGCAGAAGCCCTCGCAGCCTCAGACACTGTGGCTGAGGGTGGAGCTTCACTCCCCTTCTTGGGAACACTGCAGATGAAGAATGAAGAAATTAAGCAAACAGACGCTACAATTAAAAAGTTAATCGAGGTAAAAAAGAAAAATTACCTTGGGAGGCTCCCGCACCAGCTTGCGCGGAACCTCTTTCCCGGACGATCTGGGCTGGCCACGGTCGGCGTAGGAGCTCCTGGAGGACCCCCAGGACTTGCCACAGCTGCGGGCGTTTCCCGAGTCGGAGCTCTCCCTGATCGGGAGGAACTCCTGGACCTGGAGGCCCTCACCGCTCCAGATGCCGGAGTCGCGCGCCCGGAGCTAGCACCGCAGGAGGGATCCACCGCGGGGACAGTCGCACTCCGGGAGGATCCCACCGCCGGAACAGTAACGTTCCGGAAGGACCCCACCACGGGGACAATCGCCACGGCAGCGGAGGATCTTCCTTCCTGAGGAGGGGGAACCGGGGGGGAAGTGGCAGGCCCGACGGATCTTCCGTCAGCATGTCGCAGCTTTCTCTTCCGGCTCTCCGGCTCCTCCGCCAGCTCCTTGCCCTTGCCGATGACCTCAGCTCTTGGCTGTGGGACAGGGGCGGAGCCGCCTTCGGACAACCCGGGGATCGCCAACCGGGTAGTTGATCTTCTCTCGACGACACCAAGGTCGTCAAGTGCGGGCATCTTTCGCCGGAGCTCCCTGTTGAACTCAACTTCCACGTTCAGAGGGAGGAAAGCCGGCGGCGGAGTCAAGTAATCTCCGTCAACGTCGATGCCGTGCTGGAATTTCTTGAGGTGAAACTCCAAGGACTTCCCCACCATGCTGGACTTCAACCCGGTCTCAACCCGGTCCTCGTCCATCACGCTGTTGAGGGCCCAGGCGAGCTTCTCCCTCCTCTTCAGCGGCGCCCACCGCCTGGGGAGTCAATCCTCCCTCCACACATTGGCGGATCCTGGTCAGGACAGGGTCGAAAGCTGCCGCCAGCACCGGAACTTCGCTCCATATCGACGTGTCAATACCGGGCAGACCGTCTGGCAACTCCAACCGCTCATGCTTCTCCACCCGGACGACTACCCTATCTTTCTTCCAGTCATCCCACTTCCCGGAAGGGAATGACCGGAGGTACTTGAACGGGCATTTCTTGCGCTTCACGAAGTAGTAGAAGCCAAGATACTCATCGCTTCGGCCGGTGGTTTGGACGGTGAAGAAGGTTCGGAAGAGCTCGATGCAGGGAGGGATGCCCACTCACATCTCGCAGAAGTGGACAAAGATGGACACAAGGAGAATGGAGTGAGGGCCAAGGTGGTACAGCTGCAGACCATAGAAGTCCAGCAGCATCAAGAAGAAAGAAGAAAACGGTGGGATCAGCCCCACCATGGCGTACGAGGAAAAGTACACCATCTCGCCAGCGTGCTCCTTTTCAAAGGGGAGCCCTCCGCCGGCGCGGATCGAGCGGTTGAAGAAGTCCGAAGACCACCCCATGAGGGCCCGGACCTTCTTCAGATCGCTGTCAGTCTTCAAGCGACTCTCACGCAGACCCAACTCCATCGCAGCACAGCTAGGCAGGAGAAGAGGAGCAAAGCACGAGTTGGGAGTTTGAGCGCAAGAACAGATGGAAGCGTAAAGAACTCCCGACGGTGCACTTTTCTTCTTAAGTAAGCCCTCGCAACGCTTGGATGGAAACTGCAGGGGAGTCAAGGATACTACTCAAGAATTCAACCCTGCCGATGACAAGAGGGCCCGGGACCACCCTGACGATCAATTCGAGGCTCTTACCCAGGCGAACAGTTGTCATCACGAGGCGGGAAACCCAAAGGCGGCGACCTGACAAGGCGCGCGGAACCGATACGGTTTTCGTATTGGGAACCGGCGACCTTCAATTGCGAGAGATCCGCACGTCAAAGATCTTATCTGCCGCCTGAAGTGCGCCACGCGTCGGGATTTAACCGTAAAGCCCCGCCAACGGCACCTCCGAAGACCCTTGAAGACCCAGTTCAAGAGTCGCGAGTATGGACCCACCTCCGACGGAATGACTTCACCCCGGTGACTTTCCCCGGAGGTAGGTCCAAGGGGCCACTGTCGGTACCCTAAAAACCATACACCCCCTGAGGTTACAAAGATCTCAAGGGAAGGACGTCTACTCAAATTGAAGACCCTCTGAGGCCCACTTGTCAGACATAACCGGATCTGCTTCTCCAATATGGTTAACTCCTAGGTTGCCACGTGTACTGCCAGACCGGAGCTACTACCCACAAAGGTGAAGCTCCGGGCTAGGTACCGAAACGTCACCTCCGGACTTAACCCCTGACCGAGAGAAGCTCCGGACCTGACACGGGTCAGACCACCCCGGAGCTTCCCGCTTCCCACAAGCAAGCTCCGGAGCTGCCACGTGTTCAAACGTCGGAGCTGGCCGCCTCAAACATCCGGAAGACATTGTAACGACTCCGGATCTTCAAAGGATAGCCGCGGACTTCAAGACCCGATTAATTGTCATTAATTCCATGTTAATGACACTTAATCGGACAATCTTAACACCTGTAACGGCATTGTCAGAGCCCGTTACAGGGTTATTAACAACAATTAATCGTGTATCAATACCAGTAACCGCCGGGGCCACATGTCGGGCCAAGCTAACTTGTAACGATTTGTCCTTGTACTATAAAAGGACAAACCGACGATACACGAAGGCCTCTCGAACGCTCTCAGGCACACACGCATTGACGTGAGCTTTCATACATAAACTAATACAACACCACACACCCGTGGAGTAGGGTATTACGCTCAGGCGGCCCGAACCACGTAAACCACTGTGTCTCTCGTGTCCAATCGTGATTCACCTTCTTGAGTCTCCGCGCGCCCACACCGAACTACAAACTCCTTCAACACTTTAGTAGTGTCAGGAGATCTGCCGACTCCAACAGTCGACACCATCCTTATGATAAAACTCATCGTAAGTCTACCACCACGGTAGCACTTATACTAGCACTAACCTGTATGCCCCGATCACAACTCATACTCTCACCACCCATACAACAAACAAGGAGCAATATCATCATGCATAATCTCATCATAACAATTTGCAATAAATAAAAGGTAATATGGCTTCTCTCTGTCCCTCAACCATCTCACGTGCAACAAATGCAATGACTTAATCTACTGCCTACAATGGATGAACCTCACATAGGAACAATATGATCAAAAGGGGTGAGTGGAACTTGCCTTCGCTACCATCGGCTGTGTCGTTCTCCTGCTCAGTTAGCTCCTCCGGGTTCTCTTCCGGTACCTGGTCTGCTCTGTAACGCACACAGAAACAAGCATACAAAGCAAGACAAACATATGTCAACACATCGTACAAATTTGGTTGTATTAAATAGAATATGATTTTATATGATTTTTAGAGGAAGAATCAGATTAATCAGAGTTTTTATGAGTAAGATATGGATTTTATAGTTTGGTGGCTGGATTAATATTTAACTAAGGGATTTGGATTATAGTTTGGGTCAAAGCTTCTCAGCCCACACGGGGGGTGATTTGATCCAGGGACCCACGACTTAGTTTACATGGCTGGCAGTATGCGGTTCCCTTTTTTTCTTGCTTGGCGTGAGATGCTCAAGGCAGTGCATTAAGGCTGGTCAACTTTTGAACCTACACTCATGCATGTGGACCAAGGCTTAATTAAGTATCATATTTGATTAGCTCATTGGCTGTCCCAATAGAAGCATACCGCATACGAGCTCTTCTTCTACATCCGTCCAGGAGGCCTGGGTTGCCTCGTCGGCTCAATTCCAGGAGGGAAAATGAGGAGGAGGTAGCCTGGAGGAGGGGAAACGGCTGCTCAGGCCACAACGACTTCACTGGAGGCATTCGGCATGAATTGTGGGAATCAACGGTGGGTTGGGAGGAGGCGGCCATGGCGGCTGGTGGTCGCCGCCAACTCGGAGGAAGAGGGGATTCGTCTTGGGGACAATTTTGGGAGATGGAGTAGGCGCTAGAGGTGCTCACCTTGGTCGCGGTCCAGCCGGGAAGAGCTTCTCACCGAGGATCGACGCATCAGTCTAGTCGTCGCCACGCAGGGAGGTCAAAACGGGCACTAGAATTCGGCCGATGAGTGTGAGGCACGGCTATGGCGAAGCTGGGCTCGTCGAGGTCGATTTATAGGCAGGAAAGGTGGTGGGAGGCCAGCTTTGTTGAAGTAAAATCATTGGGGCACAGTTAATTTGCTGTACTCGTGTGCCGAACTCGGTCGGGCGGTGCGTCGCATAGTGAGGGGTCCTCGCTGTGTCTGCGCGAGTTGTCGTGTCCATTGGTCGTCGATAATCTGCGTGGCTGGCGAGGCGGACACTATTGTTGTCGCTTCGTGAGTGAAGGAGGTAGATAGCTGTCGTGTCGCCGGAGCAGCGGCTGACGGATTAGCATGCTATACAGGGGTTCTGGAGACTTCTGGGGAAACAGAGAAGGAAGGAGAGCGAGCTCGGCTCCCTGCCATTGCGTGCTCCCGGCTCAGAGTTTTGGTCAGAGAAGAAAATGTGCTATCCGTTTTGGGTGAAGGAAGAAGAAGAGTGTTTCCTGCTATTAGGGAAAGAGAAGGGGCAGCTTGCAAATGGAACAAGGTAGTCTGACAAAAGTGGCGTGAGCTGTGCTTGCTGTAGGGATTGCAGCGTGGTCCCTATCCTTTATCTCCCTTTTTTATTATTTGTTCTTAACTGAACTTTATAGCTGCTCTGGCGTTAGTTTTATTTCATAACATGTTTGTTACTCCATTTCACCTATTCATTTTATTTGTTTTATAACCAGAATCATTATTCACTTTTGATTAAATTAATGGTTATATATATGTTGGTGACATAGATATGTGTATATATTTATTAATTGATTTTTTTCAGTTTCTTTCATTTTATTTATTACTACTTCTCTTTTGGCAGTGTAATTTCATTAGTGTGCAAAAATACCGTAGATAATTAAATATATATAAGCGCGACTTATTAGTTGCGAAAATTAGGATGTTACAACGAGTCCAGCTGCTACCATTGGCCCATTATTCAAAGCATCCGCGGCAGGAGTTGAAGATACTCGGAATATAGATCGGAGGTTATGCGACAAGGACGCGGCTTCGGTGCTCCCATTCGGTGCTCCCGTAGGTACTCCCGTTAGCTAGCACATTTTTATTGGTTTGTCTTTTTTCACATGGGTCCAATCAAGTTATAGCGTACTAATAGAATCACGCCACGTCATGAGAGTACGCTTAAGAGTACCAATCTGAGAGCACCGAAGCCGTATTCATGCGACAATGGAGCATCTCAACAATCACCAATCTGTGTGAAAGCTGGGAAGGTAGACACTGACAGCCAAAAACTGTAGCAGGGAGAACCGGTCTCTGGCGGACGGCTAGCCGGCTGCCCACCCGAGTTCATCCCTTCCTGATTCTGATATCTCACCTCCCTTCTTAAAGTATCTGTACGGTACTCGTGTTAAAAAATGTAGCCGGAAATCCCTTCTTTTGGGTCTTGGTTGAACTCTACAAAAGGGATGTTGATTGCTCCTCTCGTGACAACTACTTCTGGACCGTAATTTGTCTCAAAACGAAAAGATAAAAAAACTACGCAGATTAAAGTTGTTATCATAAACTCGGAGCGTTTTTATAAATCAGGGACGACATGTAAGTGTTTTAAATATGGACGAGTTTAGCCTGTCGAGCTACAACTTTTCATATTTGACAGACTCTGGTAGCAGAAGGGCTTGATGATGATTAGCCGCCGGCCGCGTCAAACTAGTCTCCTTTGCCGTCATCATCAACATAATGTATCGGTGCAAGTGATATGGGCATGTCGATTTCACTTGGACTTGACAAGCAATTGAGTGCCTATCTATCTCTGCTGGACTCTATTGTTTTGGGGTATTCGTCTTCAGATATAGAATTTACCTGCCGTCTAAGGAAACGCACTGGCCATTCGGTCCACGTCAATACGCCTTCAGAAATAGAATTAGATTTGATCGCAGAAGCGGTCACGAGTGGTTAAACATGTAGTCCAGAATTTGCGTACTCTGCGGTGGGTGGGGTCCTGGTGTGAGGGGAAAAAATCACCCAATCGTACTGGAAATAGACGTCCCTTTTATCATTATTAAATGTTGGGATCCATATATATGGCGCCAAGATAGGAGCATGGAGGTCATCGTTCATAACCGAAAAGTGTCAAAAAACAAACAACAGCAGCATTGCTGGGGCAGGAGTCTGGAGTCTCTCGTCCCGTCCTGGTATTGAGTTGAGTTTCAGTAGGCACTATGGCACATGCACAAGATATTCAGCTTCAGATCAGCGGTACAGCCTCCACTTTTCTGCTTGTTTTCGCTTTCGTTTATTGTGCATCCATGATCGAAACGAATTTGAGATTTCCCAGGGTTTCATTTCCTTCTCGTATTTTCCTCCCTGATCTTGAAAAAACAGTTGGGTTCTATGTTCCTGTGTTCTTGAGTCTGCTCATTTTGAATTCTCGACGTGTCTTAACGGTCCAGCTTAGACTGTAATTGTTCTTGTTGCGCTGCCGTCCTTAGCCGGCAAAGTAGTAGAAAACGACGTACACCAGCACCAAAGTCACGTCGTTTATGATCTCAACCTGTTTTCATTATATCTTGGCTAATTTGAGACGTGTTTCACTGAAAAATCTAAACGCGCGTCTAGTGGTGCAACATGCATCTGCCTCTGCTTCATTTCTCCTCTTTTTGTATAATTCCTGTATATTGACAGCCTATATATTTATGAAAAATATATAAATAAAACAACTTTCTGAAACTGGCTGCTTTCAAACTGAAAAGAAAGTACGGAGTAATCATTAATAAATCAACTTGCTGCATGACCATCTTATCAACATTTAATCTAGTAGTTGAGAGATGAAAGCAATCTATTAGAAACCGGAAAGTCCTTATCAGTTGCCACAGCACTACCGCGCTCATGGCCCTGTAGTGGCTGTCTGATTTCAGTGAAACAGGAAAGATACTACAGAGCAGTGCAGTGCTCATTTTACTTTACAGCGATCCTGCCTATTTGCCTTAGTGCATTTGTTTCTGTTAGAAAAAAAAAGTGAACTCTAAAGCACCAAACTAAGGCAACTTTTCACTGCACCCAGGGATCACCGAGAAGGAATCGGATCACGAGGATGGCCGTGATGATGGGCCGAAAGGTACAACGCGCTGGTCGAGGAGAGGCAGCGTCTGGTGGTGGATGACAGTGGTGGCGGACATGCTGATGGTGCTCTGCGGTCAGACCGTGGCCACCCTCCTAGGCCGCCTGTACTTCAACTCCGGCGGCAACAGCAAGTGGATGGCAACACTATCACAGTCCGGCGGCGCGCCGCTGCTGGTCATCCCGCTGCTCCTGACGCCGCCGCCTCCGCCGGAGGAGTACCAGCCGGCAGCGTCCAAGATGGCGGCCATCTACGCCGGCCTCGGGATCATGATCGGCTTCGACAACCTGATGTACTCGTACGCGCTGCTGTACCTGCCGGTGTCCACCTTCTCGCTCGTGGCCGCGACGCAGCTGGCCTTCAACGCCGTCACCTCGCGTCTGATCAACGCGCAGCGGTTCACGGCGCTCGTCGCCAACTCCGTGGTCGTGCTCACCTTCTCCGCCGCGCTGCTGGGCGTGGGCTCCTCCTCCGACGAGACCGCCAGCAACGTGCCGCGCGGCAAGTACCCGGTGGGGTTCGTACTCACGCTGGTCGCCTCCGCCGTGCTGGCGCTCGTCCTGTCCCTCTTCGAGGCCACCTTCCAGAAGGTGATCAGGTCGCGGGCGCTGCGGTGGGTGCTGAGGATGCAGCTGTACACGAACCTCGCGGCCTCGGCGGTGGGCGTTGTGGGGCTGTTCGCGTCGGGGGAGTGGCGGACGATCCCGGGAGAGATGGCATCGTTCAAGAACGGGAGAGTGAGGTACGTGCTGACGCTGGTGGGCACGGCCGTGTCGTGGCAAACGGCGGCGTTTGGGGTGACACGGCTGCTCTCGAGGGTGTCGTCGTTGTTTGCCAACGTGACGAGCACGGTGGGGCTGCCGCTGGTGCCGGTGTTCGCAGTGGTGCTGTTTGGGGACAGGATGACGGGTGTCAAGGTCGTGGCCATGCTCATGGCCCTGTGGGGATTCCTCTCGTACGTGTACCAGCACTATCTTGACGGCCGGCGCACAGTCGCCGAGAAAGGAGCCGAGTGTCGTGTCTGCGCCGCACGGATGGGAAGCGACACGGTTTCGCCGGCTTGAGACTTGGTCGCGAGTCCACTTGCTCCTTACTTTGACAAGGACTAGTGAGCAGATGCCTTGGCCTTGCTTTGTCCGGGAAGGAATTTAAGACTTCGAAACACCTCTCTTCGTATGATCTATATTTTTTTGGAAATGCTACACTTCAGTCGACTGAAGCATCGCGATAGCTTCAGGGATGTTAGTTATCATAATTGTTAGTTTTGTTAATTGTAAGAATTATGTTAGTTGTAAAGTAATAAATCAGAATGAATTTGTCAATGTATGGACTATAGAAAAATTGTTAATTTTGTTAATTGTTTGAATTAACTGTTAGTTATAAAAATTAGTAGTTCATAAAAGAAATTAGCTACTAATTAATCGGTGCCTGAAATTTTCTTAAATTTCAGGTACTTAGAAAATAGACAGGCCCATATTTTTTTTTCATTCCAGTATATACACTGGATGGTAACACACAGCATCGTATCGCTACACGAAGATCCAGCTTGATGTCTTGATCGGTTTGGGTGTCTGGTCACAGATCAAAGAGCTGTTATTCCATGGAACAAAGAGAAGCCACAGTTATGTGGGCTGACTTAGACGGCCTAATTACGCTGTCCTGCTTACCGGCCCACTATACACCCGTACATCTCAGCCGGCATGTCATTTGTAGGCCTAATGAATTGTGGAAAAAGATGGTTCGTCCGCCAATAATTCTCGGCCACGACACGACACGGGCATGTGAGAGACTCGTCGATTCTAGTACGCAGCAAATCCTGTTAGGATTGATCACGTTGAATAAAAAACAATTAAATAATAGGAGTTGGTTACTTCATAACCAACTCAATTTCTTAGAAAATCTCCCCTACGTGTTTGATCAGAATACACCAACCGAATCGGTTAAAGGCCCCCTCGGCTGCTCCCTTCCCTATAAATAGATGGGCACCCCTCACAATTCAGATGAATCTTTGATCTACAATTTAGAGCGTCCAATTCCTCAGGCCACCAATCACACAAAGGAAGAAAATCGGAGAAGGTTATCCAAGGCTTCATCGCCGTCATGACTACGCTATCAACTGCAGATCAACATCTTCAACGACTCCAGAACATGAAGAGGCGCTCCACCATCTCTACGACGAGGGTCTCCGCAGTCTGCTCTTCATCTTGAGGTATTAGCCAAGGTGCGCTCTAGCTGTTAAACCAAATTAGCTCTCTGTTTTTGCATAATCCCAAATGCTTAGTGGCTAGGTCACGATCTTTAGCACTATCAATTCTATCATTGGTACCAGAGCCAGGTTAGCTTCACTAATAATTTCGGGTTCTAAGTTCATTAAACATAAGCTCAGATTCAGCTAAGAAATTAGTAGGTAATTAGGGTTCCGAATTCGAGTATGTTTCAACTTTGTTCATATACTTAGTTTTACTGGATTCGAACCGAGAACTCAGATTTGATTTCGTTTCAAAACTCAGACTTAGGGTTTTCGGATTAAAACTGAAAACCAAACCCAAATAAACCGAATCAAGTTTCAAATCAATCTAGAAATTGATTCGGAATTGAACTCAGTGGGGATTAAGGAGGTGAACAGATGGCATTCGTGTTCGAATTCAAGCTTAGAATTGCACTCAGAAATCAATTGAATTCGAATCAAGACTTGAGATACGCAGAGGGGTTTCGGTCAAAGCCTAACCCCAAAATCCCCAATTAGAACTCTAATATTCCCTAACCCTAAGAATAGAAGGGGCGAGAGGACTACCTGACAGTTTTTCCTTCTCGCAGCCACCACCGGAGACTCGTCGTCGATCACGCCGGCGCAGTCCTCCGGGTAGCCGTCCGTCGGGCCGCCACCTCGGGTTCACATCCTCGGGCGCTCTCAGGGCGTCACTACGGTGCAGTTCGACAGCGGCGCGTCCACCCACGGGTGGGCACGCGAACCGGCGAAAGGTCCCGAAGCGGCACCGCCTGCTGCCATGTCCGTCGCCCTCCTCCATGTTTTTTGTCGTTCGGCGCCGCCCGACAGAGATGAAAGAAAGAGGCGGAGTGGCAGTGTGGGATTCAGCTAGGGTTTTCGGAGGGAGATCAGCTGCGATGCGGCTTGAGCCGCTCAGGTCACTCGGTGGCCGTCGGATTCAATCCAACGGCTCGGGGCGTAGAGCACACTTAGCGGGCCGCAACAAGGCCCATCGGGAAGTCTTGGCTTTCGAGCCGCATTAGGTTTTTCCGTCCAGGCCATGACTTCGGTCGTTGGGCCAACCGTGTGCCACATGGGCCGCACACCTCATTTACTTAGTTTTCCCCTGGGATTTATCAGCAGGCTGGCGGGCCGACCGCAGCGTTACGCGGGCCGCCGAGCCAGTTTCCCTCCAGGCCGTCGGGCTGGCCGCAGCTTCGTGGGTCACCGGGCCGATTTAGCCAAAGGGGGCTGGGCCGCCGGCTTCTCCCCATTTTCTCAGATCTTTTCTTAGTGGGCTGTATGCCTAGTTTAGTTAATAGACGAAGGCTCCTTCTCTATTTTCCAATTATTTGGGAAAATAATTAGAGAGCTCACGGACTCAAAGTCAGGATTGGGCTGGACCTTTTAATACACCGAGCCTGTTTAGTATATTAAAAAAAAACTTCAGTTTTATTTAGCAGGCCCTTCAGATTGAAATTAAATATGTGCAAATTTTAGTAATTGCGCCCAATTTTAGACTTCCTCAAGGATTTTAGTATGGGTTAAAATCATTTTTAGTCTTCAAAACTAAATTAAACAGGTTGAGATTAATCTATGTTTTAATATTTATTATATTATATTCAGTAATTAAAATTAAGTATTTTCTTAGTTCATTAATTTTGTTGTTGAATATTAAGTTATTAAGTATCTTCATTAAGATATTAAGCTTCCGCTGTGTACTTAGTATTGCATAGCAATATTTGTTGTATAACAAATTTATGCTATGCGCTCAGTTTACTAAATAATCATAGCAGTTTTGTTAAGTAGCCAACGTGAACGATAAAATTGTTATGATATCAGATTACTGAGCTTATGCATAGTAATTCTTAATAATTATTATGTTCTCAGTTATTTAGTTGCATGGAAATTTATTGAGTAGCCAACGTGAAAGATAAAATTTGTCATATTCTCAGTTATGAATGTTGTATTTTGTTCGAGTAGCCAACGTGAAAGACATAAGACGACATTTTTATTTAACTCGGTTATTTAGTGCATAGAAAGTTTCGTTCGAGTAGCCAACGTGAAAGACGAAATTTGCTATGTTTTCTAAGTTATTATGAATGTCATATTTTGTTGGAATGACAAAAGACGACATTTCACCTCAGTTAAGTGTTTTGAATCAGTTCATAGAAAATTTTGTTCGTGTAGCCAACGTGAAAGATAAAATTTACTATGTTTTATCAGATATTTTGAATGTCATATTTTGTTTAACAACAAAAGACGACAATTCATCTCAGCTACTATTATTTATATTAGTCCATAGAAAATTTTGTTCGAGTAGTCAACGTGAAAGACAAAATTTACTATGTTATCAATTACGTTATGTTTTGCCAAATAGCCAACGTGAAAATCAAAACATAACACTTTAGTTTGTTTGTTTGTAAGTCTTGTTTCAGTTTATGCATTCTTTTGAATATGTCAGTCAGTTGAATCCTCCATACTCAGTTCAGCACAGTACTCAGTTTTAGTTTTCCGTCTTACGAGATGGAGAAACTCAATATGTTTTCTTTGTAATGATGAAAACATTTAGTTTAAGTACGATTTTGATCGTATTTAATGAGTCATTAAACATGATATGTTTGATGATTCAATTACTAAGCACGTTTGGGGAGCGATTTCTGAATGTGTCACTGCCTCTTAGAACCTCCATTAGCACAAAAGGTCAGTTTACTGACTATACTAAGTTGATGCAAGTATTCACACAAAGAAACTTGTAACTAAGAAACAAAATGGGGGTGTTGTGCGTGTGCACATACTTAGAATCACAGATAATTATGAATGTTGTGTTTTGTCAAGTAGCCTACGTGAAAAATAATACATAGCATTTGTAACACTAAGAAAATGCAGTGGATTTTAGAAAAAGCTCATTGCTATGAGCGACTTAGTATTACATGAGGATACTCATGAGAGAGATTAGGACCGTTAAAGTCGCTAATGATCATGAAGCAAAAAGTAGAAGCCAAACACGAACTCTCATTAGTAACAAAAGATGGCTTTATACTTACGCTATACTAAGTTCTTAGTTCATTATTTACCCTCTTATTAAAGGAATTTAATTTTAGTAATCTTGCTCAGACAACTAAGTTGAGTATGTCACCTTGATATACTTGTTTTAATAAGTTGAGTCTTGTCTTTCGACGAGACATTCTCATAATTGCGCATAATTCTATAAACAAATTTTCTCTCAGAATAAACAAGTTTTAGTAAGCGCATAAGAATCGATCGCGAAACATCTTCGAAATCATGGCTCTTTCGATATCGCCATATTTCGAGGGGGAGAATTGAGCGCTTTGTTTCTCAATCGATTATCCCTAATAAGAACTTTCTACTCAGATGGATGCATATTATAAAACACTAAGATTAGAATCCGATCGTGGGGGGGTACTACGATCGGCGTACCCCGTATTCACTAAGAAATCAGAGAAGTACTTAAACTCAGCCGATTAGCTAAACGATTGAGGCTCAAAACCTCTATTCACATGCTAAATCGAAATTTTAAATAGTTGGTGTTTTAAAATATCATATTAGACAAGGACATGACATAAATCCTCATTAAGACTTTAATGAGGTTGTCACTAAGTAAATTAGCCCAAACATTAGTAAGCCATCTCGATGGCTATTTAGCAAGATAATGTGTTTCTATTATCTTGACCGACACTAAGTTTATGGAAATCTAAATATGCTAAGATTAGGGGGAGCAACGTAAGTCGAGTAAATGATCTTGACGAGAAGTGGATGCAAGATTCACTTCTACGACTCAAGAACCATTCTTCTCATTACGAGCTGCTGTTAAAGTCAACATATCTCGTTATTGTTGACTCAACGCCTTTTTTTAGCTCTTCAGTGGCGAAATTAAGTAAAACTCCTCTTGTAGAGGACATCTTAGTTTTCTATTTTGATCAAATTAGTCATCTATGATAAAGAGCAACAATCGCCTCAATTAGTAAATAATGCGTGAATAAGTGGATCTCGTTGAGAGATCAATATTCAAATGAAGGATGATCTCACCTCATTTGAACTAAGATATATGAAGCTCTCATCTATCCGAATGGTGTCAAGCCATACATAAATAAATGAGGCATAAGTAAGCCAATAAAGCCTGTAACTCAATGAACCTTCCTAATGGAGCCAACTAAGTAGACTGTCAAGAGTCTACACAAACACGTGACTCCAAAAAGAGAAGTTAGAAACAATAAGGACAAACTTGTGGCTAATAATTTCATTAAGGAGACATTGATTACGTAAATTCGTTCTCAATTGTCTCAACTAAGGATTTGTTCAGAATCAGTATAATATTAGTAGCGCATTATGACTTAGTATTACATCAGATTGATGTAATAATGACAGTTCTCACTTGAGATCTATATGAGAACATCTGTGTGACAAACTAAAGAGTTGTCATTTAAGCAAAAGGAACATAGGAGATGCAAAGTATCTCAAATTCTATAAGCAAATTAGTAAGTTTGGGTTATACTAAGTATTATGAGGACGAAATTAGTTTCACTTAGTTTAGGACGAGAAATTGACTTTTCTCGTCTTTGTAGTTGACATTCTTCTGTTGAGTATAATGTTAATCTACTATTAGATAAACAATAAGAGTTGTCATCTAATTTCAACAGTAAGAGGTATTGTGATTGTTAGGCATACATGAGAGCGTACTTTATAGTACGGTATGTATGCGAACAAATTTGTCCGCTCAGAAAAGTCAAGGTTAATTAGTATGGGAACCACTAAGACATCGATCGAATAAAATTGGTTCCAAAGCTTTCTGTTGTCGAAAGCTCTCAGTTTGCTCATTAACCAACCTTGACATAGTATGCCGGGTTATTTTGGCATTAATAAGTTCAATCCAGGTCACTGAAATGAAGATTAGTATAAACTTGCAATTTTGCAAGAAACTCAGGCCTCATAATAAGTTTAGTATTATCAGAAAAGCCATGGATCAGTAAAAACTAAGTTCCTGCGGTAGTAAAATCCACATCAGTCAATGACACTCGTAGAAGGAGCTTCATTGTGGAAAAAGCTTCAAACCAAAGGTATTGCATCATGATCGATGCACATCAACTTAGCGATGAGGACACTGAGCAGACAAAATAAGAAAACCAGGACTAAGAAGTGGTAGGCAGGATAAACCACATAAGTTATTCGTACTTCTAAGGCAACAAGTCAAATGTGCAGTCAAACACGTTGACATCAGTTGTGTGTTGCAAATAAGTATATCCAGGATCATACTAAGCATTGATTATGAGCAATTAGATTCATGTGAATCCTCGCGGTACCGCATACAAAAGGGACTTCTACCCAATGTGTTCTGTGAACACATAACGCACATGGGTTTAAGGAAGAACCTATGTTTCCCTGGATACTTAGGTGTCAAACTCAGAATCAGTGTATGTTCTAAGTATGAGATGTAACGTGATCGTCGGGTCAAACAGTTCGTAACTGGCTGTTTTCGATTTGTCGTGTCCTTTATATCAAACATGAGGAGATATACATTCAGTTTAGTTTTGTGTTGCTAAGTTACTTAGTTCCGTGATCAAAGGGGAGAATGTTAGGATTGATCACGTTGAATAAAAAGGAATCAAATAATAGGAGTTGGTTACTTCATAACCAACTCAATCTCTTAAAAAAATATCCCCTACGTGTTTGATCGGAACACACCAACCGAATCGGTTGGAGGCCCCCTCGGTTGCTCTCTTCCCAATAAATAGATG
Source organism: Tuctoria greenei (assembly GCA_036927565.1). Taxonomy (NCBI): domain Eukaryota; kingdom Viridiplantae; phylum Streptophyta; class Magnoliopsida; order Poales; family Poaceae; genus Tuctoria; species Tuctoria greenei. The sequence goes on along the minus strand of JAYESD010000010.1, from coordinate 148,658,959 downwards.
GACACCCCTCACAATTCAGATGAATCTTTGATCTACAATTTAGAGCATCCAATTCCTCAGGCCACCGATCAGGCAAAAGGAGAAAGTCGGGGATGGTGCTCCAAGGCTTCATCGCTGCCATGACTACGCTATCAACTACAGATCAACATCTTCAGCGACTCCAAAACATGAAGAGGTGCTCCACCATCTCTACGATGAGGGTCTCTGCAGTCTGCTCTTCATCTTGAGGTATTAGCCAAGGTGCGCTCTAGCTCTTAAACCAAATTAGCTCTCTGTATTTGTATAATCCTGAATGCTTAGTGGCTAGGTCACGATCTATAGCACTGTCAATTCTATCAAATCCAACAAACGCCATTGTCGAGGTGTCTAACTGACACCTCCCCCGAACCTACTCGGGATTGGCCTGCGGAGGTTGGATGTGTTATCGGGGGGCTAGTCCTAGCAAGATCAAACGCAGTAGACGATGAACACGAGGGATTTACGTGGTTCGGGCCGCCTGAGCGTAATACCCTACTTCACGGTGGTTTGTGTGTTGTATTCCTTGAGTCTTTATCTTCATCTGACTGAAGTTGTCTAAGTTGGTGGCCGCTGGGTCCTTTTATAGTCCAAGGCCAAGAAGTTTACAAGTGGGGCCCGAGGCCCGACAGATGGCCCCGGGCATACCGAATCCTCTCTAAGATTTGGGAGTAAATGTTATCTTCTGACAACGGCTTCAATGTGTCGCCTGCCCACACCCTGCTGCAGGGCTACGAATAGTCCCCTCATCATGATTGGCCCTGTCTTGTCTGTCCCGTCGGGGCTTCTCATTGGTCCGCCGTACGTAGTAGTTCGGCTCTGACCAGTTATGACAAGACCGACCACAATCCACTTGACTTATGAGTGCGAGCTCCTGCTCGCCTAGGGAACATATGCGTCCTAGCTTTGGCGTCCTCGACACGCCTCCCTTCTCTGAGCCTTCGGTGGGAAAGCTCAGGCTCGGCGCCGCCTGTCACGTGGCACCTCCGGGCCCTTACCTCAGCGGGATGCTCAGTTCCCGGAGGTTGGGTCCGAAGCTCCTGGAAACTAGCAGCATAGGACCCTCAGAGGGACGTTCGGGTCCAGGTGGTGGACCCGGAGCTGTGGGGATTGTCGCAGTATCGGACCCTCTTCTCAGGAGGGGGGGGTCCGGAGCCGCCATTCTAGCGACCTCGTTGGATCACTCCCCGACGAGGTGGTGGGCCCAGGGTCGCGGTCGGAGAGGAGGCACTGGACTTTCCCTCGACGGAGAGAGCCACTGTACTACTTGCCACGTAGCGCTCTGGGCCCATGTCAGGCCTCGCCCCGGTGGGCGGTGGGTCCAGTGTTCTTTTATCCCTGTACCCAGGGATACCTGGTTCGCCAGGCACCGATAGTGGCCCCCGGGCCCACCTCGAGGAGGAACTTCCTTGGAGAGGCAATTGTACCCGTGGTGGGGCCATTCTGAATCCCCGTGTTGTGGCTTTAAGGACTTCCTTCAATGTGGCGGACAAAATCTTTGTCCGCGAATATTGCTCCACTGACAAGCACCGGTTCCCGATACAAAATTTGTTTTTGTTCCACGCGCCCATCACGTCTTCGTGCTAGAGTTTTGAATTCTCCCCTACGAAAACAACTACCTTGAGACGGCCACTTGGCCTCCTCGCCGGTTCAGACTCTTGGTCCACCAGTCATAAGGCGGGTAGCCCCAATATCTTGGTGCCAGCGGTTTCCTTCCCAACACCACGGGCCCGTACTTAAGAAGAGACTAGCACAAGTCACATACTCTTCACCCCTCTATTTGCGCCCGCACTTTGAGCCCTTGTTGCCTTCTCACATTCTACAGCTTCGAACCCTAGCTTTCTGCTCATCCAACCTTTCCGACCTCCAACTTGCCGCCATGGAGTTGGGTCTTCCCGCTAGCAAGATCAAGACCGAGAAGGGGCTAAAGAAGTTCCGGTCCTACATGGGATGGTCCTATGAGTCCTTTGATGGCAGGATCCTCACCGGCGAACTCCCTTTCGAGAAGAAGAATGTCGGCGACATGGTCTTCTTCCAGGGGTACACCATGGTCAGCCTGCTTCCCCCCTTTTCATCTTTCTTGATGACCTTGTTGGAGTTCTACGGCATCCAGCTACACTTCCTCGGGCCCCACTCCATCCTGTTGGTCGCTATCTTTACCCACTTATGGGAAATGTGGGTGGGGGTACGGCCCAGTTTGGAGCTCTTCCGAAATATCTTCACTCTGCAGACTACCAAGAAGGTGAACGAGTTGATCGGGATGTACTACTTCATGAAGCGGAAGCGGGCCCCTTTCAAGTACTTGGACACCTTTTCCTCCGGTAAATGGGATGAGTGGAAGAAGGAGTGGGTGATCATCACCGTGGACTAGCACGAGAAGCTGGAGTTGCCTAAGGGCCTTCCGAACGTGGACATGGACCTCTGGAATGAGGTCCTAGAGTTGCCGCCGGCATACAAGCCCGTTGTGCCTAGGATTGAGGGCTGTGTAGATGGTGGGGTAACCCCCCAGGTGGTCTTTGGGAACATCCTGAGGAACAGGTGGGCGCCACTGAAGTTCAGGGAACGGATGGGGTGGACATTCACACTGCGGGATGCGAGCGCCCAGGTAAAAGACGAATCACTGAAGGACTTGCTAAAGAAGTTCCAGAGCAAGCCCAGTATCTCACTCGAGTCTCTTGAGCCTCCAACATCCTATCCACCTCTGAAAACGGTTCCTGATTTCTGTCGGGAGCTCCGGAAACTGCTGCCAAGGCTGGATGACATAGGGATCGCGGCTAGGAGAGCCCCTCCAGCAAATAGCGCCCCGGGGACCTCTGGGGGTTCGAACCTAGTTCCCTCTGCCCAGGGGGGGGGGGGGGGGCGGAGTCATTAGCTCCGGGAAGGGCGAGGCTTCGGTGGAGCCTTCCACCCGCAAGAGGAAACTGGTGCGGGGTGACGGAAGTCACGTCGGTACCTCCGATGAGCTACCCCATCTGGCTCCGGGGCCTCCTGCGAGCTCTGGCTCCGGGGGGCCACCTCCCTCCACGGTACCAAGTACAATACCAAGATCCGAGGCTCCCTTCAATCAGGGGCTGCTCCGGCCAGGGAGGTCCCAGCTCCGGCTCCGGGTCAAGCTCCTCAGAGGCCTGAGGCTCCGGCCACGTCGGGTCCTCCAGGCACTGGCTCCAGCCCTGCCCCAAAACGGCTCCGTCTCCGCGGCACTTGGGGTTTCCCGAGGTAAGCAACTGGGCTCCCCGCTTTGGACCCTCTTCAGGCCAAGGTCTTCCTTTAAACGTTTATCTCTTGGTTATGCAGTGCTTCCAAGGATGGCGAGGCAACCGCCGTACCCCCAGCGTCACAGGGGGTCAAGCAGGTAGGTGCTTCAGCTCCTACTCCTGCACCTGCCTAGGCGACGGTGGTGGCCTCGGCCGAGACAAGGGAAATTCCAATCCTAAGCGCGACTGCGGCCGATCTGGAGGTTTCGGCTGTTGATGTGGTGGTGAACGATGCTCCAACGGCGGAGCCAGTGGCCCCCGAGGCTCCTGTAGAGGTGGAGATGCTAAACGTCGGCCCTGCTCAAGAGTTGGCAAAAACTCCGCTCTCGGTGTCGAGGGCCGCTGAGGAGATGGTTCACGCGCCATCCTCCTCCGATGGGGTTCTGGAGCTCTAGTTGGACCGGGAGTCGTCGGTATCCCAACCCTTGGTGTCGGGTGCCATTGAGGAGTTAGCTCCTGTGTCGTCTCCCGAGGGGGTCCCAACGTCCCATCTGGACGTAGCTGAGGACCCGACCCCCTTGTCAGGCGCTGAGGAGGTTCCAGCCAGCGAGCCGGGGGCGGTAGAGGAGCCGACCCCCCTACCTACCGCTGCAGCCACTGGGGAGGCTATCCCGGTGGTGGTCGGAGTATCGACTCCCACCCCAGTGCCTCAAACAGCAGCACCCATTGTGCCCGTGGATGTGTTTCCAGCCACGGAGGCTCCGGGCACACGCCTCGCTTTTTAGGCATCGGGGGTGGAGCCATAAGCATTCTCAGCTGTACCAGAGGGTCCGGTAGAGGCCCCAGGTGTCTTGATCCCATAAGTGTCGCCGCCTTCACAAGGTAGTCCCTCCCGGTTGACGGTGGGCGACTTGGTGGAGATGAGGGCTGGAGTGCCCCTATCCGGTCTAGCGCCCATTCCTTTGGAGCTGGCTATTGACAACGCTCGCTCCAGTTTTCGTCAAGTCGTCGCGTATTTCGAGCACCGCCTCAAGGCTCTGGAGGAGGAGCGTAAGGGGCTCCGTGATCGTGAAGATCTGGTCAAGGGTGAGGAAACCCAGCTGGCCGAACAAAGAGGGCTTCTCGACGCGAGGGAGGCTACCCTCAAGGCTCTCGATCAGAAAGCCCAGAAGATTTATGAGGAAGCTGTGGAATCCCACAGGGTTGCAGACCAGCGCCAAAGTGGTCTAACCGCTTGGCACGAGACCCTCCAGAAGCGCCAGCAGGAGCTCGACTTGGGTGAGTCCAAGCTCGCTGAGGAGCTGGAGGACCTGACTAAGAGAGAAGAGGAGCTCTCCCGGAAGTTGTCAGCGGGCGAGCAGAGCTTGGCGGACTGCCTCGAACAACTTGAAGCGCGGTACAAGCTCGAGGATGATAGGCTCTCGAAGTGGGGGCAAGGCCTCAATGCGCAGGAGACTGATGTCTCTGCCAGGGAAGCCACTGTCCGGGGCCAGGAGGAAGACTTGGCGGAGCACCGGAGCCGCATCCTTGCCAGGGAATCAGAGCTCACTGATCGCGAGCGGCAACTCGCCAAGAGCATCCAGCAGCATGGCAAGGAGGCCGAGCTCCTCGCAAAGGAGGGTGCAGAGCTGGCAGCCACCAGGAGGGCTATGGAACAGTTGCACGGCTCAAGGGCGTCCGAGTACCAATAAGTGTGGGACTTCCTGGAGCGTGCGGACGGAGCGCTGGCACAGTTTGGTCTCAGCCCTGTACAACCAGCCCACCTGGCATCTGATATACACGATGCGTTGTCAACTCTTGGCTCTGTTGGCCGCAAGCTTGATGTAGTGATTGACGTTGTTTCCGACCAGCTATAGACAGAGGGGAGGTCCCTGACCAAGACTGTCGTTGAGTACGTGCTGGCATGCTACCAGAGTCGGGACCCCCACTTTCCCCTGAGTCCAGCGGTCGAAGGGCCAATCGCGGCAGGGCTGGACACTACTCAGGAAGGTGTTCATGAGGCCGCACATGCTGTCGCCTTAGCCATCCGCAGAACTTAGGTCTCTCCTATCTTGTTCCCTCTTGTATGCTTCCAACTTTTGTAAGAAAATCTTTTAATTGAATGGAGTCCTCTTGATCTTTGGTCGCGATATTTTTGTGTCCTCCTCCCTGATATATGCGCACAACTCTGATCATGTACTTGTACCAAGGGGGACTAGGACTTGCTTCTAGAACACCGCCCCCCCTGGGTTGTCGAAGTTTAGGAGCTTGGGCAACATTCACGGTCTCAATGGGGGTGCCACCGCCGGGCCCCTAGGGGTTGTTGGAGCTTAGGAGCTCCGGCAGGGCCAGACCTTCATAGGAGACGTGGCACACCACCTGAACCGCTGCCCCCTGTCGGGCCGGACCTTCGTAGGAGACGTGGCATCCGAGCTTAGGTGCTCCGACAGGGTCGGACCTTCGTAGGAGACGTGGCACACCGCCTGAACCACCGGGCCCCCTGTCGGGTTGGACCTGGCCGGACATTCGTAGGAGACGTGGCATACCGCCTGGCCCCCTGGGGTTGTCAGAGCTTTTAGGGGCTCCGGCAACACCCATGATATCGGTAGGACGTCGACGCTATGTCCCCGGCAACTGGTGGAGCCCAGGAGCTTAGGGGTTGTATCATAGGGACCTGCACATATGACAAACAAAAAGGTAATTCCGCTCTCGAGTCAATCTTTTATCTACGCTCTATTAGTGTCGCTTGTCTCACGTTCCGCTGCCATTGTGGAGGCTTGAGCAAGTACCCAAATTGGCCTTCCACCAAACGGAATGCAAAGCTCCCACTATTGCACAGACAAAGGAAAGATTGACTACACCCACGCTAGGTGTAGAGCTAATGGTAATTGCGTGACATCATTCATAAGAACTAAAGATAATTTCAAATGAACAAGGCATTCTATGGTATGGCAAACAACTTTTTTGTTATAACTTCTCATGGTTAAGAACGAGCTTTACATGAGAAACGACCCTGGTTATGGATAGAACTTACGGAGGTGTTCGGTGTTCCATGGGTTGGGTACCGATTGTCCATCCTCCGTAGCTAGGCGAACACACCCTGGGCGACAAACCTCTGTAACCCGAAAGGGACCCTCCCACTTGGGGGAGAGTTTGTTTGTCCCTTCACGTGAAAGCAGATGTCGCAGAACCAGGTCGTTCATCTTGAGCTCCCTTGAAAGTGCATCTAGGTTCCCCGTGGGTTTTGGATGATTGATGACGACAATTAAGTCGCTAATGAGCTCAAGTGATCTTAGCACAGGTGTGGACTCGATCGGAGACGCAAACCCTCAAAAAGGAAAAGGAAGGAAACGGAGTCAACTCGAAGCGTGGAAACTAGGGTTTCTAGCGTGTTGAGTTAGACTAGCCGTAGAAATAGGAGGGTGCGTGTGTAAAGTGCATTGAGATCAAGTTAGGGAACTCAAAGTGTTTTAGAGGTCAAACCCCTTAAGAGAAAAGAGTGGAAAAGCAGTCTGGCAGTAGGGCCGGACTAGTCCGTGCAGGTGGCCGGACTAGTCCGTCCCTTGCCGGCCAAGTCCGTGCAGGTGGCCGGACTAGTCCGTCCCTTGCCGGCCAAGTCCGTTGTAGGCCGGACCAGAAGGGTCTGACTGAGATCGGACTAGTCCGTTCATGGTCGGACTAGTCCGTGTTGCAGTGAGTGGGTTTTGGGGACTAAGTCTCAAAACCACGGACTTGTCCGTTTTTGACCGGACCAAGAGGTCCTGAGTGAGAACGGACTAGTCCGCCCGTGGGGCCGGACTAGTCCAGGTTGGTGTGTTGAAAGTGGTCCTGTGGCTAAGTCTGGGAGGACCGGACTAGTCCTCCCTTGGGGCCGAACTAGTCCGTGGTCCTTAGACTAGTCCGTTTTCGCGCGGAGCAAAAGGCTCTGTGTGAGATCGGACTAGTCCGGTGGCGACCGGACTAGTCCGTTGTTGAAGAGACCGTTTGAATTTGAAGTTTGGCGGGTAGTGTGACGATAGCGTGTCAGCTGTCGGGGCCTGACAAGAGGTCAGTGGTCCCCTAGGCCGGACTAGTCCGGGCCTGAGGCCGGACTAGTCCGCCCTTCTGCTGAAGTCAGCAGTATGGGCTTGGAACCTCTATAAATAGAGGTCCCCTGTGTTCTTTTGAACAACACTTGAACAGACTTGAACCCTAGCGCCGCCACAGCCAACTTGGAGCACTCTTAAGCCTCTTTCTTGCCAACTTTCCCTCTAAAACTAATTCTTGTGTGGATTAGGGTTTAGTGAGGTGGAGAAGAGGAAGAACATCGCGCTTGTGCTCCCGGTTTGATCTCTTGCACTCATTAAGTCTTTGTGAGCTGTGTGTTGAGTGTGTTTTGCGTTGTTGATCATCTTTGTGGTGTGGGAGCCTCAGATTGTGAGAAGCCCCAACGAATCTTGTATTCACACTTTGAGATAGTGGAGAACCAAGTTAGGCCCGTGCGGTAAACTTGGTGAGGGAAGGGTTGGTGAACCCGGTCCTTTGTGGACTCCTCAACGGGGAGTAGATTCTTGTGTGGAATCGAACCTCGGTATAAAATTCCTGGTGTCTCCGTGTTCTTCGCATTTTGTTTATCACTTACTTCGTTCTAGGGTTGCTAGTCTTGTTTTGAGCCTCATATTGTTTAATCTTGTTAAAACCTGACTCACTCTTGTGTTGATAGATTCTAAAATTGTATTAAACATATCCTCACCTGTAGCCTCGAGAAAATCCCCTTAAAACTTGCTAGAGACACTTTTTAGGGATCTTCACGCAGGCTGACCGGACTAGTCCGCCCCCAGACCGGACTAGTCCGCCCCCTGTGATTTAATCTCGTTTTATTAAGTCATTTGCAGGTCGATTAGCCTATTCACCCCCCCTCTAGGCAACTTTCAATTGGTATCAGAGCGGGACTCTCCACAAAGAGTCTAACAACTCGGAGAGATGGCCGGAGTGGTGTTTGAAGAGGTGTCGACCAACGACTCTCAACCGACACGTGAGGAGACAATGGCTTATCAAGACAAGCCAACGGATGATGAGGAGACTCGCCAGCTCAAGGCGAAGCTCCGGGAGAAGTTGAAGATTGTTGTGGTTGAGCCGTCAAGCTCATCAAGTGGTGGCGGCGGGGTCAACTACAACCGACAAGGGTTCAACTATGAACGCCTTGCCTCCAACAACCACTACCTCTCCATCCCATTGGGGAAACCTCCTCAATTTGATGGAACCGACTACGGGATGTGAAAACACAACATGAAGATCCACCTCGTGTCACTCAATCCGGCATTGTGGCAAATTGTCATGACCGGGGTGGAGATCCCGAAGGATGAGGACAACATCACGCAAGAACAAGCCATCCTCATCCACCGCAACGCTCAAGCTGCGGGCGTGATTATCTCATCTCTCTCAAGAGATGAGTTCAACCGCGTCGATGGTCTTGAGGTGGCCAAAGACATATGGAATACCCTCAAGACAGCGCATGAAGGAAATCGGGTAGTCAAGGAGGCCAAGATCGAGCTCATCGAAGGAGAGCTTGGGAGATTCGCCATCTTGGATGGTGAATCCCCTCAAGACATGTACAACCGGTTGAATGTGCTTATCAACAAGAGCCGATCATATGGCTGCACCAAGTGGACCGACCACGAGGTTGTGAAGAGGATGATCCGGGCGTTTATGCCTAGGAACGTCGCCCTTTGCTCCATGATTCGAGAAAGCCCGGGGTTCACTCAAATGACCCCAGAGGAGGTCCTTGGTAGGATCATTAACCACGAGATCATGGAGAAGGAGGCACTCTTCTACAACGACCTTCAGAAATTCACCGCCTCCAAGACGAAGAACGTTGCACTCAAGGCAACACCCTCTTCGAAGGAGCAAGAGGAAAGTGATGAGGAGAGCCTCGACACCGATGAGGAAGAGGCCTTCTTCATCAACAAGTTTAGGAGAATGATGAGGAGGAAGAAAGGTGGATACAACCATGAGGGCAAAGGGAAGGAAAGAGCAAGGCCCAAATCAAAAAGGTCTTGCTACAATTGTGGCGAGTATGGGCACTTCATCGCTGATTGCCCACATGAAGAAGCGAAGAAGAAGAAGGAGGGCAAGCCTCAAGACAAGAAATTTTTCAAGAAGAAGAGGCCCTCCGGACAAGCACACTTGGGGAAGGAGTGGGACTCTAACGATGAGTCCTCCTCCGAAGAAGAAGAGGAGAAGATGGCCACCATAGCCATCGGGAGGAGCTCCAAGGGAAGCAAGCTCTTCCCCAACCTCAACGACGACTACAAACCTACTTGCCTCATGGCAAGGGAGGGAAAGAGAAAGGTAACATCTCATCCCTCCTCCACAACCTCCTCTCAAGACGAATTTGATAGTGCTAGTGAGAATGAACACATGTTTAAGGACATAAGCAAAAGCACCTTGCGAAGGATGAAATTGCTTATGGATGAGATCTTTGAGAAGGAGGATCTCATCAATAGACAAGAGGACATGCTCATCCTTGAGAAGGAGAGATGTCGAGAGCTTGATGAGCTCCTTGAGCTCGAAAGAGAGAAGAGCAAGGCATTGGAACATGAACTTGCTCTAAGTAAGAAAACGTGTTCAAGTCTTGAGGAAAAGACAATTGAGCTCAAGGATGAACTTGGGAACTTGTCAAAAGTTAACAAAATCCTTGAGTCTCAAGTTGAGTCTCTCAAGAACAATGTAGCCTCTTCCTCCAAGAGCTCAACCGTCTCAAAAGCCTCATCCAATGCAACTCCGCCTTGCAAGTGCTCTAACTTAATCCTTAAGCTTAAGGATGAACTCAACTCAGCACAAGGCAAGCAAGCACCTAAGGGTGCCATCTTTGACAAGGAGAAGGTGGCGTATGCACGAAGTGCATACACCAACACAAGACCTCCCCATGTCAAGGATGGTCTTGGCTATACTAGAGGTGGAAGGCATAACGCCAAAACCTCCAAGTATGGCAAAAACATGATTGTCTTTGTTAAGGGGAGTTCATCCCCAACTAAAATTGAAAAGAACTCATACTCTAGCAACAAATTGCCTAAATCTGAATCGCATCCTCTATTCCATGATTTTGATGCATCCTATGTGCTAAAGAGGAACAAACACGGCAAAGTGTTTGCTAGATATGTTGGGCCACTCCGCAAGAGCCCCAAGCCTTGCGTGTGGGTGCCCAAATGCCTAACTACTAACGTGAGAGGACCCAACTCCGCTTGGGTACCTAAAAGGAAGGCATAAACTTGTTTTGTAGGCATACTCCTCCGGTGGATCGAAATGGGTGTTGGATAGCGGATGTACCAACCACATGACCGGAGAGAGGAGCATGTTCATAGAGTATGAGGAGAACGAGGACCCAAGTGAAGGAATTTTCTTTGGGGATAATAGCCAAGGGAAAATCCTTGGCTCCGGTAAAATTGCTATCTCCTCTTCGCATACCTTATCTAATGTTTTGCATGTTGATTCCCTAGACTATAATCTCCTATCCATATCACAGCTTTGTGATAAAGGATATAAGTGTGTCTTTTCTAGTGAGGGTGTGAATGTTCTGAGAGAGGGTAATGACTCAATAGCCTTTAAGGGAGTGCTCAAGGGAAAGCTCTATCTTGTGGATTTTACCACGGATAAAGCTCAACTTGACACATGCTTAATGGCAAAAGCCAACATGGGATGGCTTTGGCATAGAAGGCTAGCCCACGTTGGAATGAGGAACCTTCAAAAACTCCTTAAAGGAGAGCACGTTCGTGGCCTAAAGGATGTGGTATTTGAAAAGGATAGGCCATGTGGTGCGTGTCAAGCGGGAAAGCAAGTAGGAGCTCAACACCCCTCTAAGAATGTCATGACGACAACTAGACCTTTGGAGTTACTACATATGGATCTTTTTGGCCCCATTGCTTACATTAGCATCGGTGGCAACAAGTATGGTCTAGTTATCGTTGATGACTTCTCTAGATACTCTTGGGTGTTCTTCTTGCATGATAAGAGTGAAACCCCCGGTGTCCTCAAGAAATTCCTAAGGAGAGCTCAAAATGAGTTCACCTTGAGGATAAAGGCTATAAGGAGTGATAATGGCACCGAATTCAAGAACATGCAAGTAGAAGAGTTCCTAGATGAGGAAGGCATCAAACATGAGTTTTCCGCTCCCTATTCTCCACAACAAAATGGAATTGCCGAAAGAAATAATAGGACGCTCATTGAGATGTCAAGGACAATGCTAGATGAGTACAAAACATCGGACCGGTTTTGGGCGGAAGCGGTTAACACCGCTTGCCATGCCATAAACCGATTGTACCTTCATCGCCTCCTCAAGAAGACTCCTTATGAGCTTCTCGTTGGTAAGAAACTCAATATCTCTTACTTTCGTGTTTTTGGTAGCAAGTGTTATATCCTCAACAAGAATCCTAGGACTTCGAAGTTTGCTTCAAAGTCCGATGAAGGTTTCTTGCTTGGATATGACTCAAACACTCATGCATACCGTGTGTTCAACAAATCCTCCGGAATTGTTGAAGTGGCACGTGACGTGGTGTTTGACGAAACCAATGGCTCTCAAGTGGAGCAAGTTGATCAACATGTCCTTGATCAAGAGGAACATCCACTAGAAGCTCTAAGGAGAATGGCACTTGGAGATGTTCGCCCACAAGAACCATCCCAAAGCCCAAGTGACCATCATCATTATGAAGTAGGTCAAACCCCCATTGGACAAGTTGGAGATCCACTAGGTACTCCCCAAAACAGTAATTGGAATGAAGATCAAGGGGGGGGGGCTTGGATCAAGGGGGAGACCAAAGTGAAGAAGATGAAGCAAGTGATTCAAGAGCTCAACCTCCGCATCCCCGTGTTCATCAAAGTGTTCAACGGGATCATCCCGTTGATAACATTCTAGGAGATATCACAAGAGGAGTAACAACACGTTCACGTGTTGCAAACTTTTGTGAGCATTTCTCCTTTGTCTCATTATTGGAACCCCATAAGGTTGAAGATGCCTTAAGAGATCCGGATTGGGTAGTTGCCATGCAAGAGGAGCTCAATAACTTTGAAAGGAACAAGGTTTGGGAACTTGTCAAGCGCCCACAAGCTAATGTTGTTGGAACCAAGTGGGTGTTCCGCAACAAACAAGATGAGCATGGCATGGTAACTAGGAACAAGGCACGGCTTGTGGCAAAAGGGTACTCACAAGTCGAAGGATTGGATTTTGATGAGACATTTGCTCCCGTAGCTAGGCTTGAGTCAATTCGGATATTACTAGCCTTTGCTACTCACCATGACTTCAAGCTCTACCAAATGGATGTTAAGAGTGCATTCCTTAATGGCCCAATCAAGGAAAAAGTTTATGTAGAGCAACCTCCAGGGTTTGAAGACCAAGACTATCCTAACCACGTTTACAAATTGCGAAAGGCTCTTTATGGCCTCAAGCAAGCTCCTAGAGCTTGGTATGAGTGCCTAAGAGACTTTCTAGTTGAAAATGGTTTTAGGATAGGCAAAGCGGATTATACCCTTTTCACAAAGCACTTCAACGAAGATCTTTTTGTGTGCCAAATATATGTGGATGACATCATATTTGGTTCCACAAATAAGGTGTTTTGTGATGAGTTCTCCAAGATAATGACGGAGAGGTTTGAAATGTCCATGATGGGTGAGTTGAAGTTCTTTCTAGGATTTCAAGTAAAACAACTCAAAGAAGGGACGTTCATAAGTCAAACTAAGTATACACAAGATATTCTAAGGAAGTTTGACATGGATAAGGCAAAACCTATCAAAACCCCTATGGGGACAAATGGACACCTAGACCTAAATGAGGATGGTCCTAGTGTGGATCAAAAGTTATATAGGTCTATGATTGGTTCACTTCTCTATCTTTGTGCATCTAGGCCCGATATCATGCTAAGTGTGTGTATGTGTGCACGCTTTCAAGCGGCACCTAAGGCTTGTCATTTGACCGCCGTTAAAAGGATCTTGAGATATCTAGTACACACACCCTCCCTAGGACTTTGGTACCCTAAAGGATCTAAGTTTAACCTCATTGGATATTCCGATGCGGAATATGCGGGGTGCAAAGTCGATAGGAAGAGCACATCGGGTACATGCCAATTCTTAGGTCGATCTCTAGTGTCTTGGTCCTCCAAGAAGCAAAACTCTATTGCTCTATCCACCGCCGAAGCGGAATATGTTGCAGCCGGAAGTTGTTGTGCACAACTTCTCTGGATGCGACAAACCCTTAGGGATTATGGGATTAACTTGCGCAACATTCCACTCTTGTGTGACAACGAGAGTGCCATCAAGATAGCCCATAATCCGGTGGAGCACTCTAGGACCAAACACATAGACATTCGACACCATTTCTTGCGAGATCACTCAATGAAAGGAGACATCGTAATTTCTCATGTGAGGACGGAACATCAACTAGCGGATATCTTCACCAAGCCTCTTGATGAGAAGCGTTTCTGTGAGCTAAGAAGTGAGCTCAACATTTTGGATTCTAGGAATGTGGCTTAAAACTCATTCCTCCCTTTTTGAGCAATTTTTGAAAAACTCTTCTCAATCATGATTTCTCTTCAAAATCCGTTTGAGAAAACTATTTCTTGAAAATTGATCATGCTTGTGTCATGTTTATCTTCAATAATCTTGTTTGCATTGCTAGTTGTCCCATAGGACAAGTGATTGGAGGGCAAAGCTCTAAAATAAAATTTTTCAGCCTAGTCGGACCGGACTAGTCCGCCCCTTGGACGGACAAGTCCGGGTCCAGACTAGTCCGCGGCTAGTCCGCATACCGGACTAGTCCGCTCTGAGGCCGGACTAGTCCGGGGGCAGACTAGTCCGTGTCTGGTCCGCTCACCGGACTAGTCCGCCCTGGCACCAGACTAGTCCGGCCCTTGGGGGCTTAAACCCCCCAGGGTCGGCCCAGACCTCTCTTCTTCCTCCCACTCGCGTCTCTCCCTCTCCCACGCTCAAGCAACCGCCTTTTTGGCGATTTTTCGCTCCATCCACCAAATCTCGATTCCAATCCGTGCATTGGAGCCCTTGGGTGTGAGGGATCGTTTCCCCGCGCTTCACCTTCGCAATCCATCGTCGATTTCGTCGATTCTCGCGGATTCAAGAAGGTATTCTAGCTTTTTCAAAAACTTTCCCCATTTTTGATTCTTTAGGTTTTTGATAGGAACACCTTCATAGATATTGCTCCATATACCCTTGTGATCATAGCCTAGGAGTATTGCGCGTTGATCCGAAGTTTTTTTTTTGATGATTCGATTAGGGTTAGGGTTTATCCTCTGCAACCCGGACTAGTTCGGCCCTTGGCGGACAAGTCCGCCCTGCGGACTAGTCCGTCCCCGGGGCGGACAAGTCCAGTTTGCACAGAGCAAACCCTAATCCTAGTCCTCTCTCGAGACTTCTTCCGCAATGCTCCCTCTCCTTGGACTCATACCTTCATCTCTGTATGCTTTTCGCAGCATGTCGAACTCGGAGCGTTCCCCTCCTCGTCCCAACCCCGAGGGGCGAACCAAAGCTCAAATTGTCGAGGCAAGAACCAAAGCTGCGCTCATAGAAGCGCAAAAGGCAAAGGAACAGAGGCGGCTGAAGGCACTCGAAGCCTCCAAAGTTGCCGCGAGCATCTACAATGAGGAAGAAGCCATAGCTCGAGCAACCGCAGAGTCCCTCAATGAGCTGAGGAAGAAGAAAAGGGAAGACAGGGAGGCTCACAACTCCAGGGCCGCTGAGGCCAATGCTCCCAAAAGGAAAAGACTCGTCACTGCCGACGAGAAGGCAAAGGGCAAGGAGCAAGCCCCGAGGGAAGAAGAGCCACGGATCGAGCGTGACCCTAAGAAAGGAAAGGCTCCGGCTCCAGTCGAGCCGAAGAAGAAGAAGCCCTCCATCAAGGTGCCAGCCAAGAAGGCACCCGGAGGAGTTTTGATTCGTGAACAAGGGAAAGCTCAGGCTGTTGGCCCTCTGGTGATGCACAGTCCAACACGTAATCCAAACCGTCAGCCCAACCTCTCAGCTAACACTTTCAAAGGAAAAGGAGCTGAGAAGGCCAGGAGGCTCAGAGACGAGAATGTCTATAGGTATGAGAGGTCCACCGCCGACCCTCGGTTCTGGTGTGACTTCCACTGCGATTACTATCGCCTTGTCTACATGAAGATGAAGACTCCTGTGACTGATGCCCAGTGGGTTGACTAGGACTACATGGCTCAGAAGAAGCATGCTGCATTTGATGCTGTGATCAATGCAGCGGAACGACATGGAATCAAGGATATCATGGGTTTCCAGTACGACTGGAACATTGAGGTGATTGTCCAGTTCTACACAACCGTCTACTTTCACTCCTTTGGCAATCGCCGGATGACATGGATGACAAATGGAGAGCAGTACACTGTCACATTTGAAGACTTTGCCAAGATTCTAGGATTGGAGGAACACCTTGAGCATGAGATCATCATCTCTAACCTCAAGGCCCTAGATCGAGATGCCCTTGACTTCATGTATCCAGACCATCTTCCTTATGAGGCAGGACTGGCAAGAAATATCAAGCCATTTTTCAGTGTGCTCAACCGCCTCCTTCGGAAGACCATTGCCCCGAAGGATGGAGATGCCGGAGTCATCCAGGGCAACCTGAGGCATTTGCTTGTGCTGATAGATGGGGAAGAAAGCTTCAACTTAGCTGAGTACATCTTTGATGATATCTTCAATATATCTCATACCCCCAACAGGTCTTGTGGCTATGCTCCTTATGTGATGTGCCTAATTGAGAAAGTCTCCGGAATTACCTTCCAGAAGGATGTCTCACATAAGAGACTGCGTCCTCAGATTCCCCCACCTCTGCCTGTTCCTCCTCGTCGCAAGAATGCAGATCCTCCATCTTGCCCCGTGGCACCCCCGTCTCCGCCTCCACCTCAATCCATGAGTGCTTTCTTCAAATGCTTCAAGGCGATCTTCACTTCTTGCCGGAAGCAAGAGATCCGCGCTCAAAGGGCACATAAGCATCAAGAAAAATATCTTAAGGCGGTGTGCGACAAGCTGGAGGTCCCAATGTCCTCTCCAGAAGTGAGTGATGGGGAGATCACTCCCTTCCCCAACTTCACCGCCGATGAGCTCGCCCAGCTCCAAGAGGATGGAAGCTCCTCTCGGGCTGCTCCCTCGGCAAGGAACTCCGACGAAGACGACGACGACGACGCCGTCGATCATGAGGAAGACGCTGACGATTCCGAGGCCACGGAGAGTGGAAGTGGCGAAGACGAGGACTAGTTCGTAGATCTTTGTTCCCCTCCCCTTTTCTTTTCCTTTTTGGTGCCTTGATGCCAAAGGGGGAGAGTCAAGGGGGAGTTAATCGTTTGTGGATGTGTTTGTGATTTATGGACCTGTTTTGTAATATATTCCTGTTCTTGGATGTTTACATTTGTGCAAGACTTGTCAATGTCGTTTAATCTCAATATAATGCTCTAATTGTCAATCCTTTGATTATATTGATGCTCTTCATGTCTTGTCACAATTGTTGAACACATCACGTAGGCACCCCACCATAACGTATGTGGGTATGAAAAGATCCCCTTCACCTCTTTTACATGTTGCATACATTAAGGGGGAGTCATTCATACGCACACAAGTTATGAAAACCAATTTCCATACTCTTAATTGTTGAAGGACTTAATGTGTTGTCATCAATCACCAAAAAGGGGGAGATTGAAAGTGCATCTAGGTTCCCCGTGGGTTTTGGATGATTGATGACGATAATTAAGTCGCTAATGAGCTCAAGTGATCTTAGCACAGGTGTGGACTCGATCGGAGACGCAAACCCTCAAAAAGGAAAAGGAAGGAAACGGAGTCAACTCTAAGCGTGGAAACTAGGGTTTCTAGCGTGTTGAGTTAGACTAGCCGTAGAAATAGGAGGGTGCGTGTGTAAAGTGCATTGAGATCAAGTTAGGGAACTCAAAGTGTTTTAGAGGTCAAACCCCTTAAGAGAAAAGAGTGGAAAAGCAGTCTGGCAGTAGGGCCGGACTAGTCCGTGCAGGTGGCCGGACTAGTCCGTCCCTTGCCGGCCAAGAACGTTGTAGGCCGGACCAGAAGGGTCTGACTGAGATCGGACTAGTCCGTTCATGGCCGGACTAGTCCGTGTTGCAGTGAGTGGGTTTTGGGGACTAAGTCTCAAAACCACGGACTTGTCCGTTTTAGACCGGACCAAGAGGTCCTGAGTGAGAACGGACTAGTCCGCCCGTGGGGCCGGACTAGTCCAGGTTGGTGTGTTGAAAGTGGTCCTGTGGCTAAGTCTGGGAGGACCGGACTAGTCCGCCCTTGGGGCCGGACTAGTCCGTGGTCCTCAGACTAGTCCGTTTTCGCGCGGAGCAAAAGGCTCTGTGTGAGATCGGACTAGTCCGGTGGCGACCGGACTAGTCCGTTGTTGAAGAGACCGTTTGAATTTGAAGTTTGGCGGGTAGTGTGACGATAGCGTGTCAGCTGTCGGGGCCTGACAAGAGGTCAGTGGTCCCCTAGGCCGGACTAGTCCGGGCCTGAGGCCGGACTAGTCCGCCCTTCTGCTGAAGTCAGCAGTATGGGCTTGGAACCTCTATAAATAGAGGTCCCCTGGGTTCTTTTGAACAACACTTGAACAGACTTGAACCCTAGCGCCGCCACAGCCAACTTGGAGCACTCTTAAGCCTCTTTCTTGCCAACTTTCCCTCTAAAACTAATTCTTGTGTGGATTAGGGTTTAGTGAGGTGGAGAAGAGGAAGAACATCGCGCTTGTGCTCCCGGTTTGATCTCTTGCACTCATTAAGTCTTTGTGAGCTGTGTGTTGAGTGTGTTTTGCGTTGTTGATCATCTTTGTGGTGTGGGAGCCTCAGATTGTGAGAAGCCCCAACGAATCTTGTATTCACACTTTGAGATAGTGGAGAACCAAGTTAGGCCCGTGCGGTAAACTTGGTGAGGGAAGGGTTGGTGAACCCGGTCCTTTGTGGACTCCTCAACGGGGAGTAGATTCTTATGTGGAATCGAACCTCGGGATAAAATTCCTGGTGTCTCCGTGTTCTTCGCATTTTGTTTATCACTTACTTCGTTCTAGGGTTGCTAGTCTTGTTTTGAGCCTCACATTGTTTAATCTTGTTAAAACCTGACTCACTCTTGTGTTGATAGATTCTAAACTTGTATTAAACATATCCTCACCTGTAGCCTCGAGAAAATCCCCTTAAAACTTGCTAGAGACACTTTTTAGGGATCTTCACGCAGGCTGACCGGACTAGTCCGCCCCCAGACCGGACTAGTCCGCCCCCTGTGATCTAATCTCGTTTTATTAAGTCATTTGCAGGTCGATTAGCCTATTCACCCCCCCTCTAGGCAACTTTCATCCCTACTGCGCACGGTCCGCTGGTGGTAGCGCCGGAGCACTTGCCTGTACCGTGCGTTCCGGAGGGTAGCCCGTATGCGTCCCTCGTCGACGAGGTCGATATCTTCGTGCCAGAACTGGTCCTGCGTGACTTCATCGTACATCCGAACACGGGGGGAGCCCCTGGTGATCTCTGGGGGGAAGGACGGCCTCTGCCCCGTACACCATGAAGTAGGGCGTTTCTCCCGTAGCCCGGCTTGTTGATGTCCAGCTAGCCCACAAAGCGTATGGCAGCTCATCCACCCAGTTCGCACCATGCTTCTCGAGGCTTGAGTATGTACGAGTCCGGAGGCCCTTAAGAATTTTGGCGTTCGCTCCCTCTACCTGCCCAGCTCTTGGGATGGGCGACAAATGTGTAACAAACTTGGATCCCAAGGTCCTCACAGTATTCTTGAAATGTTGCACTCTGAATTGGGTCCCGTTATCAGTGATGATTCTGTTCGGGACTCCAAACCTACAGACAATCGACTTGATGAACTTCACTGCGGACTGTTTGTTGATGGTGACGATTGGGGTGGCTTTTGGCCATTTGGTGAACTTATCTACGGTGACGTAGAGGTGCAGGAATCCTCCAACGGCTCTCGGGAAGGGTCCCAGGATGTCTAGTCCCCACACAGCGAATGGCCAGGAGGGAGGGATCATCTACAGCGCTTGAGCTGGTGTGTGGATCTGCTTGGCATGGAACTGGCATGCCTTGCATCTCCTAACCATGTCAGCGGCATCCTGGAGTGCTGTGGGCCAGTAGAAGCCATGCTGAAAGGCTTTACCGACCAGCGTACGGGCCAATGCGTGGTTCCTGCACTCACCTCCATGGATTTCTGTGAGCAAGTCGCAGCCCTCCTCCCAGGTAATGCAGCGCAGTAGGATGCCATTGGCGCCACGATGGTAGAGATCCCCTTCTACTAGTGTGTATCTTTTAGCCATCCACATAATCCGTTCTGCCAGGACATGCTCTTCGGGAAGGTAGTTGTCCTTCAAGTAGTCCTGAACCCCCAAGATCCATGCATCAGGACCTTCTTGAGCTTTTGGTTCTTGGGCGCCCAGCTGCTCAGAGCTGCTGGAGGCGCATAGGAACCTTGGAGGGCACCACGGTTGTAGTGCCACCGGGGTTGCTAGCTTCGAGGTGCTAACTTCACCCCCTTCGCCCGGTTCAGCAACTCGGGTGGTTGGTCGCGATAATGTCCTTGCAAAGACTCCTGCAGGCACTAGTGCCTCTGTAGAAGCTTTTGTTGACAGGTCGTCCGCAACTGAGTTCTCAGCTCGGGGCACATGGCATAGGTCTAGGACCTGTAAATCTTTTTCCAACTTCCTGACGTGCAGGAGGTACGCTGCTAGCTGGGGATCATTGCAACTGCACTCCACTTTGACCTGCTTGACGACTAACTGGGAGTCACCCTTGGCAAGAAGCTGGCGGACGTTGAGGGCCAGTGCCATCTTCAGCCCGTAGATAAGGGCCTCATACTCTGCCATGTTGTTGGTGGCTTTGAAGCCAAGACACACCATATATCTGAACTGCTCCTCCGTTGGGGCTATGAGCACCGCACCAGCCCCGGCCCCCTGCTTCCGGGCAAAACCATCGAAGTAAAGTAGCCGCGGGGTTTCAGTGAAAGTTGGTGCCCTGGACAGTGTATCCCCACTGACTAGGCTTCCAGGGTTGTCGGGCGACGAAGTCCATTCAGCCAGAAAGTCTGCCAGAGTGTGGCTTTTGACCACATGCCGAGGAAGGAACTCGATTTCGAACTCTGCTAGCTCGGCTGCCCATTTGGCAACATTGCCGGTGGCATTAGGGCTGTGGAGGACCGTCCTCAATGGGAAGGAGATGACCACTGAGACCTTATGTCCCTGGAAGTAGTGTTGGAGCTTCCTCGATGCTATCAACATGGCGTACAACAACTTATGTATCTCCTGGTATCTTGTCTTTGCTTCATGGAGGACTTCATTGATGTAGTAAACCGTCCCGTGCGTGGTCCGGACTTTGTCCAAGAGGTGTGGTAGCACCTGCATTGGATCCAGGTCCGGGGGGTCTTGGCTCTCGGGGCCTGCATAACATCCCGGGGGCTGGGAGCCACCAACTTCCTGGCTCCCGGAGCCTACCTGAGAGAGGTGCACGACTTGGTCTGGGACCGAAGGCTCGGCGTTGCGGGCTCCTCCTTGCGCATGTTGCTGTTGCGGTTCGGACCGCTCTACGACTAAGACCATACTGACCACTTCAGCTGTTGCAACAACATATAGCAGCAGGGGCTCTCCCGGGCTCTGGTGCCACCATAACCGGGAGGGACGTCAGGTGCCTCTTGAGCTCCTGGAACGCTGCTTCTGCTTCTTCTGTCCAAGCAAAGGGACCGGTCTTGCACAAAATCTTGAAGAAGGTACGTGCTCGTTCTGCCAACCTCGAGATGAAGCGGCTAAGGGCCGCGAGGCAACCGGCAAGCTTATGTATGTCCTTGATACGCGTCGGGGGTTGCATCAGTTCTATTGCCTTGATCTTCTCTGGATTGGCTTCGATCCCCCAGTGAGAAACCAGAAATCCCAGTAACTTCCCAAAAGAGACCCCAAAGGCACACTTTTCGGGGTTCTGCATCGTGCGCGTAAGGCGCAACCTGCTGAAGACTTGTGCTAAGCTCTCTATGAAGAACATGCGGTCTTTGATTTTGACCACAATGTCATCAACTTACACCTCAACCAGGTCTCTAATGAGGTCCCCAAATGTTTTATGCATCACACGTACAAAGATGGGGAGAGCATTCTTAAGACCGTAAGGCATGGAGACATAACAATACAGGCCATCTACTGTTACAAAAGCAGTGTGTTGCTCATCATCTCGAGACATAGGTATTTGATGAAAACCGGAATACGCGTCGAGGAAACACAGCAGATCACAGTCTGACGTAGAGTCTACAATTTGGTATATCCTGGGGAGCGGAAAAGGATCCTTCGGACATGCCTTGTTTAAGTTGGTGTAGTTGATGCACATTCGAAGTTTCCCGCTAGCCTCGGGGATGACAACAGGATTGGCCAACCACCGAGGGTGGTGAACTTCCCGGATGAAGCCAGCGTCGAGCAACTTCTTGATCTCCTCCCGGATGAAGTTCTGGCGCTCAACGGATTGCTTCCGGGGCTTCTGTTGTATCGGGCGGGCATCAGGGTAGATCTTCAAATAGTGCTCAATCACCTCCCTGGGGATACCGGGCATCTGCGATGGTTGCCAGGCGAACACATCGATATTGTCCCGAAGGAAGGTGATGAGCACGAATTCCTATTTACTGTCCAGGTTTCCCGATATGCGGGTCGTCTGGGCAGTCTTAGGGCCGATCTTGACGACTTTCACTGGGACGTCGTCTTTGGTCGGCAGCACGCGCGGGGCTGTGGTGGGGGTTCATTGAGGCGCCACCTGACTTGGTTGGCCCTCCCTTGCATCGTCCAGGTTCGGGGTCCGGCCCGCAACGAGTGCTTGGAGCTGCTCCAAGGCTGATACTGCTACGGTGCGATCCCCCCGGACCCTGAGAACTCCAAATGACATTGGCATCTTCAGGACCAGATAGCCGTAGTGGGCTACGGCCATGAACTGGTAGAGCGCTCGCCTTCCGATGATGGCATTGAAGGGGATCTCAACATCCGCCACATCGAATAAGATATTCTTCGTGCGGTAGTTTTCCGGGGTACCAAAGGTAATTGGGAGGTGGATACTTCCACTGGGAACAATCTGCCCCGGGCCCACGCCTGAGAATGGGATCGACGGAGCGAGTCAGGACATGGATATTTGCAGCTTCCGGAAAGCTGCAGTGGAGATGAGGTTGAGGCCGGCCCCACCGTCGATCAGCACGTAGTGGAGCTTTACATTGGTGATAGTTGGGGCCACGAGCAGAGGGAGCACCCCACCTCCTGCCATGTTCTTCGGGTAGTCCGAAGCATCAAAGCTGATAGCTGTGTTCATCCACTTGTTCTGGGGAGTCGGGCTTGGTACCGGAGCCACTACCGCCACGGCGCGTCGCAGGAATTTCACTGCGTTCCAAGACACGGGGTCCGAGGCGCCCCTGTAGATGACGTAGAGGAGTTTTCAGCGCTCCTGATCACTGCTAGTGTCTGAGTCAGCACCCGTGAACACTTCTTTCACTGCTCTATGGGGCTCCTGGTACCCCATATCATCGTCCTTCTTTTCCACCGGGTCAACCTTCTGCTTTCCCTCCCTCTGGCGGGGGGGGGGGGGGGGGGGTCGCTCTCCTGACTCCGCTGTTTCTGCCGTTGTTCGCGGAAACGCTCTGCGAGTTTCTTGACTTCTCGGCACTCGCTCGCACTGTGACCATTCGTTCGGTGCACCGGGCATCTGAAGTCAGCATCATCTCTTTCGGGGGACGAGCGTGGGCGCTTATCTTGCCGTGAGCTCTGGGCTCTGCCAGGTGCCGCGGCTGCCACCATGGGAACTCCCAGCCCCGGCTTACTCCTGCCGCGACCCCGTTTCTTCCTCTTGCCTCCTCTTCTAACAGCAGCCTCCGCTTCAGACTGAACAGGCTCCCCGCTTCCCGAGGAGGCTCGGGCGTGCCAGTTACGCCCTTCTGTAGCCTTGGCACATCTGTCCGCCAAGGCAAACAGCTCGGAGACATCACGCATGTCATGTGTGGCAAGCTTTTCGAGCATCTTCTTGTCCCTCACACCCTATCTAAACGCAACTATGACATATGCATTCGAGATGTGGGGAATGGTATTCCGTACCTGGGAGAACCGCTGGATGAAGGCCCGCAGCGGTTCCCCCGATCGTTGTCTAACAACGTGAAGGTCGAGCTCCGTGCCAGGACGCTCGTACGAACTTCCAAAGTTTGCCACGAACTGCCCGCACAGCTCCTCCCAGGAGGTGATGAATCCTGGAGGCAGGTTCATGAGCCATGACCGGGCCGGGTCGGCCAGAACCACGGGGAAGTAGTTGACCATGATGACCTCATCACCTCTTGCAGCCAGTATTGAGGTGGAGTAGATCTGTAGGAACTCACTCGGGTTGACGCTCCCATCATACTTCTCCGGCGTGTGTGGCCGGAACTTGTGGGTCCAAACCACCCTTCGCAGGTGGGGAGGTAAGGTTGCGCAACCACCTCCTGTGCTTGTGGGTGGCAAGTTTGGCGCTGCATGGCCATAATGAGCTGCTGCACCGCATATATCGGTTGCTGGGGTATTGCGGCCAGCGCTTGGTGCAACGGGGGCACACCATATGCTTGTAGTGGAGGAGGAGCAGCATACACTTGGTGCGGGGGAGGCGTCATGTACGCCTGGTGCTGCTCTGGAGGCGCTACGTTCGCCTGACGCGGTGGACGAGCGTCGTGCACCTGGGCCCCGGCACCCGGCAGGCTGTAATCAGCTTTGAGGTTGCGGTGTTGCTCCCGTTGTCGCTCGATAACGACCCGACAGTCCTCGCCGACTCTGCTGCGACGCTGCAATCTTGTCTGCAGGTCCGCCGATGAAAGCCTAGTTCAACGGCTGTCGGCGGTCTGCCTGTCGATCGTAGGTGTGCGTGACAACGAAACAAATGCCGTCCCCACCCGCCTTCCGCCCTGTGGAGTCGCCCGGAGCGCGGCGACGACCAGATGGTCGACGTCGTTTACCCACTACTGGGTTGCCCCCTGTGGGGCCCTGCAACTGGTGCGTTGCGGAGCAACTCCCGCGCAACTAGAAGCGCGCTCTCTGGGCTTGCCGCCGATGGTGTCGTGACGGCTGTCGCTACTGGGGTCCGCCGAGCCCCATCGTGTTGGCCTGCAGTCGATGGGGTGGCCGTTCGGCGACGCGACGACCCAAATTTTCCCGTCCTGGAGCGGGACCCGTCTCTAGGGTGAGATGAAGCTTGGTCCTCTCGCGCCACTTGCTGACGAGGCTGTGGCCTGGAGGAGCTGGCATTGGAGCGAGTGTTCACCATACTGCTGGTGAAGATTCTTGCAAGAGGAAACCCCCTACCTGGCGCGCCAAATGTCGAGGTGTCTAATTGACACCGCCCCCGGACCTACTCGGGAGTGGTTCGCGGAGGTTCGATGTGTTATCGAGGGGCTAGTTCTAGCAAGATCAAACGCAGTAGACGATGAACACGAGGGATTTACGTGGTTCGGGTCGCCTGAGCATAATACCCTACTCCACGGTGGTTTGTGTGTTGTATTCCTTGAGTCTGTATCTTCGTCTGACTGAAGTTGTCTAAGTCGGTGTCCGCTCGGTCATTTTATAGTCCAAGGCCGAGCAGCTTACAAGTGAGGCTCGAGGCCCGACAGATGGATCCGGGCATACCGAATCCTCCCTAAGATCTGGGAGTAAATGTTATCCCCTGACAACGGCTTCAATGTGTCGCCTGCCCACACCCTGCTGCAGGGCTACGAATAGTCCCCTCATCATGGTTGGCCCTGGCTTGTCTGTTCCTTCGGGGCTTCTCATCGGTCCGCCGTGCGTAGTAGTTCGGCTCTGACCAGTTATGACAAGACCAGCCACAATCCACTTGACTTATGAGTGCGAGCTCCCGCTCGCTTAGGGAACATGTGCGTCCTAACTTTGGCGTCTTGGGCGCGCCTCCCTTCTCTGAGTCTTCCGTGGGAAAGCTCAGGCTCAGCGCCGCCTATCACGTGGCACCTCCCGGCCCTTACCTCATCAGGATGCTCAGTTCCCGGAGGTTGGGTCCGGAGCTGCTGGAAACTAGCAGCGTAGGACTCTCAGAGGGACGTCCGGGTCTAGTGGGGTGGACCCGAAGCTGTGGGGATTGTCGCAGTACCGAACCCTCTTTCGGGGGGGGGGGGGGGGGTCAGGAGCCGCCATTCTACCGACCTCGTTGGATCACTCCTCGGCGAGGTGGTGGGCCCAGAGCCGCGGTCGACGAGGAGGCACTGGGCTTTCCTCGACGGAGGGAGCCACTATACTACTTGCCACGTAGCGATCTGGGCCCATGTGAGGCCTCGCCCCGGTGGGCGGTGGGTCCGGTGTTCTTTTATCCGTGTACACAAGGATATCCGGTTCACCAGGCACCAACAGCCATCATTACAGTATTGAAAGGTCCATTTCCTGATTTCCCACACCGAAATAATCACTTTTTTCGTCCAATCAGAATCCAAAAGGCACTGGGATACGCATGATAATGCAGTCCACTGATTCATGCACCATATGCGCGCCACTCACAGCTCACAGCTCATAGCTCACAACGATTCATCAGACCACACTATCACAGCCTTTGCATCCCACGACCGCGCGCCGTCTAACCGGAAAGGCACCGAGCTTCTGCGACAAACGGCGAAAACAAATTTTCTTCCGACCCGTCGTACTTGCTCGCCTCGCCTTTACTGTAGTACTTCCTCCGTTCTTGTTTGTCGACAAGTTTTTGGAGATGGAGAGAGTACTTCACAGTACAGTCGGCGGTGAAGCGCGCAACGACCTCCCGTTTTGTCGAGGCATTACTGTTTCAGAGATCAGCGACGCAGCTAAGGCAAGGGCACGTACGACGGCTATACAACCCCGTCGATTTAGCTGAAACCATCCCACGTGGCAGTGGAACGAAACCGAAGTCGTCGCCTCCCCCGCGCGTTGTACGAAGTGGCTGCGGGTCGGGTCGTCGACGGCCGCGCTCCTCGCAAAAGCGCGTCAGATCACTTCCAAGTCGGTCCAAGAGGGAGGTTGCTCCACCGCTGTCCCGGGCTTTCGTCATCCAGATCTCCGGCCGCTCCACGGTGGGCTCTGCCTCTGCGATGACAAACCGTCTCCCTTGCTGTCCGTATGTACCGAACAGACAACAGCCGTGTAAACTGTTATACGAGACGTTATCGCGAGCCGTGCAAATCGCGGTTGCCTCCGTTTGACGCTAGTGCTTTTTCAGCAGCATGCAGCAACAAGTCGACATTAATTCTATTGTTCTAGATCATCTGCTATACTGCTATGTATACTAACAACAATAATTTCAAAATATAGAGAAGTCGATAAGTTTTACTGTATTTTGTGTTGTCAATACACAAGCTCCCCCACAGAATAAATTTTACGAATACTGGGGGACTGAAAAAAAAAGTCGAGACGCAGGCTGTTCGTTTGTCCGATGCGTCTAGGCGAAGCAAGATTTTCACGCAAACAGAATGATGGACAAGGATACAAGATCTGGGCACTGCCCTGCTGAGGACGAAGGTGGAAGCGTTTGTTGCTGTCCACCAACAGACGATTGGTCTGTTAGTCACAGGGCTGGGGCAACACAGATTGGTCTGCGCCTCATTGTGGAAGGTATTGAGCGCCTGAACAAACGGAATCATGAGTTTCGTTTGGATTATTAAGAGACTAAACGCAAAGGTTAATAATTTTTTTTACAAATAATAACAACAATTTTCGCTCAACAAAGAGACTCGAGTCTACATACACTAGCAAGATTATAAGGATTTCAATTACAGTACTCTTCTTGCTAATGAAAACAGAAAGTACTGCTCCTTATTGCCGTGCGCGAACCAACTGAGGTCCACGACCTGCAAGAGTTCGTAGGCGCATTTACAGAATAAAAACTGTACTGAACCAGCAGACATCGCGCTACGCAAGCTGCAGTGCAGAGCTCCATCAGATCTCCAATTCATAATTCCAGCATTAAATTCCACTCACATGGCGCCTATCACATCCTACCAGACACTCGCTAATAATTTTAGTGATCGGAGAATCTCAAACACAATGAAAAATTCTAATTAGCGCAGAAGCAGCAGCTAGGACTACTAATCTATACATAAGCGTTGAGGACGGGGAGGTAGTTTCTTTACAGCGATGCAACATGTTCGACTGACAAACAGCACCCTAGCGAACGTCGGTGCCCACATGTCAGTGGAACAGCATGCGAGACACGGATGCTTTTTTTTTTCTCTCCAGCTTTTTACGTATAAGAAAGCTCAAAATATAAGTGGAAACCCGGCAATGTGGCAGATTGCAGTTGTTCCCCGTGTAATTTTGGGGGTAAAAAATGGAACGAAGTGTTTGTTCACCGAAAGCGACCGCCGTCGGCGAGCTTCCAGGAGCGGCAGTGTGTGAGCGAGGTTCCGGTGGTGAGAAAGTGGAGCGGCGACGGGCGAACCTCGCTGGGGAGGGCAGCGGCGGTCTCCGGCGTCGGACCTCCGCGGTGGTGCCGCCCTGGGCTGGGCCGCACGAGCGGGCTGATGCACACCGCGAACCCCGAGATGCCGGCTCCGGTGCCTGCCAGGAGGCGACGGCAGGGGCTCTTCCGAAACGGAGACGGCGATGGCAGCCACGGCGACTCCGCCGGGGACGTGCTCTCCTCGCAGTCACCGTTAGCGTCGTACCTCTCCGGCGAGAGCCCCCGGTTGCTGATCGCTTGGAACGAGAGCCGTGGCGGGGACGGCGGCGGGGCGGTTTCTGGCTGCCGCTTCTTCTTCCCGTGGCCGCGCCGCGTGATCCCAGCGAGCCAGGACCGGTGCTTCGGCGCCTCGCCACCGCCCTTCTCCTCCGATCTGCTGCTGCCGAAGAGCGCCGCAAGCATGGAGAACCTGCCGCTGCGCCGCCTCCGGAACCCGATGTCGCCTTCCTCGAATCCACCGCACGCCGGCCCCACCTGCGGCGTCCGGAAGAAGAGGATGCCCGGCGGGCGGCCCCGCGGCCCCGAGGCGTGCGGCTTGCGGCGGCGACACACGTACGGCGACACCGACCTTGGGAACACCGGCTCTGGCTCCGGCTGCTGCTGCGGCGGCGGTTGGGCAGGAGGCAGCGAGGACGCTTCGTTCTGCGCGGCGGCGAGCGCGAGCAGGCGGTCGCGGAGGCACGCCGCGCAGACGCCGACGCCGCCCTCGTACGGGTGCGTGGCGCACCTCATGGCGCTGTCCTCGCCCCCGCCTCTACTGCCATTATTACCAGTGTCCTGATCTGGTGGAGACGGCGGGGGGAGGAGATGCAGAGGCCAGCTAGCTCTCCTTCCCTCTTCTCTCGTTATCGTCTGGTTTTATCGCCACTCGGGTTGTTAGCGTGGTCTGCTGCTCCCTGGTCCTGGTGGTGTCGTCTCTTCTGACCTCTGGGAGATTGGAAATTTCGATTCCTCGAGATCACTCACTAGTATTTAAATAAGGTTGGATCATGCGAAAAGGAGAGATGCTTCAGTAAACGAGTTGGGCTTGTTTTGTCCCAATGGGGGCGATGGCGGCAGTGCGTGCAGCTTCCTGAGGAGGCTCGGCGTATCCGTCTTCCGACGTCCTCGTGCCCGCCAGCACCGTGTCCCTAGCGGAAGCCACGTTGACCGACCGCGAAGCCGAGCACGGGACGGGCGGGAGCCGAGCCTTCATGCGTCTGCCGTGCAGTCCCGGCGAAAACGAGGGGCGACCAAAGCTGCGCCGCGCGTCTTCACGTGCCCTCGGGTTCTCCAGAAGCTGAAACTGTGTCGTGTGTCTGTCTGGCAAGCTCGCAGAGGCGTGTGCACCGGCAGCGTCACACACGGGGGTCGGGCGGTCACATGCGAGCTTAGCTGCTCGCGCCGAAAGTCTTTAAAGTGGCTGAAGAAAAAAAAGACGTGATCGAGCAATGTGAAACGATTAATGCAACTTTTACGATGAGATTACCTGATTCATCGGTCACTGAACAAAACGGCCGAGTATATCAATTTTTTCTCTGAAAGGAACTACGGTAGGATTACCTAATTCATCTGTCACTGAACTAACCGGCCGAGTATGTCAATTCAGAGTGCGGCAGCCGGCGGCGACTTTCCAACGCTGCAGTAACGTCTAGGAGAGCAGGAAATCTTAGACCGTCCGAAGTGCCATGCTGTATAGCATATTATATACACTGTATCGTAGTATAATTTAAAGTACATGCTGTAAAAATAGAAAAGAATATTGTATAAAATATGTAAAGTATGCTAATGCAGATAACCTTACACATTCTACGAGCAGATGACCGGCGTGGAAAGGAAGCAGCGACCGGTGCAGAAAGGCACCACCGCGAGGGCGAGACGAAGCAAGTCAGTCAGCGAATCCCATCCTCATTTGATCACTTCTTAATCCCATCCTCATTTGATCACTTCTTCCCGGTACAACCCAACCTCCCCGTCGGGTTGAGATATGCCGGAAATGAGATACTCATTTTCCTATCCCCAACCCAATCTCATTTCCCAATCCGGTGAAAAAAAACATTTCAAATGATATCTTGCCTTTCCCATTTCTCCACCCCACCCTACATTTCCAACAATCCAAGCACCATCACAGATAAATCGACCCAATAGCCAACATTTACGGTCACAACAAGTTGTATCTACTGAAAAAAGAAATGATTGAGCCTATAATTTTTCCCCATATATAGCTATAAATACGGGTATTTTAGGGAAAATGAAATAATAGGGGTGATTTTAGCCCTCTGTTGAAGGCACTTTTTTTCTGAACCCCATTAATCAAAACCAGGGTGTGTTTTGATTCATGTTTTGGAGACGTCCTAAGCGACGTTCATCATTTTAAAATAAGAGTTTTGATATCTTTTAAAATCGATTCAACATTTCAAAAGAACGTCTTGAATATTTCCATAAAAATATCGATGTACTGATATAAAATGTTGACACAATACATATAAAATATTTAACTCGTATATTTGAAATGTTGACAAAAAACTGTTTATAATAAAAATATGTTTAAAGTTTATAAACCATTTTTTAGACGGGATTATCCAACTATATTAATCAAAAGGGAGGTCACATTGTCAGGTTTACAGCAGAAACATAAGGGAGAAACTTCATCCTCAAAACCAAATACAAATCTAACTGCCCAGAGCTAAAACGGCAACGTGTGCTAGCATTCACCACTGTTCTCACCAACACAACCTTAGGCGAACCAAAATAAAAATTTTTAACGACTGAGTAAAGCAAAAACATAAGACTCAACGCCTCAGCACTACCGGTGTCGCTGAAGATCCACAACGCCTTGGCCCTTCCTCTCTAGCGATCCCATCATCCTTTTTTCACCCCATGTTTTGAAGGCAACATCAGAGGCTGTTTTTGAGACTGCATCACCTTCATCACTGCCTTAAGCATTTCATCTGCGCCCACCTTGATGATCTCTTTCATTTCCTCGGAGTATAACCCTGCTCAAAAGTTTATAAACCAATTACTTTTGAAATCCAAAGCCTTGCTGGGCCAATGATGCTGTCAGGCCCATTCGGTACTGCCAATATCGCTCCGCGCGGGAATTCCAATTTCCTCCCCCACCGC
This sequence comes from Tuctoria greenei, assembly GCA_036927565.1. NCBI lineage: Eukaryota > Viridiplantae > Streptophyta > Magnoliopsida > Poales > Poaceae > Tuctoria > Tuctoria greenei. The sequence continues at coordinate 148,628,232 of JAYESD010000010.1, read as the reverse complement.
CACCCGCGTTCCTCCAGTTCCCAGCGCCCCGCCGCTTTCACTCCGTTGTCCATTGCCCTTCTCTTCCCAATCCGATCTTCCCCTTTCGCCGCGGAGGCCGCTGGTTTCCCACGGCCGCCTTCCGGCCGCGTCGTACTCACCACGAATCCCCAAGGCGCAACCCTAATCGCCAGTCTCCATGCCGCCGAAGAAGCGCGCCGCCGCCGCCTCCAAGAAGCCGCCGGCCTCGCAGCCGTCGCAGCCCGCCAAGTTCGGCATCCTACACTTCTTCGAGCGCCAGACTCAGGCCTCCCAGACCGACAAACGTCAGCAGCCCGACCCCGCGCCGCCTCCCCCTCCCCCTCCGCCGCCAGCCGAGGAGCCGTCGGAGGTCTCGCCGGAGGTCACCAAGACGCTGGCGCCGAAGCGGGTCAGGTTTTCTCCCGGAATGGTGAGTGATTCCTGCGGTCTGGTTGGTTCTCTTCCAGCTGCGGTTCGGGTGGACTCATATTGTTGGTCTGGTGGTGGCTTGTTTGTGCGGTTCAGTTGATTAAGCAGAGCCAGGACGATGGGGGCGCCGAGGTGGTGACCTGGAAGATCTCGCCGGTGAATGATCGCCTGCGCACCCTGAAGTCAAGGCAATTTCTGGGGATGGCGCTTCCTCCATGCTCAAGTAACGAGGTACACTATGATAATGCAGTTCCTTCGCGTACATTTAGAGTTCTTACATGCCGATGCCTATACTGTGTGCGTGTGTGTTTCAGCATGTATTGAGCTGCTGTCTGAACCCATTCGGTTGTAGACGGAATTGTCAATATTTCGTGGGCTTCTGATTTCAGCTTCTCGTGTAACTTTCATGGTAGAAAAATTCCTCTCTCGAGTCTATGAAGAAATGGCATTCATCTCCATTGGGCATGTCAAGGTGTACCTCCACAGGACGTAATTCCAGCATGGATGGATCTGGTCCAGTTGGCTGTGATAGCATGGAGGACACTCGGAGCCCATTTCGGACTCCACCATCACTTTCCTATGGCTGCAGTGAGGTTAGCTCGGTATGTGCTTACCATCGTGCATATTGTCAGTTAAATGTAACCCTCAGCTATTCCCGCGTGTGATATTTTATTCATTTTGCAGCAGTTGAATGGTGGTGTCACTTCTAACAGTAGACTTGAACAGTTGGGAGAAGGGCAGCACAAAAAGGTGAACTAGACAGGTTCTTTAAGCTACTCCTAGAGTGCTAGTTGTTTCAGAAGAAGTCACCAAATAATGAATCGTGAAATGTTGTAACGCCTTCTGTAATCGTTCTATTAACAGGCACTACTCGATCTTCTAGATCAAGTTGAAGATGCAATTATGGAAGAAGAATCACCTAGTGACTGTGGAAATAAAGGAGGGAAAGACACAAGCGGGCAAAAGATCGATACTAATTATTCTCCTGTTGTTAATGCTGACCAGACTATACCATCCAAGAAATCTGTTGATGCCCCACCCTTTGATAGTTTTCTTGTATTAGAGGTTTGCCTTTTAACTTTCTCCCGTTGGTTTTAAATTGATGTCAGAGGGCTCTCCCAGTGATGGAACAAGAGTTTATTGGTATTCTTTACCTTCCAGGTGACTGAAAAACACAAAGGTGATGATTCGTCATGTCGCTATCCTGCTAAGGTGCGTGGCTGTTTTACCTTTACCATGAGGTAAACGTGATAGGCTCTTGTTATCCTGCCAAGTCTCTGTTTGTTATGACAGGTTCTGCGTCTGCTGAACGAACACTCTGGGCAAGAATGTGCAGCACATTTGTGTGATGAATGGTCAGTACTTAGTACACAATAATTACTACTTAATCCTCTACCCCAATATTCTCCTGGTCAATCGAAAATCAATTCTTTTTTTGAATATGTAACTTAAATCTTTGATGGTCAGTGGTCACTGTAATTGCACACCATCAGCACTTCCTGAACAAGGTTCATAAGTTGTGTTATCTATAGAACCTGCCATGCTGCATGACCATTAATTCCTTATACTGTTGCAGGTTCCATAGTGTTGTTGGGCCTGGAGATACCGTGAGTGTCATTGGAGAATTTAGTGACCAAGGAAAATGTATTGTTGATCATGACAGTAATCTTGTTATCGTCTATCCAGAATTGCTTATTTCTGGAACTCGGGTTAGCACTATACTTCATGCTCCGATAATTTTTTTCCTTGTTTCAACAAGTACATTAATCCAGATAACAGGACAACTTACTATAATAAATAAACAATTTTAATTCTAAAAGATTTCCACAATGAAAGTATATGTTCAAGTTTCCCCTAAACCCTAAAGTGTATTACTCTATGTTATTTTAGGTTGCCTCCAGCTTCCATTGTCCAAGAAGATCTGTACTTGATGACAGACTAAAAAGCAATGAATATTCAACCAGTGCCTTGATCGGTACCATGCTTCATCAAGTCTTTCAGGTTCTTCGCAAACTATGCAACTTGCATTATTGCTCCACTTTTTAGTCAACTGATATGCAGGCGCCTGACGGTTATTTTACTTGTGCCTCAGGCTGGGCTGCTCGAGGATGCTCCTTCAAGGCAATTTGTAGAACAACAAGCCAAAGAAGTTATTTTGAAAAACATTGAGAGTTTATATGCATGTGGAGGTAAGAATCAGGACACAATGTCAACCTTTTATTCAGAGGCACATATTTTTTGTAATCTCGCTCGTTATAAAAAACACTTTGGCTTTTCATGCTGTTATTTTTTTGGCACACCAACTTGCTAACTTTTAGCCTTATGCAGCAAGTGAAAGAAGTGTATACTCCACCCTTATTGAAGCAACCCCCAAAATATTAAACTGGTTCAAATGCTTTTTGAAGGTAGAGAACCTTGCTTTCAGACTTGAAAATAATTCCATTTCTACTATCCTGTAATACCTGCTAGCATCTCTAAACATTGTCGAGCCATACTAAATCTAAATGCTTTCCCTTGGTTTCGTTGACATGCAATTTCCGTTATAAACTATTCTTCAACTGCCTTTTGAAATTAAAAGGAAGTGATACCGCAATAGTTCTTCTGTTGCACTATTCATAGTTAATACATGTGCCACATGACTACTGTTTCTTTTGACATAAATACCACATGACTCCTGTCATGGCAGTTATTAAAGAAGGATTTAACCCTCACGTCTTACATGTAAATTTTGTCGTTGAAACATCTGAATTAAAGCAGTCGCATTTATCTTTTGTTTTTACTCTTGTAGAAGATATGACCTACTCTCGTTTGCTAATGATACAGTGCACTTTTAGGGTTCAAAATGCTCCAATGTTCATTTTGGGCATACTGAAGGGAAGAAGACCGTTGGAGTGACTGAGGTAGGGATGATATCGACCTTGCAATAGTTTGGAACAGGCCTCTGTGTGTGTGTGTCTTTGTCTATATATATATATATATATATACATGGACCAGTCGTTTGTCCCTTTCGCGGTGCATGTCCAAAAAAGAAATATGTCCTTTTTGTGGCAATGTTTTCCTGTTTTATGGATGCAATCATCAAAATCTGTAATATACCCATGGTTAAAATTCGTGGCAAAATTTCATGCCATATCATAGATGTTGACTTCATACATCACAGTTTTGTTAAGATGTAATTCTCGTATCTTAGGTGATGGATATTGAGGAGATGGCATGGGCCCCAAGATATGGATTGAAAGGCATTATCGATGCTTCTGTTAGATCTAGGGTTGATTCATGCAACGGTGTTTCATATGATAAAATAATGCCACTAGAGTTCAAAACCGGTAAAGGAACTAGTGGCCAGGTAAATGCATATTTTTGAAGATCTGTAATTTACTCTTATTCTTCGCATGCCTTCTCCCTTTTCTTATGTTGCCATTTTGCCGTCTACCTAACCAAATCTCTGGAAACAAAATTATTTGCTTCATAAATTCAGTTAGTATTGTATTTCCAGTGTTTTATTTATGTATCTGCAGACAGCTATGGAACACTCTGCCCAGGTGATATTGTACACGCTGTTGATGACTGAGAGGTATAATCTATAAATTTTCAATGAGTTATCCTGTGACGTTAGGTTGTTCTGCAGCCATCAATTAATCCCTGCATCTGATCTTTTCAGATACTTGAATAAGGATATTGACTCGGGTCTTCTGTATTATCTTCACACAGACCAGACATTGGTAATCTTGGAAGATCATAGTATAAATGTATAATAGTCCCTATGCATGATGTTGCAGTACTCTTATACATTTCCTCTTCCTTTCTTAAGGGCATTAAAGTAAAGAGGTCGGACCTAATTGGCTTAATAATGCGTCGCAACGAGCTTGCCACTGAGATCCTAAAGGCATCAACTTCACAGAGTTTTCCTCCAATGTTACAGGTGGAATTTGAAACTTGTGTAAATAATTCACTTGTGAGAAACCAACTTAATCCCTGTTCCTTTGTCAGAGCCCTTCAACGTGTAATAGATGTCGACACCTGGTTTCATGCACCATATATCACAAGGTTTGCCTTTTTGGGTTCTAGGATACAGATTTTCTTTACGATGCTCTTAGAAGTTTCTCCTTGAGAAGAAACTATATATCTGATTACATTAAAAACATTACATGCTCCTGCTATACTTGAGAATTTGAGATGTATACTTCCATTTTGTTGGTACAGGCACATGGGGGCAATGCTGAGACTAGCGGGCTCGGTGATCTATTTGACAACCTTGTCAATCATTTAACAGTCACACATCATGACTTTCTTAAACATTGGGATATGCTGATTGATCTTGAAGCTAGAACTTCTCAGGTATATTTAGTTTGTCATCAGTGCTGAGGAATGTGAGCTTTACTTGCTTAATGTTGGTTTATGAAAATTTCAGGTAAAAAAGGACCTTTTACAGCCTCATTCTCCAAATTCTGGGAGCAAGAGTTCTGGTGCATCATATTTCTTCCTTGATATAAAAAATGGGTATTCGATAGATTCTTCAGGAAAAAGCAAAAGATACGTTTATAATTTTGTGAGGCAAAAGATGCAGCCAGAAACAGCTGATCAGTCAGAGGCTCAGTTAGACAGCCTAGATCTCAGCCTCAAGTGTGGTGATTCTGTGGTAAGTCTTACACTTATGACATACTACCTCCCTTTCCTTTAGATGACATTAGAATGAAGTGCACATTCTTTCTTAAAGATCATCTAAAGAAAAGTGGAGGCTGTACATTTTATTTACCCATGGACTTTGTTTCTTTTATCTGATTCTGTAATAAATTCTATCATGTCTACTGCTGGTTTAGGTCCTTAGCACTCAACGGATAACTGTTGCGAATGGATCTGTTAGGGACATCAGCTGCTCTCATATAACGGTATTACTTGACCGTAGCAGATCTTCAGCTAATGTATCCTTTAATCGTGTTGGATTGAAATTACGCATTTCAAATGAAATTTTTGTAGGTTTCTCTGCCACGCCGTCTGAGACTTCCTGATAGTAATTCCTTGTCGGAGCAAGAAGATCTCACACGTGAAATTTGGCGGATAAATAAGGATGAATCTAGCTCTTCGTTTGCTATAATGAGGTTGACATTGTTCCTTCCAGATTTTTGGTGGTGATTCACAAAAGTTCAATCTTTCTAACATAAGTCCATATTTGAACCATTGCCAGACTCAACCTTGTCCAACTATTTGCTCCGAATCCACGGAATTCACACCTAAGGAAGTTGATCGTCGATCTTGAGGTCCAGTCACACTGCCATATTCTTGTTATTGCACATGTTCAAACCCTTTTCTTTCTGGAATTTTCTGATTTGGATATCTATAGGCTCCCAGGTTTGATAGCGGAGGACTGCTTAGCCAAGATCCTGCACTATCATACATACGCTCACTGCCAAGTTTGAACAATGACCAACAGCGATCACTGCATAAAGTAATTATTTGCTCTTTTGGTTCTCAATCTCTTACAAAGAATCTTAATATTGGTGTGTAGGGTTAAATTAATCGATATTTTGCTTTCAGATTCTAGGAGCAAAAGATTATGCTCTGATTCTAGGAATGCCTGGAACAGGCAAAACATATACAATGGTGCATGCGGTGAAATCATTATTAATAAGAGGAGAATCTGTCTTGCTAACTTCATATACTAATTCAGCTATTGATACCCTACTCATGAAGTTGAAGACTGAGGTCCGAGTTCTTCCCTTAATGTAATAATTTGCTCTGCAACGTTCCTGTTTGCTCTAAGTATTAACTGGATTGGAGGAGTCTTTAATATGACCCTCCACCACGTGCTTTTGCTGCACTCCGATCAAAATATCCTTGCTGTCCTAACTTGAACATCCTGCTGAAATGAACCTTGAATTAGAATACAATTCTTGTATTGTGATTAATGTCTCCATCTTGTAGGGTGTAGATTTTGTTCGGATTGGAAGGCAGGAAGCTGTACATGCTGATGTCAGGGACCACTGCTTGTCAAGTCAGAACTTATTATTTATAAATATATGTGCAGTTTATTAAAGAAGAAAGCATGTTTGTGACTGTGTTGTGTAACAGCAACAGAGATGCAATCAGTGGACGCCATTAAAGCAAGGATGGAGCAAGTGCAAGTTGTTGGTGTTACTTGTTTGGGAATATATCATCCATTGCTAGCACATAAGAAGTTTGACACATGTATCATGGATGAGGCTGGACAAATCACATTACCGGTATGTACAAATGGGGAATTATTTGTAATTTTGGAATCAAAGTATACAACAACGAAAACAACAGGTCGTTTGTCCCAAACACACTGGGTAGGCTAGGTATGAAACCCAATAGAAACATATGCAAGTAAAATAAAGAGAGAGAAGAGTAAACAAAGTATGATTAAACTAAGATTCCAACACATGAATTGTTGATTTTCATGCAGTCCTATCATGAGTTAAATCTCTAGTTACATTTCAATCCTCAAGTTTAATTTTACCGCCTTCTTCCATCAACCTGGGCCACCCGTCACCCTCTGTCCATCCTAATATATTTCCCTACCCTTTAGGATCTTACTGTTAGCTTGTGCTTTCGGAGGTCTTTGTTGGATATAGTTTGATCAAAGTATATGATGGAGAATTAATTAGCTGCGCTCATTCAACTCGAAAGTTACATTCCACTTTTGGTATCGCTGAATGTTGGAGCGCGAAACTAGAAAGTTTCATGTAAATGATTTAATGTTTGCTTACTTGCCAGGTATCACTAGGACCGTTGATGCTTGCAACAAAATTTGTTCTTGTAGGAGACCATTACCAGCTACCTCCACTTGTTCAGGTATCTATTGCTTTTTGATTGTGTGCTCATGTCCATATTATTTTTTCATGCCATTCTTTATGTTGAGATTTATAAAATGATAATAGAGCTCTGAAGCTCGAGAGAATGGGATGGGTGTTAGCTTATTCTGGAGGCTGTCAGAATCACACCCTCAAGCAATCTCAGCACTGCGGTGCCAGGTCTTGTTTAACACATTTCGCTTATAATCATCTCTGCATCTCGAACAATACACTGATTTTCTGATGAGTTGAAAGACCCATGTACCAATGAAATCACTATATTATAGCTGCCTTCTTGCAGTACCGTATGTCATCTGGTATCATGGAGCTCTCAAATTCATTGATTTATGGCAGTAGATTGTCCTGTGGTTCGTTGGAAATTGCAAATGCGAAACTCAAGTTTATTGGTAGAGAACCAGTGCACTCAAAGTTGAAAGAGGTAGCACCCCCTTCCTCTCCCTTAAATTTCCCTGCCCAACTTAGAAATACTCCGTTGCCCAAATAGGTTGAGCCAACTCCTAACAGTCTGTCCAATTTCTTTTAATTGCAGATATTGAACCCTGATAGGGCAGTTATCTTTGCCAACACAGGTCTTCGATTTGCTCAAGTTATGACATTATGATTTTTCTCTGCTCCAAAGCTAATGATCTGACCAAATTTTGCAGATCAAATTCCAGCACTTGAGGCTAAGGAACACAGAACAGTGACCAATCCTACAGAAGCGCACATTGTTTCATGGGTATGTACTGATCTATATATCAATGTATGGTGGTATGGACTGAATTTCGTTCTTCTATTTTTTTCGTCTGATAACATACTGCCACTGTTTGCCTTATTTCTCCTGCACCTGTTATTTAATATAATCAAGTACAGTCACCTAGGTTGATAAACTCTGCAAATGAGTATCTGGGCTCCCCATCTTTTAATTTTTTCAAGCTTGTTCTGTACGCCTTTAACCAGGCTCCTATCTAACAACTAACAAGCCACCTGACATGTCAGGTGAGGCATTAGTCTGATAGGGATTGCACTTGTCTGGGCAATCTTTGATGAATTTCATGCATACTGCATTTGTGTGGAGCTGTTTTTGTGTAGCTGTATTGGAGACTGAAATGTGTTTTGTCTTTTACTTGGTGAGAGCTGAAAATTTACTCATTTTCTACAGATCACCAGAGAACTAATAAGGAGAGGTGTACACCAAGACGATATTGGTATCATAACCCCATACAACGCCCAAGTGAATCTCATTCAACAATGCACCGATGGTTCGGTTGAGGTTCATACAATCGATAAATACCAGGTTGACAATGATTCTGACTCCTTATGCCAAACTTTTATATTAGATTTTGCTGTACTTGGTGTTCTACCTGACCTGTCTGGTGACCTGATGCTGAAGCAATTGATTTCATCCAGGGTAGAGATAAAGAATGCATTATAGTATCTTTCGTGCGCTCTAGTGTGAATTCAAAGGCCAGTGGCTCTTTGCTTGGCGATTGGCACAGGATCAATGTTCTATTGACACGTGCAAAGGTAACTTGCAGTGAATGTAATTTTTTAATTTTGATTATTCTCCAAAATTGTTTTCCTTCAGAGGCTTCTTATTATTGCCAACATTATTAACTAGACATGATCTTGCCTTGGCTTTGTACCGGAGAAAACCTGGACATTATAGTTAAAATATGTACCACTTGTAATGGAGAATCCATAAGACCTGAGTCTCTCAGCATCGATGCATATAACCTTCAACTGCCTTTTGTGAAGTCAGAACGACATTTCTACGGTTCCGTCACTAGTACAGTATTTTAACACTCAATTTGTGATTATGTTGCAGAAGAAGCTTATCATGGTTGGGTCCTGTGGAACACTTTCAACAATCCCGTTGCTGAGGCTTCTTGTTGAGAAGGTATCTGAGATTGGTGGTCTATTAGTTCTGACAAATAAAGATGCACATTCCTTTGGAGAACATAAAAGTTCTCGGTAGATTGTGCATAGGTCGTACAGTAGGTGATTTTTTGTATGTATGTTTTTGAGGGACAAACTGTAAATGTGTTGTACATTAGCTTTGGCGTAAAAGCTAAACGCTGTTTTGTACACTACTCCATCTCCAAATATTTTGTCAGTTCATTTTTTAATTAATTGGTGACAAATATTTGAGAAATAGAGTACAAAGCCGTGAGAGTATTTCTTTCTCATGTACTCCCTGTCCCCTTATCCCCGCTGCGTGAGGGAAATTGTTGGCATGCAGATTCACTATTAAAAATAAGAGATTTTTCAGAGAAACAAATTTTCTCAATATAAATTGTAATATCCTCTCTAGGTTTCTTATCTAACTATTGGAAAATATTATCAACATGTCATTGATTATAAATATAAATTATTTTTTTCTCAGCTTACAACAGGTTTTCATGGCTCAACATTAAAATAAGTTTTTTAGAAATCCTGTCGACGGCCCATGTTTATTTTCTTAGAAAAGCCCGTGTACTCAATCAGATAAAGGCCCGATTTTCTTAGTTCTTGGAGCCCATGGATCTGGCAAGCCGCCCCCATTCACCGGGCCAAGCTTGTCCGCTCCAGCTTCGAGGAAACGCGTTTCCGAGTTCCTTGCTGGCTCGTTCCGGCGCCGGACCCGACTCCGACAAGAATTCAAGTTCCGAACTGGACCGCGTTCGGATTAGAATTTCTCGATAATAAAAGGGAACCGATTCACGATCGCATACCAAGTGAGTCCATCCGAAAATGTTCGCCAAACCGATCTCTCTGGTTGGCCCGACACCCGCCGACCTCGAGAGCACGACGGAGCTAGAGAAGCTCCTGCGCGAGGCGGGACAGTACGAGAGCCCCGAGGAGTCGGCGGTCTGCGAGGAGGTGCTGCGCGACCTCCAGAACATCGTCGACTGCTGGGCAAAACTGCTCACGCTCCAGAACGGGTACTCCAACGCCATGGTGGACGTCGCCACCGCCCTGCTGCTGCCGTTCGGTTCCTACCGCCTCGGCGTCCACGGCCGCGGCTCCGACATCGACGCCCTCGTCGTCGGGCCCTCTTTCGTCGACCGCGAGATCCACTTCTTCGGGTTGCTGGGCGGCGTGCTGGCCGAGACGGAGGCGGTGACGCACCTGCTGCCCGTGCCCGGCGCGCACGTCCCGATCATGAAGATGAGGTTCCGCGGCGTGCAGGTGGACCTCGTCTACGCCAGCGTCGGCCTCCCCGTGGTCCCGAAGGATCTGGACCTGAGCGACCGATCCGTGCTGCGCGGCCTGGACCTCCCCAGCGTCCTCAGCCTGAACGGCGTGCGCGTCGCCGACGAGATCCTGCGGCTGGTCCCGGACGCCGCCGCGTTCCGCACGACGCTGCGGTGCGTGAAGCACTGGGCCAAGGCGCGGGGCGTCTACTCCAACGTCGCGGGCTTCCTCGGCGGCGTGTCCTGGGCGATCTTGGTGGCGCGCGTGTGCCAGCTCTATCCCAACGCGGCGCCCAGCATGCTGGTGTCCCGCTTCTTCAGGGTGTTCAGCCAGTGGAAGTGGGGGACGACGCCGTCGGTGCCGGTGATGCTGTGCGACATTGACCACGACGTCGAGCTCGGGCTCCCCGTCTGGGACGCGCGGACGAACCCGGGCGACCGGACACACCTCATGGCCGTCATCACGCCGGCGTACCCGTGCACGAACTCCACTTACAACGTGTCGCAGGCAACCATGCGGATCGTGAAGGAGCAGATCGAGGCCGGCCACGCCGCCTGCCAGGAGATCGACAGCCGCGGCTGGGGCGCGCTGTTCCAGCCGTTCGACTTCTTCGGCGCTCACAAGAATTTCCTCCAGGTGGACGCGACGGTGAACGGCACGGAGGACGAGCTCTGGGAGTGGAAGGGATGGGTGCAATCCCGGTTGAGACGACTGGTGGCCAAGGTCGAACGGGACACGTCCGGGGAACTGCTCTGCCACCCGAACCCGCACGCCTACGATGCCGAGCCCCGTGGTTTTAAGCGCACATCTTCCTTTTTCGTGGGTCTCTCCACCAAGAAGCCGCTGCCGCCGCCGCAGCCGCAGGGACAGCAACAGTCACGGCAGCAGCAACAACCACCGTTTGACCTCCGTGCCACGACGAGAGAGTTCACGCGGGAAGTGAATAATTACGTGTTCTTGAGGCGCGGCTTGGTAGTGACGGTCTTGCACGTCCGAAGGAACAACCTGCCGCCGTACGTGATGCAGAAGATTCGTCCGAATTACGGCGATGAACTCAAGAGGAAGCGCGGCGATGATGGATCTCCACCTTCGATTTCGTCACCGTCTTCGTCCTCCCCACCTGCTGGTGATGAAGAAGACCCTGCAGGGCCAAGACGCAGCAGCAGCAGGGCAAAGCTGAACCCGGAATAGTAATCATCTTCCGCGTAACAACATCGACATTCGTGGATCATGATCAAGTGAAGGCGTCCGTTGATACAAAGATGAGCCGTTCATGAATCAATCAAGACGTTCCATCTCGATCGAATGCATGCATCGTGCGTGATGAGTGCATGTATACTGGAGTAGTACTGTATGTCAAAACAGTCTTAGGGCTCGTTTGGGAGCTACGGGTAAAAAACCTAGGGAAACAAATCCTCAACGTAATTTTCCTAATCCCTGGGTGGAATTCTTTCTAGAGGTTTACATTCCCCGTGTCTATTTGGAAACAAAGGGGTTAAAAATATCAGAATACAAAAAAAGTCTCAAAAAATCAGAAAAAATCAAGTAAAACTCAAAAAATATACAAAAATGATGAGACTCATTATACATTCAAAAAAAGTGATGGGAACATCATTACACATGGCAAGGTGGCAACAATCACCAAATATACATACAAATTGTCAATGCTTGCTTTAATCCATCACTTTAACATACATATTTGTTGCAGAAATCATAATTAGTATTACATTTTCATAAAAATATTATAGATACATCATTACATGTGCCATCTTGTCAAGTAAATGAACATAAATGTTGTAACCCCGTATGCCTGTGATGTCTCAGGTTGTTCTTCAGCTTCAACCTGGTTAAAGACACGTGTAGAAAGAAACATCAGACAGACAAAACTCAAGAGATCCCAATGTCGTTGAGGGTATGAGAAGTAATTACTGCATGCATAAAACACAAGAGATTGATAATGGCAAACAATGTTTTCAGTTTCTTGACTCAGGCTCAATCCATAGCTTAATGGAAAGAACAAAAGCTTGCCAGCTCAACTGAGCCATATTTGATTCATAGCTTAACATTAAAAGAACACAAGCACAACATGGCACTATTATAGCTGTAAATCAAATGCGTGTGATATCACAAGTAAGCTACGCACTTGATAGGTATGCACATTTAAACATGATGCTAACAAAATTATTATTAATCGCACACAAAATTTGATACTTAAAATATCATTTTCTTGTTCTAGCTATAATGGACTGCCAATATCACCGCTTATCACGAATATCATCTGGTGCAGAGTGACACATGACCACCCAAAACATAAATATCCTCATTGATCCAATTTAACATGGAGCAAAAAGTAAGAACATTTATAAAATACTCCCTCCGTTTCGTTTTAATTGTCGTTAGGACAACCTTCGTTAGTTCATTTCTAGTTCATTTGGTTGTCTGAAACGACAATTATTTCAGAACGGAGGGAGTATAACAAATCTCTTTGTCTCAAGCAAGTGAGAGCAAGTAATAGAAGCAGAATACGTTTCAGAAAAATCAGTTCACTTGTGCATACAAATAAGAATTTAGTAGTATGAAGCCAATAGAATGTAATATGGAAGGTGCAATAGCTTGTCTAATCACATAAGTTCACTTTGCCTTTATCTTACCTCTTCTGGTAGACTACTTTCACACATATGAGGGCAAACTTTTTAACCCTGTGACACAATGGGTTGCAGTGAAGAGTTGTTTGCACTAACAAATAGTATTATTATATCTCCTACAACAAAAAGGAGGGGAAATAGCATTATAGCAAAGGCTACAAAAAGAGTGAACGTGAACATGGAATATCATATGAAGGAAAGACTTAAAAAGTTGACAGAAGTCATAACAAGTAGTGTCCGAATACCGCACTGTCACCGGCGAGGTGCTAGCCAAGTCATGGGTGCCCATAGGGGTGGTGAACATAACACAACTGTCTGAATACCGCGCTTACACGTACATGCATATCTACAAAAAGTTGTGGGACGCTGGGCGGTACCGTGGGAGGCAAGCCGTGAGAGTGAGGGGAGTGATGGGGGGCTGAGCAGCACCAGGCAGTGGGTGTCGAGCAAGAACAGACATAAGGAGTTGAACATAGGATAAATAAAATATGTCTATGTGAAACACACAACTTTGGAACATGGTGCAACCAGACTTAAATATCTGACAAAACAACTTGCCAATCAGCATATACATGCCAATGTCTAGACTAATGAGCATATAAACAACAACAACCATATCACCACATTGGTCTATAGCAAAGATGCATGTAATAGCAGCATAAGCAACAAGGGTTCACAAAAGAAGTGTGGATCTAGGTGGTTCGATGCTTACAGAGCGAGAGGGGCACACCCAAGAACACGAACAGGACGAGGGCCACAGCCTTGATGTCCGGGTTGGCGGTGATGGCGTCCTGCAGGTAGCATGGAAATCCTTGAGCAACCAGAGGAACATTGGCAAAGAACTAAATAGCAAGAAATAAAGCAAGTGAATATCTACCTGCCACCGTCCCAGATCCTGCTGCTTGAGGAAGAATACAATATGTTCACCATTGATTACAAAATATCTGAACAACCCTAAACCACAAAAACAAAGAAATCACTATTTGAAATTAACCCTAGCCTCCTTGAACCCTAGCCGCCGGCGACCAGATGGGGAATGAAAGAAGGAATATCTGTACCGGTGTGGAGTGAGGAGGAACTGGAGGGACGTGGTGCTTCGCCGAAAGCTCCGGGGGCGCTCCTCGGCGGCACAGAGGAGAGGGAACGATGGCCGTCGAAGGGAGGGGGAACAACACGATGGCCGACAGGGGTAGGCGAGCGGCGGTGCCGCAGGCGGGGGGTAGGCGAGCGACGGCGCGAAGGGCGAGGCGAGCGACGGCGATGCGGGCGAGAGAAGGCGAGCGACGACGATGCGGGCGAGAGAGGGCGAGCGACGGCGCATGAGGGACGGAAGAGAGGCGAGGGACGTGGGGAGGCGAGCGCGGCGGCGCGGATGGAATGTGGGAGGGGAGCGGTGGGACGGAGTCGACCGCCGCGAGGCGGGCATGGGAGGCGAGCGGTGGGAGGCGAGCGCGGCGGCGTGGGGGGCACGCTAGCGAGGCAGGGTTTCCCTGCCCGACCTCACGAGGCCGGGCCGGAAAGGCCCGTGCTCCCCCGCGGATCGGGCCGGTAAATTCGTCTGCCAAGTGCGTTGCGGGGAAGTTTCGGCCGGGGTTTTTTTGGGCCAGTGAAAAGGCAGGGATCCCTCCGGGATCGTGGGCTGCCAAACGAGCCCTTAGTACTTCAATTAAGCTAAAACGACGATACTCCTATGTTTAGTACTCCTAGTATTAGCTGGCAGTAGCCGGCGGGAGTACCTTCTCCATTCAAGTCTGATAATATATTGTGATAATATGTTGTTCGTCTCCGTTGATGCATCAACAGCCTCTTTGTCACGACACGACACTTCGTTAAGTGGACTCCGGCACCACTGTGCCGCGCGCGTGCCGACGAGTCATCGTCCCACAGCAGAGAGCGCGGACAAGAAACACCAACTAAGCAGTGACATGAGCTCTGGAGCCTATGAGGCAACCACCATGCCCGCACTAGCTAACATGTTTGACCTTATGCTGCCGCCAGTGAGGTTTCCCCGGAGAGTTAAAATTCTAACCGGGAAGGCACGGCGTCCTCCATAACATCACAGCAATCTACAATTAGATACAGTAGCATGAGAGTAAAATTTTGTGTTAGCTTTCACCATGTAGCTATGTGAACTGCAAGCTGGTAACCCAGCAGTCCAGTATGGATGTACGTAAATTTATTGGTTTCAATATAATATAAGCAGGAACGGCGGCATTCTTTTTTCATTTTTTTTTTCAAAGAAGCGTAGCTCACATTGTCATTTTTTGATGATTTATTATCCGAGTTGAACTCTTGTCAGGTTCTCGCCGCCGTGGCAGGGGCACATGGCCCGGCGCGCTCTTGCATTGCTCTTCTTCGACGCCATCTTGCAGACGCTGGTCCTGGAATCAGGAACTAACCACGGCACGAGGACCGCAAGCGGGTGCATGGCGTCACGAACGGAGGCCTCCTGTACGAAGCGGACACGACACTTGAGGCAGCAACATCCGGAACGAGGCAGTGCTTCTGGCGAGGTAGCTTACGAGGCAGTGCTTCTGGCGAGGTAGCTTCTGCGGATACGTTATAGTTATGTTTGACACAGGTAGAACTTGTTATAAAAACACTTTGTTTGAAAAGCTTGTGGAAAGCAGCTTCTTCTTATATCTCTTTGAGTTCATCCTGAAAAACAGCTAAACTAATAAGCTGTTACAGAAGGTTTCTGTTTAACATACATTCAGTTTATTTTATGAAGAAACAGGAGCTGTGCCACCATACTAAGTTAGAAGCCGGAGGCGAGCGTGGCCCAGAGCGTCATGTGTGGCGCCCTCGAGCCGCCGGCCTGCATGCGTCAGGACGGCCGGTTCGCCGTCCTCGTGCCGAGCTTTGTACTAGTTGATATCACGTGCCAGAGCTCGAACGTGCGCGAATCGCGGAGTCGCTCCTCGGCAGAGCAGGTTCTGAAATCTGAACGCGTGGGTGCTCCGACGAGCTATGACCGGAGAGAAAGATGCCTCGAACAATAAGCTCTTTGTTTTGCCCCAGCTCAAGACAAAGTTCGTGGTTGTAGCCAGTGTCCAGGGCTGTTGATGATAGATGACAGAGTCCGTTTAGCTTCTTCCTGAGCTTCCGTTATTGTCCAGGAAGTCTTTCAGTTGAAGACTTGGAGTTTTGCTGTTCTTACCAAAGATAGTAGGTTCTGTATTTCGTGTTGATGTCCAGCGATGTTCATAGAATTGCCGCGTCCGTATAAAAACTTGGGAACTACTCCCTCAGTCCCAAAAAATTTATCGCTTTGTAGTTCAAAAATGAAATACAAAGTGACAAACTTTTTGAGACGGAAGGAGTACTTTGCAGCTCATTTCAAGTGGTAAAGCGCCAGGACTATCGGAAGCCCAATACCCTTGTAGTACTAACATACAGCCCTTGTTATTTTCAAATATGGGCTCAAATTGGCTGTTCGGCTTGTCGGTTAGCCCAAATTCCAGACGGGATTAGGCCTTTTTACAACCGAGAAAGTAAAAAAAAAAAGTAAAATCTCCCGAGCTGTCACCGGACTTGCACGGTTGCACCTCGTCGGGAAGAAGCTCCCCACCACTCCTGCAGCAGCGCTGCTATCTCGAGGCCGTCGACGGCCGCGGCGGCTCTGGCTCCCACATCCTCGGACCTTTCGACTGCAGCAGCTGCCGGTGATTCGAGTCATCTGCTACTGATCGAGTCAGAGAAGATGGCGGCGGCGGGAGAAGTTGCCAGTGAGTCGTCGGGGTCGAAGACGAAGCGGCTCAAGGTCGCCGTGATCCGCCCGGATCTCGGGATCGGTACGCCGAATTTCCTTCCCGGTTCCTCGCGATCATGCTTCTACTCGCTCTCCAATTTATGGCTGGGATCTCGCGCAGTTAGAGGATAAGTCCAATTCGAAGGTACTGGCCTCTGTCAGTTTTGCACAAAAGGGTTGATGCAGTCTTGCCGATGGACTATGAGTGTTGATTTTTTGAAGGTCGGCACTTCCAGTTATTTAATTACTCGATTAGCCTGTTCCGGGGCATGATTGCGCGAGTCTGACGCGTGCCTCCAACAAATGCAGTATGAGCAGAGCATAACTAGACTTGCAAGATTGAAGACATGCGCTTTTTGGTGTAGGTGGTGCTGAGAGATTGATTGTGGACGCGTCTTATCAGCTCTCTGCCCATGGGCACGATGTTCATGTTTTCACATCGCATCATGATAGAAACCACTGCTTCGAGGAGACTGTTTCTGGTAAGGATCGGAATTTTGCCTACATGCATTTTGTGGATACCCTTGTATTGTTATATTAATTTTCATTTGCATTAGCTTTTGCTGTTGGCCTAGTGTTTTATGCAATGTGGATGTTACGACCTGCACTACGGAATACAAGCCCGAAGTCTTCCTGCAAAAATCTGCAAATAATACCTACTTGTGCATCACAGAATTATATGTCTACATAAATGGTCCTTATGTCGTTAATACCATTACCTGTCTGCTCTCTGATTGTTTTCTAGGTACATTTCCAGTTACTGTATGTGGAGATTTCCTGCCACGCCATTTGTTCTACCGCTTTCACGCTGTTTGTGCCTACCTTCGCTGCATATTTGTTGCTCTATGCCTGTTGCTTTGGTGGCCCACCTTTGATGTCATATTGGTAGATCAAGTTTCTGTTGTGATTTAACTACTCAAAGGCACCATCCAAGGTATCAATCTGAGTTCAAAGGGTTTCGTGTTTGCTAATTGCTTCTATCTGTTAACAATTTTATTACTACTTCTCCAGATAGTGTTTTATTGTCATTTTCCTGACCTGTTGCTCGCACAACATACTACCATGCTTCGGAGGTTATACCGAAAGCCAATTGACATGATCGAGGAGGCCATAACTGGTATAGTCTTCTGCATTTTAGAACTGTACCTGGCTACCTGCTGACACTATACTTCCTGACATCCAACAATGCAATTGTAATGGTTATTCATTTTATATGTATCAGGTATGGCAGACTTAATTGTAGTCAACAGCAAGTTCACCGCGGCAACTTTGGCAAGGACCTTTCGTGGCTTGCATGCTAAAGGAATTGAGACCGGTGTTCTGTATCCAGCTGTCTCTGTTGAGCAGTTTCGCGAACCTCATGCTTATAAGTAACTTCATGCTTGTACATCTCTTTATAACCCATTCTGGTTTTACTATTTCTATTATCTTTTTTTTACGCTAATGCATTTCAATTATTATTTTTAGCATATTATAAGCATTTTTCTCACCCTTATCTATATTTCAGCGGAGCTTAACTACATTACCCTCTTTTCAGGTTCAATTTCCTGTCAATTAATTGGTTTGAAAGAAAAAAGAACCTTGATCTTGCCATTTCAGCATTTGCGTTGCTCCATTCTGTTGCTTCTACACTACCTCAGGATGCTCTGCCGGAAGTAACTTTAACAGTGGCTGGTAATTTCTGTTTGGAACCCTCCCTTTCAGTTGCTAGTTCAATGCTACTACATAGCAAGACTTTTTTTACGGGCTCATCTTTTAGGTGGCTATGATAAGCGTATAAGGGAAAATGTGGAATACCTGGAGGAGCTCAAAAGGTTGGCAGTGGCTGAAGGGGTGTCTGGGCAGGTTAAATTTGTGATGTCTTGCTCGACATCTGAAAGAAACGAGCTTCTTTCCAACTGCCTTTGTGTTTTATACACTCCAGAGGTAAAGGTGTTGCTGTGCTAGGACTTACGTTAAGATAAGCATTTTAGTTTAACAAGCTTTTCTGGATACATTTTTAGGACGAACACTTCGGCATTGTTCCTCTTGAAGCAATGGCGGCTCATAAACCTGTGATTGCATGCAATAGTGGTGGTCCAGTGGAAACAGTTGTAAATGAAGTGACAGGGTTTCTGTGTGATGCCTCGCCCACTGAATTTTCAAAAGCCATGATCTCGCTGTCAATATGGGTAAACAAGCACGGCGCCATGTTGTGCAGAAATTCTCCACGAAGACATTTGGTGATCTCCTCAACAGCTATGTTCTCAATGTCTACCACCAGAGGATCGAGTGATTTATAATACTCCTCGTAAAAAGGAAAAAGAGTGATTTTATAATACTGTGTCAGCAATGCTATATGTGAACAATTTGAACTGCACAATTTTATTGTTCTACTCTTTGACTCATCAGAATTTTTTGCACACATGATTTTTGTGGCGTTACACTAAAGTCCTTTGGCAAATTAGAATGACTTCATGATCAGTCCTTTGTATTTAATATATCAAACTCGGTCAAGTCCATCCTGAACTGTACGTCTGGGATGGGCCGGACCTTTGGGTGGTCTTAACTTTTCCCCATTGTAGAAAGAGCAGTTAGGTACAAATTTTGTTGAAGCTACTATTATTTGACTGGGCAAATCTAAACTGTCAGGACTCAGGATAAACTCTCACATGCAGATTACAGTGTGCCAACTGCCAAGTATGATGTTTGAAAGGAATCATGTAGGTTAGTAGTAGCTTGCCAGTTTGGTGGATACCCGTTTGTTAATTGGGTGAACTGTCATGAATCATCAGATCACAATTTTCTACTATCTGCACTCACGCCTTTGGAAAATGTTGCCCTCAAATACTCCAAGTTGGATGCGAAAACAAGCAATCCAAGCCATGTCAAATGCCGTGTGCCAAATCAAAGTTTAAACCCTAAATCCTTCTCAAAATTAAGGAAACCCGTTCAAGTCTGAATAGGTAAGCTGTCAATATCCATTGTCATTGTGGTCTGTCAGCTGTAGAATTGTTGCTTCTGTTCACAGGAAACAGAATTTTAAGGTTAAAAAACTGTTGGCGGATTCCAAATCTCAGACCCAATATTATAACCCAGTCAGTCGGTGATGGCTGTCACATTGCAATTTTCAAATCGCTTAGTCAGCGTATTTAGCTGCAGTCCTGTCGAAGATGAGGTGCCCTAAGTACAGAGTTTTTTGAAAAGAAAATTGCGCGGACAACCAAATCTATCAGGAAGCGTCACGGAATGCCTAATTTTGTCAAACCATAAAGCTTAGCAAATGCTTAAAGTCCTCGAGGGACATGTGGCACGCCAGTTTGGCAAGTGGGGATGTATTCATATCTCAACAACTATTGGTGAATATTTGGAAGAATTCGCAAACATAATTTCGTGCAAGTTTTATATTTCTTCAACGCCTTGCTAAACTAATGGTGCGGCACTAATGGCAGCTTGAGACCAACCAACGTGGCTTGCGTTACCAAAGCTGAAAAATAAAGGAATCAACTGAGCACTGCATTCTTCCGTGATTCATGTTCTGAATAAAATAAAGCTCGGTTTTGTCAGTTCTAACCATAATAAAAATATGTGCTAGGAGAATTAAGGCTAATCGATGAGTGTCTCGCTAGCTACTCTACTTCGTCGTGCAAGAAAGGCATCCTAGTGACGAAATGAACCTTTATGACACAAGTAGTGATCAAGAGCCTACCTGCCAGTGTTTTAGTTGAAACTGTACTTGTCCTGTTCTGACGGTATTGTTTCAGTTCGGTTCAAGAGTGCAAGCAGTTTGGTTCATGACAAGGAACTGTGATATCAGACTCTTACCTAAACCACGAGAAGCAAAAGATAAACCATAGTATTGACTTGTATTCTGGCATGCATAATCTTCATTCCGG
Organism: Tuctoria greenei; assembly: GCA_036927565.1. NCBI lineage: Eukaryota > Viridiplantae > Streptophyta > Magnoliopsida > Poales > Poaceae > Tuctoria > Tuctoria greenei. The sequence goes on along the minus strand of JAYESD010000010.1, from coordinate 148,607,543 downwards.
GAAGAGATATATGATAGCTTTAGCAAGATAAATCCATTTGAGTACTATTTTGAACAAAAGAAGACGGACAAGCTTGATCATTACTGGTGATATAAAAATGTGTTTACCAGTTAACAACAGTATGCATTAGAGAATGCTCTTTTTTTCAGAGCAAATACAAGAATTGACATTAGTTACTTGCAAGGAGAGCATTTCATTTGAATTAAAAAGATAAGGTCGCAGCTGGAATTTGGAATAGGAAAATCCAACCTGTTCTTCTGTCAAAGAAAGCGTTCAACCACCCACGACTAAATCATAAAAATGAAAACAGGAAACAAAGTATTAGCACAATTATAACAATTTGTTCTCACCTTTATTTATGTGTGAAGCATTGTCTATCCGTACCTTACTCTCATCATTGGTACATTCCACCATAGAAGATGAAAGTGCATTGCTATCCTCATGTAAGTTGCTAGTTGTAGAAGAGCTCGGTTTACATCCTGCTTGTGAGCTCATCATCTTAGGATAAAGCACATTCTTCCATTGTTTCCACCAGTGTGGGAACCCAAGACAGAATTTGTCACAGGCCTACAAGCATGGTTTCCAAATTCCAAGTGAATTTCTTGTTTCTAGTACATAAGTTTCTTTGAGATATTTTCCAAATGAACGGTAAGCGCGAAACATGGAACCATGAGACGTGCATACCTCGATCGTAAATCCATTTTGAAGCGTGCGTTCACTGTTGAAGAAACCATAAAGGAACACAGAGATCCCATCCTCAGTTTCAAGAATACAAGCATCATAGCGCTTTGCTATTGGTGCAGAAGCAAATTCCAGGGCTGCTTGGTTACTGCCAGAAGTGAGTAACCAACCAACAATTTCTATCAGATAGTCAAAGGCTCATACAATACTTGAAAGAAAACAAAACAGCAACATTCAGAAAAGCTAAAGCTTATCATTAAGAAGCTTATTATTCTTGCGTCACAGGAGGTGTTAATTATCACCCACCTTGAGTTGAGGTCTACTGTACAAGAATAGAAACAAACAAACATCCGTACGTAACGTACCTGTCAAAGAAGCCAGCGACGGCGATCTTCCGGTCGTGGCCGTCCACCCTCGCCAGCCACCACTCGTCCAGCGTGATCTAGACAAATCAGAGAAATATGCATAAAGAAGTAAGGGAAGAGAAAAAGTTACCAACCGGCAGCCAGGAGGAAAAGGGCGTACGTACGCTGGATTCCTGGTAGACGACGGCGGTGAAGGGGCTAGGAGGCGGCGGCGTGGACGGTGAGCCGGCGGGGCATTTCGATTGCATTTTTTCTTTCTTTCTTAGGGTTTAGAGTTTTGGACACGGAGCGGGGCGGGGGTTTGAGATTTTCGGGACGATGGCTGCTAGTATTCGGGGCGTGGAGAGACATTCAGCCCACGCGACGCGCGCGCGTACGGACGGAAAGTTCGATAGCGGGAGGGACGGGGCTAGCCGTCGCGCGTCCGACCCGCATAATGCGGCGTCCCGCACACATCAACACCGGCCGCCGGCCGCTTTGACTTGTTGCTGCCGTTCTGTACAGACCGCATGTTCACGGCTTCGGCGTCTTCGCTGGAGGGCTCATGGTGGGGTTCGCACCGTATCGGGCAGCCGCGGGACGACCGCGCCGTCCCGTTTGGTCAAAGCGGGCATGGAAGAAGAAGAAAGTAGTAATTTTCTTTTTCTTTGTTTCCTACGCACAGCACAGTTGGCTTCACCGCACAATTCATGGTCCACCGTCACCCCCAAACAGGCCCTATCCCGACTCCGTTTAACAAATCCAAGATGCAAATGACCCTTGAAGATTAAACCTCCCCGGCCTACTCCTCCTGTTTCTGTCAAGTAGCACTACCATCACGCCGCACTCTCGGGTTTTCTTCTTATTATTCGGTATTTTATTACTACAAAAAGTTCAGTCCGCGCATGCAAGGTCAGAGGCTATACCTGCAAATCCACTTGCTAATAGTCACCTCACTCTGATGAACTGATCGACGCCCATCAGATTGCTTGGTTGCTCGAGTCGACGCCCATCGAATTCATGTTACTGAAGTCCAGACTGCCACTGCAAAAGCCAATTCTTTTCGCACAAACATGCGAGACAAAGTCTTGAGTTGGAGATCATCACGACCAATCCACATTGGTGCAGAATTATTTTAGATATGCCAGCCTAGCTTGCTCTTACTTTTGGGGCCATTTGACTTCTGACCAGAGCTGTTTTGATTTGGTTTGTTTATACATGAAGTTTGTCATTCACGTCTGTCAAGGTATTATCTAGTTCGTATTAGGCTATAAATATTTCCTAGCAATATACTCTCTCCGTTCTAAAAAAATTATCGTTTTATAGTTTATTTTTGAACTACAAAGGGACACTCTTTTTAAAATGGAAGAAATACATCAGAAAAGCTGCAGCTCCCGCAGCACCAAAGTCCTGTTCTTCGTTTCCAACAAATTTTCGTATTGTTTCTTTTTACCGTGATAGTATGGTGTTTATTTCCGTCCTGAATTTTTTTCTCGCCCCACGATATATGTAAATAGTTTAGTTTCCACTTGTTCATTTTCCCATTTTGAATCTGAGTTCTTTGACGGGATACAATTGACATGGATTGACATCTGTATTACACCTAAATGCAGATATAAAACCCATACCCCTGGGCCCTCCCTGATCACGCGTCTCTCTCAGCCGCGCTATAATATTATCTGCGCAACCAGGTGCCAAGAAAACCTGCTTGATTTGATTGGTAGCCAGTTTGCAGCAGCTTGGATTTGCTACCGTTGAAGATCAGTTCACGGTGGTGATGGCCATGGAGGAGCCTCAGCTGTTTCTATGCCCCATCTCCATGGAGCTGATGGAGGACCCCGTCACGGTGTCCACCGGCGTCACGTACGACCGCCGCAGCATCGAGCGTTGGTTCTTCAAGTACGGCAAGACGACGTGCCCGGCCACGATGCAGCATCTGACTTCCTTCGACCTGACGCCCAACCAAACTCTCAAGCGCGTTATCTCCTCCTGGCTCGATCGCGACCCGTCGTCGCCGTCTGACAAGCTGCCGCGGGAGCGATTGCCGTCGGTGCTAGCCGGCATTGAGGACACTCCGTTCAAGGTGACCGCGCTCAAGAAGCTCAAGTCATGCATTGCGGGAGACGAGGCTGCGCAGGAGGACCTCGTCGCCTGCGGCGGCATTCAGGTGCTCGGCCGCGTCATGACGCAGGCGCTGGCGGAGAGCGGCGTCGGTGGGGACTTCTCGGCGTTCCGGACGTGCGAGGAGGCGGGCGCCGTCCTCGCCACGCTCACGCTCTCCGACGAGCCATCCGTGGAGCTCCTGCTCAAGCCGGAGTGCATGGGGCCCTTGGTCGCCCTGGTGCAGCGTGGCAGCGCGGAGGCGAGGTTGCACGCGATGGCCATCCTCGCCAAGATCTCCAGGGCCAGCGCCGATCGCGACTGGACGACCAACGTCGACCTAGACGGTTTGGTCGAGTCGCTGCTGGAGCTCCTGTCCGACGGCGCCTCCGCAAAGCTGAGCTGCCGCGCGCTCGACGTTCTCCTCGACATCGCGGCGCGCTCCCGCGGCGCGCGGCGCGCCAAGGTCGTGGAGCTGGGCGCGGTGCGCGTGCTGGTGGAGCTCCTCCCGGACGCTGACCGCCACGTCGCGGAGCGCGCGCTCTTCCTTCTCAAGCGCCTGTGCAAGTGCCCCGAAGGCCGGGTCGCCTTCGCCGACCACGGGCTAGGGGTGTCCGCCGTGTCGCGGACGATGCTGCGCGTGTCGGGCCTCGCCACCAGGCTGGCCGTCAGCGTGCTGTGGCTTGTGGCGTGCGCGGTCGCCCCCGCGGAGAGGGTGCTGGACGACATGGTGATGAGCGGCTGCGTCGCGAAGCTGCTCGCGCTGCTGCAGGTGGATAGCTCGCTGTCGACCAAGGAGAAGGCGGCCAAGATCCTCAAGGTTCACTTCTCGTTCTGGAAGCAGTACCCGTGCTTCCCCAAAGACCTCAGGAACTACCTGAAATCTCTCGATTGATCGGTTCCGTGCATCTTGCGCTGCAGAAAAAAAGTGTAGAAATGTTTCGAAATCCGAACGCGTTGAGCAGGATGATGTGCATCACGTGTACAGTTTGTAGGCTTGATTGCTTGACCTTTTTATTCATCTATGATTTTTTGTAATTTTTGAAGGTGTATGTATAACATATACATTGTTTAGAGGCTCCAATTTAACCTTAAGAATGTGCTTTTCGTGAAATTTTCTTTCAGAGGCACCGTTCGGCCTTCATTTCTCTTATGAGTTTGTTGATTTGTGATGGTCAATGCTGGCTTGGGAATATAAAAGAAGAAAAAAAGAAAAGAAAAATGAACCACCATGGAATGAGATAAAAAATATTGTGCTTGTATTGTATTTGATTGATTTGGATTGGATGACGTATTAATTTCATGGACAAATAGAAAGAGTCATATAGCTTCGAAGAATATTCTTTACAGATGTTGGATGGACTGGTCCAGAAATATTCGTTAGATGAGTTCATCCACTTCTTAGTAACATAATTATCAATAATTAGCCTATTTTAATGTTGGTTAATTTTTATATTGTGATATTAACATTAATATGTGATAGTAACATGATAATCAGTATATAAGTGATTGATATCATGTGAAAATATCAACTTAGGTAATCTAATTCATCCAACCTAACAAATAAAAAATTGAATCATCCAATTTATTAAACGAACATAAACTTGGATGTTTCAATATAGAAAAACATGAACGATACTATCCAATCTAACTTTACTTTCAAACTAAATCCAGCCTATTGAGCATCACCGGGTTTGACTACACACAACTATCAACCCCATCTAGAGAACTAGAACATCCATCGACGAGATCCACATTTTCTCTAGAGCATCCTTGACGAGATCCACACTTTTTTTTTGAAACGGAATAATACTTTCCACTTCCATCCTACTAAGGAGACGGAGATCAAAAAATTACATAGTTCATAAGCCGCACATATTAGAGGAGTCTTCCCCCAGTGCTACTCCATCATCACGCCGCTGTTCAGTGGGCGAAGGGAGATCAAAGTACCAGAAACAACAAAAGACCAAACTTAAACAGTTCTTGACAACTAGACTGCAACAGACAGACTTTTAGCTACGCCGACTACGTAGACATGAACCAAAACGGTAGGCAGGCCTCCACACTTAACAGCATACCAGCAGTCATGAAATCTCCATGATGTTTGTAGTTGCGCAATGGAGAAGGAAACCAGGCGGACAATACCCACCGGGAGGGAAGCGGACAGGAACAACAACGGTAGCAGTGGTGCTAAGAGTAGAATTGTAGAGTTCTTTTTTCTATTACAGTATTGCATCATTATAGCCTATATATATTCTTAAGAGCGTCTAAGATGCAATCTCTGTTTTGATTCAATCGTGCAAAAAACTTCTTAAGCAAACAATCTTTATCTTACGGTTACTGCAATTTTTCATTTGTGTAACTCCACCCAGCCAATGTAAGGAGAAATACCAATCCATGGATAAGAAAATGTATCACTACACTGCAATTTAAATAGAAACTAGAAAGCAGACTGAATAAACCCCTGACAGCGAAGCCGCTGAAACAAACTAGTAACAATTACATAACAAGGCAAATGCAAATGAACTGGGGCTACTTATTGCAGATTTATTGTCCAATACTGATGCTGAAACCGGTGCAGGAGGGCATGAACCCTACACAACTAGGTGAACTTCTAACAAAGAAGCTGCAAAACAGCAGCCATTAATCGGTCATTGTCTTCAGGTCAGGATCATAGCGGCCTTGGTTTCCGGACAAAGACCAGGCAATTGGAGCAGCATATGCGGAATCCATGGGATGCCCCGTGTTGGTAAATGAGCTGCCGTTGGGTCCCAAAGGGCTCCCTAGATCACCAGAGTGCTCGGCTGATGTTCCGTCTGATGGAGGACTAGCACCCGTGGCTGCCCCAGTGCCAGCTGTGTGCGGTGGCAGAGATACCGGATCATGTTTTGGTTGTCCTTCCTTTGGCTTTTTACCTTCAGCAATGAAACTGCCCACAACGACCTGGAAAACGGAAGGGTACGGCGTTAACAGAAAACAGGGTATTTACAGCATGAGCTTATTGAGAAAACAGGGTAAACAGACTGAGCCTCAGAACCCCTATCTACAGCATGTGCTTATTGGAAACAAAGGGTAAACGAGAATAGATGAACTGAGAACCTGCACAGGTGTTGCTGCCATCAGCATTCCAGCAACACAACCTCCAACTATGCGTCCATCACTTGAAGCCAGTAACACACTCAAACCACCTGTTCTGCTGCGAGTGTCACCGTCCTCTGCGAGCAGGAATGAGCCTGACAGGGAGAGTATATCGAAGTAGCCCTGTGATAGTTCATCAAAAGGAATTCATATCATTTGCAAGGATAAATCTATCGCATCATGATATAAGGACGAACATATATGGCTTGGTTTTGTAGCCTGTCCGAATGGAATGAACCGTCACATCATAATGTGTAGTATTGCACTTAACTAGAGAGAGCGAGCAGACTAAACCTATCCTTCCAATTTCTGTATATTAGTTCCTAAATGCCACAGGAACTTAAACTGCATAGTAGACACTTCTTTCTTGAAATGAACATAGTAGCCACTTTTGTTTTTTGTTTTATCAGCAGAAACCAAGCCCCTCCCAAGACTTCAAACAAATACAACCAAGTCCCCGAAAGACATCAAACACATGGAACAGCAAGCAGAAAGTAATGGAATGCCGGTTAAGTACATGTTGCAGAAAATATGTACTAACCCCACGTGTCAGGAAATAGTGAAATACAGACACCAACAAATATGTACCAAAACACAATATACATGCCTATTGTATGGTTACAAACATTAACCGAGCTTTAGTTTTAAACTTATGGGTCAATGTTTCACAGTGAGAACCAGCAGTAAAGCAAAAGCATCAGTATATGTTCTGAGAAAACATTGCCTGAACAAACCTCATATGTCACTATGCCACTAGAGGTTGCTGGTTGACGAAGTGTTGCCGTGCACAGTGCACCATTTGCTGAAATTATACATGTCGTGCGTGGACCTTGCTGCGAAAAAGCCATTATTTTTGAAGCAACATCCTGCCAAAAAAAAGACATCCGATTAATGTTCATAAAGATGTTGGGTTCCAGAGCAACCAGCTGCAGGATCAAAAAAGTTAAGCTGCTACAAGTTTAGACTACCATAAAATGTTTGAGTAATGGAAATAGAAAGAAAGCAAAGATATAATCACTGATTCTATTCAACTGAACATAAATTCTACTAATTTTGAAAACGACTATCTTAGCATCAATCAAGCTACATGTCAAATACTCCCACTGATTATTTATTAGGAAAAATATCCAAATCTATTCAGCAATTAACTGAATATATGTAACTCAACACTCAGTGACAGCACAAAGAGCATGGGAAGGCTGACAGAGTTGGCAGCAAGCCAGCAACACGAAAGGACAGAAGAATAACAAATGTGCTAGTGCTTGAAGCAATCACACAGAGCAATATTTGGACTTTTGAGTGTGTCCAAGAAGGAAAATACTAAATACTCTCTTTCAAGCAACTCCGTTAACAGGTAATTGTCTATTTGCAACCATACCAGATGAGCTGAATGTAAGACCTGGAGGGTGGCTGTAATTTGCAAACCACAGGGTGAGTAATAACATTTCATCAAAAAGCAGGTTTTTTCATTAACTCAACTAAAATAGTTGGTATAATCTACTCAATCCTGAATGAGAAATACTCCCTGAATGTAACTTTGGCAGGACAGATATATAAACACGATGGATGCTAGTATGTAGATACCAGAGAAAACATATTTGAAATACCTCGTTAGGCTTCACAATTATCATGTGGGGAGTAAATGATGTTCCTGAAGATCCTGAAAAGAGGCACATCGGAGTACACAGTGAGAATCTCATTAGGGTGACTATTTATTTAGTATTTTATATGGACTTCGATTTTCTAATTAAAATAGGCACTAAATTTGTATACTTTATAATAATTTCAGTTCAGATGGAGAAGCACTAAAAACTAACCATCATGAATGGCATTGCTATAAAACATTCTAACTATGCAACGCACGGTCATACAAAAAAAATATCCAAGTAAAACAAAAATTTTCCCTTTACCATTGTCAAAGATAAACTTTTGCAGGTCATCTTAAAATTTGAGCCTCAACAGAAAATAAAGGGAAAATCCATCTTTGGCTGGCACGTTCACTAAGTAGATTCGTATTGAAAAAATAAAAAGAAAACAGAAAGATACAAGAAACTTCGATGAGATGTTCAATATTCAAAGACCACGCTCATGTTTGCTACTTTTTGAGTTTATACTGTGCGTAATAACAAAGACAATGCTTGTACGTTCCCATTTATTAAATACATCTGCCATCCCGTCCTATTTTTTTATTCCTTCAGAATGTGGAGGAATCCTTTATAAAATAAATTCGTGGACTGCCTCTTTTAATTCCCGTCATACCCGCCCACAATCGTGCACCACATTATTTTATTGCTACAAGCCAAAGACCGTTGCCTTAACTTTTAGAGAATTCAGACAATATAAATACAACGCAGAGAACTCGTGCAGGGCTATATGTTACCGAGAGCATCGAGTTGCTTCTTTTTGCTGGATCCAGGTGGCCGCCCTTTTCGCTTCCCGCCGGGGTTGGAGTTGGACCGTCCTCCGCCTGACTGCCCGCCGGCTTCCGCGGAGGCCGCAGGCTTCAGCCCCACGCCGACGCTCCCATCTGGGCCGTACTTTCTCGGCCTCCCCCTCTTCTTCTTCACGAGCTCCCCACTGCCGCTGCCCCCGACAACAGCGCCGCCACCGCCGTTACCGGGCTGCTGCATGCCGAGGACCGGCGCGCCGGCGTCGGGGCCGTACATAGCCCCCGGCGGCATGTCCGCGGGCTTCATGGGCGACGAGGAGCCCGATGACGCCATGGGGTTGATTAACCCGAGCGGCAACCCGTGTATAACGTTCGCCGCGCTCCGTGGCATCCCGAGCGGCGCACCGCTATACACCGCGTGCGGCGGCATCATGACGCCGTCGCCGCCGCCGCCGTCCTGAGGCGGCGAGGCCACGCGTGGCGCCGCCTGCGGCTGCTGTTGCTGCTGGTCACAGCCGTCCATCTTGCGGCGCGCCGAGAAACCCTAACCTCTGGGAACCCGAATCCCACCACAGGCGCTCCTCGCCCCGCACCTCACCTGCACGCCTCGTCGGGCAGCAGTTCACATGCGAGGTTAGCGGCGGTTGGACGTGAACTCCCTGCACTCAAAAACCGGCTCCGAAATCGAATAAAATACGGAGGAAATGGGGGAAAGCGCAGGAGAATTTCTCCTGGGCAAAAAAGAAAAAGATATAATCGGGGAGAGAGAGACGAGGGGAGGTGGCGAGGCTGGACCGCGGGAGTGGCGAGGAGTTACCTCAGGGGTCGGATCAGAATAATAACAGGGGAACGAGAGATATGGTATTGGGCGCAGTGTGAATATATAGGAGGTGGTGTTTGGGACGCTGGTTCTTTCCTCTATGATATATAGAGTCATAGATAAAGCATGATGTGAAGGTACAATGAACGATCATATATACTAAGTATGACGTGAAGGTACAATGAATGATAACATAGACTAAGTATAACGCGAAGGTACAATGAATGATGTCGCATCCTCCATTCGCCGGAGTTACGATCAGATCTGCTGACCGACCACCCACTACAGAGTTCGTGGTAAACTAGCACTGCATGCAGGATGACCAACCCACTTCTTCTATTCTCATTTAGTGTTGTACTGCCAGCAGTGTCACAGCCGTCAGAGTTATGATCGTATCCGCTAACCGGTCACCTACCACACAACCCTGGTGAGATGCACCGCCTACATGATGAACCATCCAACTTCTCTCGGTCGCATTTATAACTGTACTGACAACAGTGTCACAGTCGAGACAATCGGGTCATTGACATAGTTGACGTACATGATGTATCCAACTACGTAGTACGAGCATGTGCATGAATCGAGACATCTAGACAACAGAGGCTATCGCGGGGGGGTGGATTTGGGCGAAGATGCTATGGATTTGGATCGATGACGCGAACGTCTGTTACCCTATGCATCGTCGGTTCCCTGAATAGTTGTTGTGTTTAGGAAAAGCCATCATGATTGCAGATACGGGTTGGGCAGTGTCACAGTTGAGACAACTGGATCATTGACATAGTTGACGTACATGATGTATCAAACTACGCAGTACAAGCATGTGCATGAATCGAGACATCTAGACAACCGAGGCTATCGCGGGCGATGGATTTGTGCGGAGATGCTATGGATCTGGATCGATGGCGTGAATGTATGTTACTCTATGCCTCGTCGGTTTTCTTTAATAGTTGTTGTGCTTAGGAAAAGTCATTACACTTGCCGATATGGGTGGGGCCGATAGAAGGTCCAAAAAGGGAACTAGTAGTGAGAGGATCGGATCGAGTTTGGTCGAGCTGAATTTATATTTTTTATCCTAACTTTTAATAGGAGTCAAAACAAATTGTGAAATGGTCTATTGGGACGAGCCATTTATCAGGCCAAGATATGGTTTCACTTTTGGGATGTGGATGGCAGGACATGAGAATTTTTTTTCCATTTTAACATCATTTTTTAATCATTTAATAATAATAGCCCGCAATTTTTTTGCCAAAATAGTTAGCTAACCGTCCACGTTGTGGACGACTAGCTAACGTGGCAATCCACATCAGCACCTACCGTCCACGCTATGGGAGACTTGCTGACGTGGCAACCACGTCATCACCAACTCAGTGTGTTGCTTAATTCCATAAAAATGATACACCAGTTGGGACTCGAACTCACAACCTCATGTATGTGACTCACGCACTGTACAAGCTAAACTAGACAAGTTATTTGTCTATGTTGCTAATTTTATTTTATTTAACATAGATGTGAAGTTGAAATCTAGACTTCGAATACATAAATTTGAATTTGAGATGTCAACAAATTTTGAAACATGATTTTGAATTACCATATTTTTCGAAGTAATAAATTTTGAATAAAAAGTTAACTTTTAAACACAATATTTTGAATTTAATTACAAAAAATAATTTTTAAATTTCAAATTTAAATTCAAACTTTAAAATTTAAGTTCAAACTTTCATTTTTGAGTTTTGAAGTCCGAAATTAAATAGAAATTTAAATGTAAATTTGAAATTCAATTTTATATTTCAAAATAAAGTTTTGAATTAAAAAATGAACATTTTTTGAAACAGGAGCTTGAATTTCAATTTTCAATTTTCAAATTTAAGTTTCTATTTAATTTCAGACTTCAAAACTCAAACTTGAAAGTTTGAAGTTCAGTTAAAGTTTGAATTTAAATTTGAAATTTAAAAATTAAAGTTTGCAATTAAATTTAAATCTCGATTTTAAAAGCTCATTTTTTTAATTCAAAATTTTTTACTTGAAAAAATATGGTAATTCAAAATCAAGTTTCAAAAAATGTTGAAATCTCAAACTCAAATTTATTTGTTTGGAGTATAAATTTCAAACTCCACGTCTATGCTAAATACAAAATTAGCAACATAGACAAATAACTTTCTAGTTGAGTTGGTAGAGTGTGTGAGTCTCATACATGAAGTTGTGAGTTCAAGCCACCAACTGGTGCATCATTTTTAGCGAATTAAATAACACAGTAAGGTGGCACTGACGTGTCTGCCACGTTAGCAAGTCGTCCACAACATGGACGGTTAGGTGGCTATTTTGACAAAAAAATTATGCGGGTTACTAATGTTAAATGATTAAAAAATGATGTTAAAATGAAAAAAGTTCCACGACATGGAGGGGTGCTTCCTGCATGGCACCTTGCGCTTGCGAAGGTGATAGGAGTTGGGCGAGGGAGTTGAAAGTGATAGTGGTGGCGACCATGATGGTGATGGCTTTGTGTCCTTGTTCCGTCTTGGGCCACGCGGACACGAGCTGTGTTGGTACGAGCCAAGGTCACTAGGAGTCGAGAGTTGTGATGGAGGCATTCAGGAGTCGAGCACTAGAGGATGTGTCGGATGGAGGCAATTTCCATTAGGTAGGAATCAGGTTCAGTTCTTGTCATGTACGTGGCTGCCACATCAGCAAGTCATCCACAGCGTGGACGGTTAGGTGGCTATTTTGACAAAAAATGTGTGGGCTATTAATATTAAATAATTTAAAAATAATGTTAAAATGAAAAATGTTCTAGGACATGGAGGGGTGCTTCCTACATGGCACCTTGCGCTTGCGAAGGTGATAGGAGTTGGGTGAGAGAGTTGAAAGTGATAGTGGTGGCGACCATGATGGTGATGGCTTTGTGTCCTTGTTACGTCTTGGGCCACACGGACGCGAGCTGTGTTGGTACGAGCCAAGGTCACTAGGAGTAAAGAGTTGTGATGGAGGCGTTCGGGAGTCGAGCACTAGAGGATGTGTCGGATGGAGGCGATGTCCATTAGGTAGGAATCAGGTTCAGGTCTTATCGTGTTCGTACTTTCGAAGATTATCAATTTCACTGTGTGTTCGAAGTGGCCTAGCTACACAGACATAAGGGTTTTTTACTTGTTCAAGCAAGGTGTCGTACGTCCAGTGATCTCCTGCTTTTGTTGATCGAAAGAGAGTAAATGGTGTTACTAGGGGTTGTGAACGATTGATACTTGTGTGCTCAATCGTGTGCGCATGTGAGAGATTCAATTTTATGAGGTGGCCTTTCATGGGCAACTCGACGCTTGCCTTTTCTAATCACTTATCTATCCCCAACCTTCTCATAAATGGGATGAGGGTTACAAGGGATCCTATAACTAAAACGCAGCCTTCGACGTGCTAGCATGCTTAGGAGCATGGTCGAGTCACAAAGTAGTCGGCCCGTACCTGCTATGACCTTCTCGTCTGCTAGCGACGTATTGCAGTGCACGCTCGTCACCATGTCGGATGGGACACGACATGGAGAGTGTCAATAGGACATGCATTATTTGTCAGGAGAACGCTCGAGTACAGGTGTCCTGTCGATTGTGAAGACGTCTGCTCCACCCATGCCGTATCGAATGCTGTAGGCAATCCCACTCTCGAGCTCAGGCTTGGGCGACTTGGATGCCGATCTCGATCATCAGGGGTTGTTCATGCTTGTTGCCGACATCGTCGATTGGTGTTCAGATGGCCGGTGTTGTACAAGTCGATAATTGGATACTAGAGCCCGATCAACGACCCACATCTTTCGATAGCCAGGTACAAAACTAAAAGTGCATCTAGGCTAATCCCGTGGGTTTTGATGATTAATGACAACACTTAAGGGACTAATGATCATTACAAGTGTACGTACAGGTGATTGAAAGATGTACGACGTTGAATGCACTCAAAATGGAAAAAAAAAAGAAAAAGGCAAAAAACTCGAAGGATAGAATTTAGGTTTTTAAATTCTTTGTGTTGAGTTCAACTACATAGCTTGAATGTGTTCAATGTGTCAAACTATTGAGAATATCCTAAGATCTCATAGCTCAAGCTAGATTAGATTGAGAGATGAGTTGAATAAGCCCTAAGGACAGGGTCGAACTTGTCCGGATTGGAAGGCCAGACTATAACACCCTCATTTTCATGCACATGCCCTGCATACAATCATATATGTGTATAACATTAATCAACATAAAAAGAAACAAGTTTAAAATGAATTTTGTCGGTACCCTGAGTACCGTATACCCCTTGAGATTGCAAAGATCTCAAAGAAATGTCATCTACTTGATTTGAAGACCTTCGGAGGGCCACATGTCAGACATAACCGGACCCGTTTCCCCAACATGGTTAGTCCCAGGGTCGCCACGTGTACCATCAAACCGGAGCTACTGCCCACAAGGGGGAAGCTCCGGGCTATGTACCATAACGGCACCCCTGGACTTAACCCCAGACCGAGGGAAGCTCCGTAACTGACACATGTCTGGTGGCACCGGACCTATCTGTTCCCCACAGTATGCTTCGGAGCTGCCACGTGTCCAACCGTCGGATCTTCAGCCTCAAACCTCCGGTAGAATCCACAACAGCTCCGGATCTTCAAAGGGGAATCAAGGACTTCAGGACCCGATTAAGTGTCATTAATACTATGTTAATGACACACGATTGGACGGCCTTAATTACCAGTAACGGCACTGTCAAAGCCCGTAACTCGGTCATTAAGGGTAATTAAGCGCATCAAATGCGTATCAATATTAGTAGCCGCCGGGGCCACATGTCGGGCTAGGCCAACTTGTAACGGCCTGTCCTTGTACTATAAAAGGACAGGCCGACGATACATAGAGGACATCTGGGCTGATAACCTCGGGACTGATCTACTCTGATCTGATCTGATCGGCTCACACGCGCTCTCAACTCACGTCACCTGAGTCGAGTTCATACATCCAATACAACACCAACACACCCCGTGGAGTAGGGTATGACGCTCAGGCGGCCCGAACCACGTAAATCTTTGTGTCTCATGTGTCACTTTACATTTCACCTTCTTGAATCTCCGCGCGCCCACACCGAACTTCAAACTCCGCAAACACTTTTAGTAGTGTCGGGAGATCTGCCGGATCAAAACCACCAACAGTTGGCGCGCCAGGTAGGGGGCGCCTGAGATTTCAAGAATGGTGAACTCAGCTGCTGAATCATCCAATGGTCATCCCGCTGTTCAAGCTGCTGGGGGCAATCCCTCCAATATGCAGCCACCAGCAGAAACCTCAGTTCCAGCAGGAGTCACACTTCCACCACTGTCGCCTTCACCAGCAAATCAAGCTGGGCAGCGCGATGGTGCACCGGCGTCAATCACTACGTCGGCGAATCATGACAACCCGGAACACGCGCTCCATGAAGCTCTCCTTCAGCGCCCACCACCTCCGGATGCATCCCGAGATGCAATGGAGCAGTGGAGGGCCGATGTGGAACACTTGATTGCAGCAGCAGCCGACCGCATCAGTAACCAGGGTCCTCCTCCTTCAGGACGGGCCCCGTCGCAGCGACGGACCTTGTCTGGCAGACTTGGTCCGCACGTTTCCAACAACAGGAGACGTGCTGCGTCACAGCAAGTGACGTCGTTGCCCTCCGGGGCGCGACACACTCACACGGTATCAAGGCTTTCAACTCATGACCTCTGGGCGGAGCTTGATCGCCGGTACCGTCAACAAGACGGTCGAGTCCATATCGAGCGTGCTCGTGAAAGACGAGAAGCTCAGGACATTCCTGCTCCTGAAGGAGTAGGAGGAGGCTGTTCAGCCCTGGCCATGCATCTGCATATGTTCAGGTGGCCACAAAAATTCCGGCCTCACCTGCCGAAGAAGTTTGACGGGACCGTTAACCCCGTCGAATTTCTTCGGATTTACTCCACTGCTATCTTAGCAGCTGGAGGAAATGAGGCCGTAATGGCCAACTATTTTCCAGTGGCTTTAACTGGGACCGCCCGGTCCTGGTTTATGAGCCTTCCACCCAACTCCATCAATAGTTGGGAGGAGTTGTGCCAATAGTTCACCGCCAACTTCAGGAGTTCATACACCCGACCAGGCACCGAACTGGACCTTTTTGCAGTCGTGCAAAAAGGGGGAGAATCCCTGCGATCATTCATCCAAAGATTCTCTCAGGTACGAAACACTATCCCTTCTATCTCTAGCGCTTCTGTCATTGTGGCATTTAGACAGGGCGTACGGGATAAGAATATGTTGGAGAAACTGGCGATCAAGGAGATCACCAGTGTCACAAAACTCTTCAGCTTGGCCGATAAATGTGCCAGAGCTGCGGAGGGTCGTGAAATGCACTCCAAACCACCTCCGGAGGATCGCAAGAAATCCTACAAAGGCAAAGCCACTACCTCCGAGAGTGGCAAAAAGAAGAAAAAGACCAATGGCAAGAAGAAGCCGTCGGCCGGCGCATCTAATGTTGCAGCTGCTGCAGCTCCGGGTGGCCGGGGGCCACGCCCCGAGAAGCGACCTCGACCGTCTTCTGAAGACGGTGGCAAACCCAAGGTGTGGTGTCCAATTCATAAGACGGACAACCACAGTTTGGAAGACTGTCGGGAGGTCCAAAACCTTGCCGAGCGCTACAACAAGCGCCGGGAAAAAGTTCCTTCCCGACAGAGGGAAGGAAAACAAAAAGTTGATGAAGCTCCGGCTGAAGAGGAGTTAGGTTTTCAGGATCCTAAAAAGGTCCTGAAGGCCGTCTACACCTCCGTCGACGACGATTCTGACGTCTCTGACAATGAGCGCCGGAAGACCATGAACACCATTTTTGGTGGATCATGGGACATCACCTCCCGCCGCGTCCTCAAGACAATGCGTCGGGACATGGCCGATGTAGATCCTACAGCCAGGGCAGAGCCTCATCGGAAGTGGATGGACACAACCATCACTTTTGATGCTTCGGACTGCCCTCGAAGCATGGTTAGAACCGGCCAGTTACCTTTGATGGTATCTCCTACCATCAATAACATTCAGCTCCACCATGTTATGGTAGACCGAGGTTCGGGGCTGAACCTCATAAGCTTCGAAGCTTTTACCAAGCTTCAGCTCTGACCTTCAAATCTTCATCCCTCCCGACCTTTCTCCGGAGTAGGTCCGGGAGCCATTACCCCACTCGATGCTATTACTCTCCCTGTTACCTTTGGGACCCGGGAGAAGTATCGCACTGAGAAGTTGGTCTTTGACGTTGCTAAGATCAACTTACCTTCCAACGCCATCTTGGGTAGGCCTGCCTTGTACAAATTCATGGCAGCTGCTCATTATGGCTACCTGGTGTTAAAGATGCCAACACCAGTAGGCGTTCTCCGGATCTGCGGAGATCGCACTGTCGGAGTAACCGCTCTGGAAGAACTTCATGCGCTTACTACGGCGCAAGAGGAGGACTCCAGGCAGGAGCAAGCTCCAAAACCCCTGAGCATTCGTCAACGAGGCTCGACTTCTGCACCTCGTGTGCAGCCAAGCGGCGACACCGATATTCCCGTCAAAGTCGTCCAAATCGGCTCCTCTATGGGCCAACAGGACAACTCCAAACCGGTCAACTGGAGAGACACCCTTCTTCCTGGTGTACGAAGCTGAAGCAATCCTTCCTCTGGAAATCACCTTGGGGTCACTCCGGGTCTGGACCTTCGACGAAGCCACGCAGGACCAGCTCTGGCGTGAAGACCTAGACCTCCTTGAGGAGGGAAGGAGCCAAGCAGCTGCTCGAAATGTACGATACTGCCAAGCCCTTCGGTGTTATCATCAGCGGCATGTATGCAACCGAAAACTCGAGGAAGGCGATCTGGTGCTACGGAGAATACAATCCAGAGAAGGGTTAAACAAACTCTCCCCCAGCTGGGAGGGACCCTTCTGAGTGATTAAAGTATCCCGTCCCGGAAGCGTTCGCTTGGCTACCGAGGATGGGACACCTCTCCCAAATCCTTGGAATATTGAGCACCTCTGTAAGTTCTACACTTAATATCACGGAGGTGAGTCTGTAGTAACTTGAGGTGTATGTTATAGAGTCATTGTATAGAGTCAGGTAGTTCCTCCGGGAGAACATCATGACCTTTCCCGGAAGGTCCGCAAAGTTCATGCAACACTTGTCACGGTCTCAGGACTAAAAGTGTGGCTAGCTACCCTGGGTCAAACGAGAAATGAAACACGCTTAGCCTGATTTCGTACCCTAAGAGTGTACTCATTTCCCCTGTACCCCGGACCTATAATGAAAGACATCTTCATGTGAAACAGACTCCACATGCATTTATTTTGTACAGGCTCAACATTTTTTAACTTTTTCTTTCTTGTCTATAACAAAGTTGTGCAATTCTTAAGAAATTTTAGTTTGACCAGTTCATGTACAATTCGAGCTGTATTGTCAATTCTTTTGGATTCAAATATTGTTCATGGCCCACTCGCCTGAATGCCGCCAAGCCAATCTAGGGCCGGAGTGTGCTGTCGACTTAGCATGGTCAAGCACCCTAAGTACGCCACTCTACCTACACCCCGGCAGGCCGAAGTAAGGTGGGTCCAAGTACAATTGGATCTGGAAGAAATAAGGCAACGCATTCGGTTGTATTCAGAATTGTGTTTGACCTAAAACTTTCTTGGGAATCGTAAGCCGCGACGAAATTATAGGCAAGGAGCGAATTTTACTATTTTTCTTGGCTTCAGTGTGCAGGAAAAATAAAGAATCCACGTTGATGGAGAAAAGCCAGAGCTAATAAATATTCGACCTCCCCTAGGTGGCTTGTGATCGATGTTAAACATTGAAAACGAGCATTACCGGAGCAACCAAGCTCCGGCAAAGCTAGGGGGGCCGACCGTCGACGCAGAATAAAAGATGGTGAGAAGACCCCACAAGCGGAGTCTGCTGCCGACAAGCTACGCGTTGGCAAAGGTCACTGCTGGAGCTACTAAGCTTCGACACCCCGGAGGGCTAACTATCGATGCTCCACATGTTGATAGGGACTATTGCCGGAGCTACTAAGCTCCGACGGTAGTCAATGCCGGAGCTTCTGAGCTCCGACAACCTCAGGGGACCTTTACTATCGAAGACATCTGAAGACCTTTGAAAACTCGGCTCAAAAGTCAAAGGATGGACCCACCTCCAGCGGAATGACTTCACCTAAGGGGTCTTCCCCAGAGGTGGGCCCAGGGGGCCACTGTCGGTACCCTGAGTACCGTATACCCCTTGAGATTGCAAAGATCTCAAGGAAATGTCATCTACTTGATTTGAAGACCTTTGGAGGCCCACATGTCAGACATAACCGGACCCGTTTCCCCAACATGGTTAGTCCCAGGGTCGCCATGTGTACCATCAAACCGGAGCTACCGCCCACAAGAGGGAAGCTCCGGGCTATGTACCATAACGGCACCCCCGGACCTAACCCCAGACCGAGGGAAGCTCCGGAACTGACACGTGTCTGGTGGCACCGGACCTATCTGTTCCCCACAGTATGCTCCGGAGCTGCCACATGTCCAACCATCGGATCATCAGCCTCAAACCCCCAGTAGAATCCACAACGGCTTCGGATCTTCAAAGGGGAATCAAGGACTTCAAGACCCGATTAAGTGTCATTAATACTATGTTAATGACACACGATCGGACGGCCTTAATTACCAGTAACGGCGCTGTCAAAGCTCGTAACTCGGTCATTAAGGGTAATTAAGCGCATCAAATGCGTATCAATATTAGTAGCCGCCGGGGCCACATGTCGGGCCAGGCCAACTTGTAACGGCCTGTCCTTGTAATATAAAAGGACAGACTGACGATACATAGAGGACCTCTGGGCTGATAACCTCGGGACTGATCTGATCTGATCTGGTCTGATCGACTCACACGCGCTCTCAACTCACGTCACCTGAGTCGAGTTCATACATCCAATACAACACCAACACACCCCATGGAGTAGGGTATTACGCTCAGGCAGCCCGAACCACGTAAATCTTTGTGTCTCCTGTGTCACTTTACATTTCACCTTCTTGAATCTCCGCGTGCCCACACCGAACTTCAAACTCTGCAAACACTTTTAGTAGTGTCGGGAGATCTGCCAGATCAAAACCACCTACAAATTTGAAACAAAACTGCACTTAAGAATTCTGGAAAGTGCGGACTAGTCCAACTTTGGTGCGGACTAGTCTGATTTCTCTCTAACCTTGATCGGACTTGTTTGTTTTTCTGTGGACTAGTCTATTTTTGCCTTTGGACACTTTCAGACTTGTCCGGTCCTGTGCGGACTAGTCCAGTGTTTCAAGAACCTTTGAAAATTTGCTAAATCCCTGGACTTGTCCGGACTAGTCCAGTGTTACAATGAACTTGTCTGTTTTCCTCTCTGACCACAGTCGAATTTGCCCGATTTTAGGCCAAACTTGTCTATTTCCCTCTCTGGATAAGTTCAGACTTGTCCGATATCTAGTGCGGTCTTGCTCGATTTCTCTCTATCTAACTTCGGAATAGTCCGGTCCTTTTTGGAGTTGGTCTGATATATCGCGACTCCGAGTTGATCTTTTGTTTCACGACTTGTTTCTTGGGTTTTACGTTAAGTGGGCCTAGGGACGTCGTTCCTAACTCTTTTAGAGCCCATGTGGGACTCTAAACCGACCTCTACTCACCCCAAACTCAAAATCCATCTAACCCTAGCCTTCACCTCTATATAAACAACCCCACCCCTTGGCTTGACATCTATTTGCCACTTTTCCACCCCACCCAAACCCTAGTTCGTGGATAGCCGCCACCAAGGAGGGAGAAGGAGATCTAGAACAAGAAGAATAAGAGGAGGAAACGAAAGAGGATCAAGATCGTCACCAAGTTCGTGTTCTTCATCAACAAATCATCATCAAGTTCTTCATCAACCCTAGATCGTCAAGATCGAAGTGTTACCTCCAAGTTTCTTGATTCATTGGAGTTCTAAACACATGGTATACCTTCTATTCCCTTTTCCTTACATGAATTCAACCCTAAAACTCTAAATTCACGTCAATATAGAAAACCCTAATTTGCTGATCTCGCGCAATGCAGACTTGTCCGGTCCCTAGCGGACTAGTCCGATTTTCCTAGTTGAATTGTGTCAAATTAATTCTAAAATTAGATCTAATCAAATCAAAACCTGGATAAACTTGTTAAAAATCTATTAGAACTAGTTAGTGATCATTAAAAGCAACTCATTAACAAGTTCCACCTTGCATTTGCATTAATCATGCATGTCATGTCATATTGAGTAATATTTGTGCACTTTTGATTGTGTTTCTTGTCTTGTATGTTTATTTTGTGGATTATACGGATTTGCGCTAGAGAGTGCCGCGGAGGATCTTCAGCACCAAGAGTTTGAAGGCTTTGACCCGAATCAATCCCAAGAGAAGGCAAGTGTCCTTGAAGCATATTGATCCTGCTTTAAAATAAATGTTTTGTTTGCAAAATTGCATGCTTGTGTCAATTTGATGGGAAACCCTATGATAGGAAGTTTACTAGCATTGTATAACCACCCTTGTCACATGGAATTCATGGTAGAGAGTCGGGAAGGGCTTTTTACCTTTTGATTTGCTTAACTACTTGGGATGGGAAGACAACTGTAGTATTCAATTATGCATTAATGAGATTATGATTAACATGAACTGGTTAATATGATATGGTAATAGGTGATCTAAGCAAGCCCGTTATGTGGATGGGTTGGTTGTTATGGTGGTTTGCTTGCTTTAGATCTAAGGACCGGTTCATGCGAGAATAAGCCAGGACTACAGTGCCACCACGAGGCCAAGTAAGGGTGCGGCGTAGCTGATTAATTAGGGCTTTGCCAGTGCTATTTGGACTATTAAGGATGCTCGGGGAAGGGGTAGTCGGATTGGGTTTGTTGATGATTGGTGAGACTACCCTGGGATGCGAATGGCTCAAGAGGGGGCCCTTGGTTGAAGATGTGCTCTATAGGAGACATCGCCACCGGTGAAACCTCAGTGGGGTCTAAATAGGCTAGTAATCCCTTTTTAAAGGATATTTTGTGATCTCTTGATCATACACCAAAGGAAGTGTAATTGGCATAAGGGAGGTTCTTTAGTCGCCAATGGGTGATGAAATCACAAACACGTGGGTAAAGCGGTATAAACTCTGCAGAGTCTAATAAACTATCATGATAGCCGTGCTCGCGATTATGAGCACCTAGACAACTTCCATGATTAGAGGGAACCTGGTATTGGGATGGTTTTTGGGATGGTTATGGTTGGTAATGGTTATGGTTAATGATATAGTTATGAATGGTTATGAATTAAATTCTAATATAGATTATGACTATTGGTAATGAGAAATCTGGTATATGGATGATGGTAATGAAATATGGACTGGTATTATGATGATTATATGGTTTATGATGGGTTTATTCACATACATATAATATACTATTTTTCAAATGTTTTAATGTACTTTTCAGCACTTAGCCATTATTATTGTAGTCATTTGAATCAGCTACATGTCATACTTTCCACACTTGCTGAGTACGACATGTACTCACTCTTTCAATTCCCCCACCAACAGTTGCAGGTCAGGATTGGGATTATAACGTCGATAATGCGGAATTCTAGGTTGTGTCTACCGTCAGCTTTGCCTGTGGAGTGTTGGAGCTGCGCTATACCCTTTGCTTAGTTTGCTTAATTAGTTTATTTTCGCTGCTTTAGTTCAAACTTGTCATTAATATTCATTAGAGCTTGTATTCGAGGATAATATGGTTGTGTAATAAAAGTAATTAATTAATCTTGTTCTATGGTAATTGTCTGTATATCGTTTGTGATGCACTTGTGTATGTGTGTTGAACATCCTGGGCACACATATACTGCACTTGGTTCATTTTTGGAACCGGGTGTCACACAGACTAGTTCGACCACATCGGACTGATCCGATATTAGGCGGACCAAGAGTTTCTGTGTGAGTTCGACTTGTCCGTTTGTGGACGGACTAGTCCGTGGTGAGTGTGTCTGTGTCCTTCTAGGAATAAGTCCCAAAGGACCAGACTAGTCTGTCCTGGGTGGCCGGACTAGTCTGCTCGGACAGACTAGTCCATTTCAGATCAGAAAAGTAGTTTCTGTTTGAGATCATACTAGCCTGTTCCTGTCAGACTAGTCTGCTGCAGACTTGGAGGTGGCTGTTGGGACTAAGTCATGGACGACCGTACTTGTCCGCCCTCATGGGCCGAACTAGTCCGATGGACCATACTGGTCCTTCTCACCCAGACAATTGTTTCTGTGTGATATCAGACTAGTCCGTTGTTAGACGGACTAGTCCATGGTGTAGTGACCGTTTGAATTAAAATGGTGGCGGGAGACTTTGTGGTTGGTCAAGGGTGACATCACTGGTCCCCACACATTGGACT
This sequence comes from Tuctoria greenei, assembly GCA_036927565.1. NCBI lineage: Eukaryota > Viridiplantae > Streptophyta > Magnoliopsida > Poales > Poaceae > Tuctoria > Tuctoria greenei. Next base: position 148,584,684 of record JAYESD010000010.1, on the reverse strand, counting down.
AGTCTGGGGTCAAAGGCTGGACTAGTCCGCACTTTTTATGGTGGCAACAACTACTTGTCGAGATCCATATAAAAAGGATCCCCCGACCCCCAAAGGGCCTCTCTCGAAACCTAGGGCCGCCACATCCTTCCTAGAGCCATCCTATCCTTCTATCAACCATTCTTGGAGTCCTAAGAGCGATTCTTGAGGATTTGTGAGTTGTGGAAGAGAGGAGAGAAGGGTTTGCTTGATTTTGAGCTCTTGGTTGATTCTCTCGGTTTGACTGATCGATTTAAGTTTGTGTGGGTGTTGATATTCGATCTTTTCGACTTGTAAACTTGTGGGAGCCTCAGGTTGTGAGTTGGCCCACGAATTTGGTGATTACCCCCGTGATCTAGTGGAAGAGTAGCCGACCTTCGTGGTGGCTAAGTGAGAAAAGGGTTGAGCAAAACCCTACCTTTCGTAGGCATCATCAACGTTGATGTAGGCTCTTTTGTGGGTCTGAACCACGTGATAAATCCTGCGTCTTGTTGTGACGCCCGGTTCCAAAAATGAACCAAGCTAACGCATATGTGTGCCCAGGATGTTCATCACACATACACGAGTGAAATCACAAAAGGATATACAGAAAATTACCACAGAACAAGTTTAATTAACCAAATTTCATTACACAAACCATATTATCCTCGAATACAAGCTCTAATAAATATTAATGACAAGTTCAACTAATGCAGCGGAAATAAACTAATTAAGCAACTAAAGCAACTATGCAGCATAAGCGACAGGGTATATACGCGCAGCTCCAATCAACACCACAGGCAAAGCTGACGGTAGACACGGCCTAGAACTCCGCATTATCACCATTAAACTCCCAATCCTGACCTGCAACTGTTGGGGTGGGGGATTGCAAGAGTGAGTACATGTCGTACTCAGCAAGTGTGAAAAGTATGACATGTGGCTTATTCAAATGTCGACAATAATAATGGTAAAGTGCTGAAAAGTACAGTAAAACATTTGAAAAGCAATATAGTATAAGTATGTGAAGTAATCCCAACATAATCACGAGTAATACCATAATACCAAACTGAATTCATTACCATCATCAATAAGTCCAGATTTCACCATCGCCAATAACCATATTCAATACCAGAGATTAATCCATAACCATCCATAACCATTACCAAACCATAACCATTACCAAACCATAACCATTACCAAACCATAACCATTACCAAACCATAACCATATCCCAATTTCCCTCTAATCATGGAAGTTGTCCAGGTGCTCATAACTGGGAGCACGACTATCATGATAGTTTTAATTAACTCTGCAGAGTTTGTACCTCTTTACCCACGTGTTCGTGATTTCATCACCTTTCGGCGACTAAGAACCTCCCTTATGCCCATGACCTGTCGGTCACATTACACACTTCCGTTGGTGTGTGGCCAAGAGATCACAAAATAGCCTTTACAAAGGGATTACTAGCCTATTTAGACCCCACTGAGGTTTCACCGGTGGCGATGTCTCCCGCAGAGCACATCTTCAACCAAGGGCCCCCTCTTGAGCCATTCGGATCCCAGGGTAGTCCCACCAATCATCAACAAACCCAATCCGACTACCCCTTCCCCGAGCATCCACAATGGTCCAAACAGCACTAGCAAAGCCCTAATTAATCAGCTACGCCGCACCCATACTTGGCCTCGTGGTGGCACTGTAGTCCTGGCTTATTCTCGCATGAACCGGTCCTTAGATCTAAAGCAAGCAAACCACCATAATATCCAATCCATCCACATACCAGGCTTGCTTAGATCACCCATTACAATACCATATTAACCAGTTCATTTATCCATAATCTCATCCATGCATAAAAAAAGTTGATTGGTATAGTTGTTTTCCATCCCAGTTGATTAAGCAAAGCAAAAAGGTAAAAACCCTTCCCAACTCTCTACCATAAATTCCAGGTGACAAGGGTGGTTTAGCAAATCTAGTAAACTTCCTACCATAGGATTTCCCATCAATTTGACACAAGCATGCAGTTTTGCAAACAAAACATTTATTTTAAAAACAGGATCAATATGCTTCAAGGACACTTGCCTTGCTCTTGCTGTTGATTAGGGTCAAAGCCTTCAAACTCTTGATGCTGTAGATCCTCCGCGGCACTCTCTAGCGCAAATCCGTCTAATCCACACAATAAACATACGAGACAAGAAACACAATCAAAGAGTGCACAAATATTACTCAATATGACATGACATGCATGATTGATGCAATGCAAGGTAGAACTTGTCACTAGATTGCTTTTAATGATCACTAACTATCTCTAATAGATTTTAACAAGTTTATACAGGTTTGGGGTCGATTAGATCAAATTTTAGAATTAATTCAACACAATTTAACCAGGAAGACCGGACTAGTCCGCTAGGGACCGGACAAGTCCGCACTTGACGAGATCAGCAGATTAGGGGTTTCTAGATCGACGTGAATTTGGAGATTAGGGGTTGAATTCACATAAGGAAAAGAGAATAGGAGGTATACCAGGTGTTTAGAACTCCAATGAACCAAGAAACTTGGAGGTAACACTTGGATCTTGATGATATAGGGTTGGTGATGAACTTGGAGATGAATTGGTGGTGAAGGACGAAACTTGGTGGAGATCTTGATCCTCCTTCGTTTCCTCCTCTTCTTCCTCTTGCTTGGGATCTTCTCCTCCCTCCTTGATGGTGGCTCCCCACGAACTAGGGTTTGGGTGGGTGGCAAAGTGGCAAATAGATGTCCAACCAAGGGGTGGGGTTGTTTATATAGACGTGGAGGCTAGGGTTAGATGGATTTCGAGTTTTGGGATGAGTAGAGGCCGGTTTAGAGTCCCACATGGGCTCTAAAAGAGTTGGGAACGACGTCCCTAGGCCCACTTGACGTGAAACCCAAGAAACAAGTCGTAAAACAAAAGGTCAATCTCGGAGTCACGAAATATCGGACAAGTCCGGACAGGACCGGACTAGTCCGAAGTCGTCCAGAGAGAAAATCGGACAAGTCTGGCCAAAAATCGGACAAGTCCGATCTTAGTCAGAAAGGAAAACGGACAAGTCCGCTGGAACACCGGACTAGTCCGGAAAAGCCCAGGGACTTAGCAAAATTTCAAGGATTCATGGAATACCGGACTAGTCCGCACAAAATCGGACAAGTCCGAAGTTGTCCAGAGGCAAATATCGGACTAATCCGCAGCAAAAACGGACAAGTCTGTTTTTAGACAGAGAGAAATCGGACTAGTCCTCAGCAAAACCGGATTAGTCCGCACTTTCCAACATTTTTAAGTGCGGTTTTGCTCCAAATCAATTTTAAACTTGTTCCTCTTGTTATGGGTTAATGTTAAACATGTATATGAGTTCATGTAGGGCATGATGCATGAAAATGAGGGTGTTACACTTGTGTCTTTGATTTGCCTTCATTGTTCTTTGCTAAATCAAGTTAGGGTTCCACATGTTCTTCGTCTTAATCTTGTGATCCGCCTAGATCTAATTGTTTCCACTTCGTGCATATCCACTGCTTGGTTGCTAGGTTCATATACTTTACCTTTCATCAAGTTAAGTTCATTGAATCGCATAAAAATCTCACCTTTTCTTAAGTTTAACTCCCTTACCGGACTAGTCCGCCCCCAAACTGGACTAGTCCGCACTTTGTAATTTGATTAGCTTTTATTGAGTAAATTTCCAGGTTATCCACCTATTCACCCTCCCTCTAGGCAACTTTCAATTAATATCAGAGCCTAACTCTCCTAAAAGCTTACCCGCTTGGAGAGGAGATGGGGGAAAATAGTGAGAAGGAGATGTCGATCGTCGACACCACTGACATCGGTGAGAACAGCCACAACGGTGAACAAGGATCCATTCCTTCACACGACAAGACCGGCAACACCACCAAGAGCGAGTTAAAGTCTCCTCCTTTCGATGGCAAAACTGAAGATGAAGATGGAGAAGTGAAGCGCCTTGCGGACCTTCTTAAAAAAGTAAGAGATGAGGCCAAGAGGAGGAGAAGGCTTGAGAAGGAGAAGAAGCTCAAGAAGTCCAAAAAAGACTACACACGATATCCTTTTTAACTATGAGCGCCTCAATTCACATTCAAACTACCTTTCAGTCGGTACCCTGCGTACCGGGTACCCCATGATACCGCAAGAAAAGCTAAGGAGTTCCCCCCATTCAAGTTGAAGACCTGTGAAGGCCACACGTGTTGCACAGTACTGGACTTGCCTCCCTCGTTTGGGTAGCTCCAATAGTGACACGTGTATCACAAGGCCGGACCTAACACCCGTCATAGGGAAGCTCCGGTCTTGCCACGTGTCTAGTGACCCCGGACCTAACCCACAGTAGAGGGAAGCTCCGGTGCTACCACATGTATAGTGGCCCCAGACCTACCTCCTCACGATGGAAAGCTCCGGAGCCGCCACGTGTCGAACCTCTAGAGCTAGTACTTCAACGGAAGACAAAGAGATCTCCAATGGCTTGGACCTTCAAGGGACAGTTAAAGTGACAATTACAAGACCTCCTGCACGATAGAGTTCTTGTGTTAGTCACTGCATCGACAAATAACAACCCCGAGAACACGCTGCTTGCTGCGTGTACTCTTCTGGAGTGCCCACCTGCGCCCGGATCACCTCAGGGTGCCATGGAGCAGTGGCGCGCTGATGTGCAGCATCTGGTTGTAGCCGCAGCCGATGCCATCAGCAACCAAGGTTCTCCCCCATTGGGGCAGGCACCGACACAGCATAGGATCCTGTCGTGAAGGCTTGGTCCTCACGCATCACAGCACCGCAGGCGTGCTGTATCGCAGAAGGTGACTTTGCTGCCCTCAGGGGCACGTCGCACCCACACTGTGTTGAGACTCTCGACGCACGATCTGCGGTCAGAGCTTGACCACTGCTACAGACAGCAGGACAGTCATGTCCACATCGAGCGCGCTCGCGAAAGGCGGGAGGCTCGAGAAAACCCATCTCCTTTAGAAGTAGGGGACAATTGTTCAGCCTTGGCCATGCACTTGCGCATGGTTCACTGACCCCAGAAGTTTCGGCCCCATCTGCCAGAGAAATTTGACGGGACTGTCAACCCCGCCGAGTTCCTTCAGATCTACTCCACCACCATTCTAGCGGCGGGTGGCAATGAGGTCGTGATGGCCAACTACTTCCCGGTGGCTCTGACTGGGACCGCCAGGTCCTGGTTCATGAGTCTACCACCCGACTCTATCAACAGTTGGGCGGAACTATGCTAAAAGTTCACCGCCAACTTCGGGAGCTCCTACACCTGACCAGGCACCGAACTGGACTTGTTTGCTGTGAAGCAAACATCAGGAGAATCGTTGCGGTCCTTCATCCAGCGATTTTCTCAGGTACGCAATACCATTCCCTCCATCTCCAACGCATCTGTCATCGTGGCATTCAGACAAGGTGTCAGAGATAAAAAGATGTTGGAGAAGCTGGCGAAGAAGGAGGTCACCAGTGTCACGTAGTTGTTAAGCCTGGATGATAAGTGCGCCCGGGCCGCAGAGGGTCGGGAAATGCACTCAAAGCTAGTCCGGGGGATAATAAAAAGCCATCCAAAGCTGAAGCCACTACCTCCGGCGGTGGCAAGAAGAAGAAAAAGCCCAACGACACAAAAAGGTTGTCGGTCGACACGCCTACTGCTGCGGCAGCTGCAGCTCCGGGTGGCCGGAGGCCACGTCCCAAAAAACAACCTTGACCTTTGTCAGAAGATGGCAGCGGTTCAAAAGTGTGGTGTCCAATCCACAAAACGGACAAACACAACTTAGAAGACTACCGGGAGGTCCAAAACCTTGTCGAGCGCTACAACAAGTGTCGAGAAGAAGCTCCTTTCCGCCAATGGGAAAGAAACAAAAAGTCGATGAAGCTCCGGCTGATACGGAGCTTGGCTTCCAGGACCCCCAAAAGGTCCTAATGGCTATCTACAACACAGTCGACGACGACTTTGACGTCTCCGACAATGAGCATCAGAAGACCCTCAACACCATCTACGGAGGGTCCTGGGACATCACATCTCGCCACATCTTCAAGACAATGAGGCGAGAAATGGCCGTCGTAGCTCCTGCTACCAGGGAAGAACCACATCAGTAGTGGATGGACACTCCCATCACTTTTGATGCAACAGACTGCCCCAGGAATATGGTCGGAGCTGGCCAACTACCACTGATGGTGTCTCCAACCATCAACAACGTTCAACTCTACCATGTCTTGGTAGACGGAGGCGCAACGCTCAATCTATTGAGCTTTGAAGCATTCATGAAGATCCAACTCCAACTCTTGGACCTTCGCACCTCAAGACCTTTCTCTGGGGTAGGACTGGGACCATCAGCCCTCTCGGATCCATTACGCTCCCGGTGACCTTCAAGACTCGGAAGAAGTACAGAACAGAGAAGTTGATCTTTGATGTTGCTCACATTAGTTTGCCCTTCAACACCATCCTTGGCAGGCCCACCCTGTACAGGTTCATGGCCGCGGCTCACTACAGCTAGCTGGTGTTGAAAATGCCAACACCTTCAGGCATTCTCCGGGTCTGTGGAGATCACACTGCAGGAGTTACAGCACTGGAGGAACTCCATGCACTTGCCACGACACAGGGAGGAACCTCCGGTAAAGAGCTAGCTGCTCAACCGCCAATCACTCGTCATCGAGGCTCGACCTCTGCATCACGGATGCAGCCAAGCGGCAACACTGACGTTCCTATCAAAGTTGTCCAAATCGGGTCCGATGCTGCCCAGACCACCCGTATATCGGGAGGTCTGGAAAACAAATAGGAACTCACAGTCATCACTTTCCTCTAGGCGAATGTTGACGTGTTTGCCTGGCAACCGTCACAAATACCTGGGATCCCTAGGGAGGTGATTGAGCACAATATGAAGATTTATCCCGATGCACGACCAGTACACCAGAAGCCCCGAAAGCAATCAATTGAAAGGCAAAACTTCATCTGATGGCAGATCGATAAACTGCTCGAAGATGGTTTCATCCGGGAGGTTCATCAACCAAAATGGCTGGCAAACCCAACCGTTGTACCCAAGACTGATGGGAAGCTTCGGATGTGTAGCGACTACACCACCTTAAATAAGTCATGTCCAAAAGATCCATTTCCAGTACGTAGAATAGATCAGATAGTGGACTCCACCTCCGGGTGCGAGCTATTGTGTTTCCTAGATGCCTACTCCAGATATCATCAAATCCAGATGTCTAGGTAAGATGAAGAGCACACTACCTTCATAACAGTAGATGGATTGTATTGTTATACTACCATGCCATTTGGTCTCAAAAATGCTGCTTCAACTTTTGTGCGAGCTATGCATAAAACATTTGGAGAGCTAATCAAAGACTTGGTGGAGGTGTATGTCAACGACATCATCGTGAAGATCAAGAACAAGGAGTCACTCCTTAACAACTTGCAAGCCATCTCTGACAAGTTGCACATCACGCGCACCAAGCTGAACCCGGACAAGTATGTTTTCGGGGTTAGCTCCGGGAAGCTCCTTGGTTTCTTGGTGACTCACTGAGGAATTGAGGCGAGCCCGGCGGAGATCAAGGCTATAGAATATATGTGGCCCCCAGCTCGCATCAAGGACGTCCAGAAGCTAACTGGATGTCTAGCTACGCTCAGCCGGTTCATCTCAAGACTGGCAGAACGGACACTTCCCTTCTTCAAGCTATTGAGGAAGACCAGGCCTTTCCATTGGTCCGAAGAAGCAGAAAAGGCGTTCCAAGAGATCAGGCAGCTCCTCACCACACTACCAATCTTGGTAGCTCCAAACTCTGGTGAGCCTCTACTGCTTTATGTTTCTGCAACTACAAAGGTTGTCAGTATGGTCCTAGTCACGGAAAGATCATAACCACTTCCAATTCAGGAGCCCAGACCCCTCTGGGAGGGTTCGGAGCTACCTGAAGGCGAGTTTGGGTCCCAACCCTCAGGCACGAATCTTCAAGATGAAATGCTAGAAGATCAACCTCTCTCATCTGAGGGAGTTCACACGGCCGATCAGGAAGAACCGGACCCCTCCGCGAGGGTCAAGATTGAACAAGCAGAAGGTTCGGACCCCTCTGAGAGGGTCCTAATCGATGGAGAAGAAGCTCTGGGCCCCTCTTAGAGGGTCCGAACTGTCCAGCGACCAGTATATTTCATCAGCGAAGTACTCCATGATGCCAAGATCAGATACATTGAGGTGCATAAGCTGCTTTACGCGGTTCTTATTGCCTCAAGGAAGTTTCGTCATTACTTCCAAGCTCACAAGATATCAGTGGTAACTTCTTATCCACTGCATGCTATTATGCATAATCCTAATTCTACTGGAAACATCACCAAGTGGGCAGCGGAGCTGGCATAATTAAATCTCAAATTCCTGTCGCGACAAGCTATCAAGAGTCAAGCCTTGTCTGATTTTGTGGCGGAGTGGACTCCTTCTCCATCAAATCCTGAGGGCCTCAGTGAGCAGAAGCCGGAACCTAAGGTCCCGGTCTTCACTGAGCCTCATTGGACCCTCTACTTTGACGGCTCCGTACAGAAGCAGGGGGCCAGAGCTGGAATACTTCTCCTTGCTCTGACCGGGGAGAAGGTCTAATATATAGTGCACATTGATTTCAAGGCGACCAATAACATGGCGGAATATGAAGCTCTCATCTATGGGCTCAAGGTGGCATTATCTTATGGCGTCAAGAAGATGCTAGTGAAGGGTGACTCGCAGGTCATCATCAAGCAAGTCAAAGGCGAACACAGCTGTAACAACCCTTAACTTGCTGCTTATCTCCTTGAAGTCCAGAAGCTCCAGAAGGACTTCCATGTCCTGGACCTCTGCCATGTCCAGCGTCTCAACAACGCAGAAGCTGATGAACTCTCGACGAAGGCTTCAACTAGAGCTCCGGCTCCCGACAGAGTTTTTGTCCGGAGATTGTTAAGACCAACCGCTCAGCCCGCCGAACTGAGTGAAGGGGGTGAGACCAACACCTCGAAGCTGGCGGTCCTGGTGGCCCTGTTACCATGGCGTCCATCAAGGGTCGTAGGTGTCGTAGGAAGCTCCGAGCAACCTGGCACGCAAGGCTCAGAAGCTCAAGTTAGCTCCAATGCATGGATCTCAGAGATCCGGAGCTACTTGAAAGACAACCACCTTCCTGAAGACGGTGTATCCGCTGATTGGATCGTCAGATTGGCTAAAAGATACATGCTAGTAGAAGGGGATCTCTACCGGCGCGGTGTCAATGGCATCCTAATGCGGTGCATTGCAAGGGAAGAAGAACGCGAGATCCTCGCGGAGATCCATGGAGGCGAGTGTGGGAACCACGTGTCTTCCCGCACGCTGGTCGGCAAAGCCTTTCGGTATGACTTCTACTGGCATACAACACTCCTGGATACAGTAGAGTTGGTGAAAAAGTGTGAAGCATGTTAGTTCCACGCAAAACAAATTCACACATTGGTTCAGTCACTGCAAATGAGTCCTCCTACATGGCCATTCGCTGTGTGGGGCATGGACATCTTGGGACCTTTTCCAAAAGACGTCGGAGGATACAGGTTCCTGTATGACGCCATCGACAAGTTCACCAAGTGTCCAAAAGCTACTCCAATTGTGACTATCAATAAGCAGTCAACAATCAAGTTCTTGAAGTCCATTGTCTACAGATTTGGAGTTCTGAACAGAGTCATCACAGACAACGGAACTCAATTTACAAGTGCAGCATTTCAAGAGTATTGCGAAGACCTCGACATTCAAGTCAGCTACGCATCAGTAGCTCACCCGGCAAGTAACAACCAAGCTGAGAGAGCAAATGCAGAAATCTTATAAGGACTCAAGATGCACACTTATGAGCGCTTGAAAAAATATGGAGCCAACTGTATCGAGGAGCTTCCGTCCGCACTATGGGCAAGCAGGACTACACCTAATCGGTCTACTAGAGAGACACCCTTCTATAGGATCGAAGAGCATTTAAAATCTACCAGAGGGGGGTGAATGGTAGATTAAAAAATCTTACGTAGCGGAAACAATTAAATCCTAACCCTTTCAGTAGAAAAACGATCTATTAAAAAAATCATGTGTGAAACTAATCTAAACATGTTTCACCATGACAAAAGTGATATATATCAGAGAAAATCAAGTCACGAAGATGACACAACAAGAATCACTCAAATCCGTCGAGAGAAACTCAAGTTATGATCAAAAGATCGAACAAAGGTCAATCTGTCCTACCCGAGAAAAACAGTTCTAAAACACTGCAAAGAAACTCGTGTAGATCAAAAACCACAAATCCAATGAACGTGAAATTTTGACACATGGTAGATAATCAAGTTTTGAAGACAACCCTAAAATAATCACGTCAATAGGATCTGTAAAACTCGAGTTATGATAAAACCACTAACGAATGGTAGTGCTGTCCAGAAACTCGACGAGTAAAACTTGTCTGGAACAAGTTGGACGAACAAGGCACAAAAGTTCCTTCAAACTACGAATTTTATTCAATAGAAGACAAGAGGAACAGCCCCTAAAGTCGTGCACCATGAGCTCTGGCCTCCCTTGCTTATATAACCAGCCCTTAGGCCAACCCAATCTCAACTAGGACTCTAATCCTACTCAAATCACGAATCAAAACTTTCCATAACTGCTTAGGACTCTTTTATACGCAGATAGAAGCAATCTTAGGACTTCTAAACACCTTAGGAACATATCCCACATTCCTAAAACAACTCAAATTCGTGACCCACACGAAATCCTATCATAACCAACTCAAAGCTTTCCATATTTGAGTCAAACATGACTCAACCGCAGTCTGAGTCCATAACCTAGTCGGTTGGACCTTTCTGACCAATTATTTATGTCCACATATCGTCATCACGCCTCGGAACCATGTATCCATGTACATGCACTCCTTGCATATGTGCAAACATCTTCCATCAACGTCCACGATACATTCATATGCATTGTTCTTGATTCAAACATGCTGCGCAACCTCCCGATCAACTCAACCACAATTCCTCCCGAACTTGGTTGTTGAACCTCATCTTCTCCCTAAGACTAGTTCAATGGATCCCGTTACTAGCCATGTCTTGAACTCAAGCAACACCTGCACATGAATAAACAACCAATCCGTATGAGCCCAAGTCCGTGACTTGACTCAAATTAGTTCCGAACACAACACCTCACGTGAGCACCTCACATAAGCATGTTGCAAAACCACAGTAAAACGATATCATCCATATCAAACAAAACACACCAAAAACTTAGCAAATGAATACTCTTTCCAACAATGTAAAGCAAGTACGAAACATTGCAAATGAAAAGCAGAAGCACTGCGGTCAAGTTTTGGACCTTGCCAGAGCAACCCGGACCTTGAGCCGGAGCTAACAAAAGCTAGTAGAACCTAGCACTGGAGCTTACCAAAACTAGTACAACCTAGCGCCGGAGCTTACTAAAGCTAGTCGGAACTAGTCAACCCAAAAGCTGAAGCTAGAAAAACATGTCAGAGCTAACCGACATAAGTAGGACCTAACAAAACATATCGGAGCTTAAAAACAACATGCCAGAGCTATCAAAGACATGCCAGAGCTAAAGACAACGCTTACCGGAGCTACCCAAAAACATGTTGGATCTTGACAAAACAAGTCGAACCTATTGTCGGACCTTGCAGAAGCTCGGAGCTAGAGTTGGACCTTACTAAAAGGGTGTTTTGGCAGAATTTTAAAACTTATATCATCAAAAGTAATGTATTCAGTACAAGCCAATGTATTCAGCACACACAGGTCTCACAATCTCCCCCTTGATGAATGCATTGGCAACAACACTTAAAATCCGAACATTGGCTTATTCACATTAAAAGTTTTGGAAACAATTTCTCTCTCTTTGTAAAACAGAAATAAAATAAGAAGAAAAACAAATTCTCCCCTGAGAAGAATTGTGGCAAAACAATTGTGAATATGTGCAATGTGTAATCAATTTATCCCCCTTTGACAATGTATTCAGGAAGGTTTATAAGACAAATTTTAATTATTATGAGCATATTATAACATATACATATAAAACAAAGCTCATCCAAGTCATACTATCAAGTAACTTACACTATCGCATCAATGAAATACATAAAGTAGTGTAAGCCATGCTAGAGATCAAATGTAATTTCCAATTTAGAAAGTCATGATCTCACAAACTTAACTATTTCAAAACCTGAAAGCATGACACTTGTTGCTGCATTTTATTATTTTTTAAAGCACAAATTTAGATCACATGATATTTGCAAGAGATTATATGCGCATCTTCCTTATTCTAACCAACCAAGCCAAGCCAATGTCATTTGACAATCAGAAGCTTAAGGACATGGTTTTAGTCATACACAACTTCTTCCAAGTTCATATCTAAGTGCAATGATTAGCCATCTCAAAAGAAGAAGTACGATGCATGCATATTCTCTTGATATTTTCTCAACTTATATTTGTTCATAAAAACTCAACATGTTAGTCAATTACTTGATTAATTCTTTATGATTAAAAGCACTTGTGAGCATGCAACAAGTTTAAAAAAGCAAGAAAGTTCGATCATGACCAGATTTAGTGTAAGTAATTATTCCAATTACTAGACATGGCAAAAACTACAAAATGTATAACACGAGTAATGTAGCAAGAGCTTTCAGCATGTAAAAGGAATCACAAAGTCATATATGTATGAAATACTATGCTCATATTATTTCAAGTTTATATTCACACATAGACTTCCAAAGTTTCAAAACTCCACCTCAATTTAAGCCATGAGGATGCATAACCCCTATTTCACTACGAATGAAACAAAAACGAGTGAAATCCTAAGGTTTTGTAAAAATGTCACCACTTGTTGTTCGATATCTACATGGTGTAGCACAATGTTTCCTTTTTCAACATTATCACAGAGAAAGTGATACCTAATGTCAATGTGCTTAGTTCTAGAATGTTTTACGGGGTTTTTAGAAATGCAAATGGCACTATTGTTATCACAAAACAGTGGAACACTATCTAGATCAACCCCATAGTCCTTAAGTGTTTGAACAATCCAAAGAATTTGTGAGCAAGCACTAGCAGCAACTATATATTCAAATTTGGCTGTGGATTGTGCAACCGAGTTTTGTTTTCTAGAGGACCAAGCAACAAGTGAATTACCAAGAAAATGACAAGCATCAGAAGTACTTTTCCTATCAATCCTACAACCCCCAAAATCAGCATAGTAAAAAAACTTTCAAAGTAATGGTTGAGGAAGAAGGAAAAAAATGCCAAATTCTTGAGTTCCATGTGAGTACCTGAGAATCCTTTTGACGGCTCGGCGATGTGAAGCATGTGGGGAGGCTTGAAACCGTGCACAAAGACATACGCTGAATTGTATGTCCGGTCTTGATGCCGTGAGGTACAAAAATGATCCGATCATGCTTCTATATTCTTTTTGATCCACGGGTTCACCATCTTCATCAAGTTCATGTGTTGTTGCTGTTCCCATTGGTGTCCGAAGAGGCTTGCTTTTGTCCATGTTGAAGCGGCTTAGGAGGTCTTTTGTATACTTCGTTTGATACACAAAGGTACCCTCCTTGGTTTGCTTGATTTGCAGCCCCAAAAAGTACGTGAGTTCTCCCATCATACTCATCTAAAATTCTGAACTCATCATAGCTGAAAACTTGGACACAATATCATGAGAAGCACAACCAAGGATAATATCATCCACATACACTTGAACGAATAATGAGTCATTGTCATGCTTAAGCACAAAAAGGGTTTTATCAACCTTGCCCATGGTAAACCCCTTTTCAAGTAAGAATGTTTTTAACCTATCATACCATGCTCTAGGGTCTTGTTTGAGACCGTACAAGGCTTTGGACAGTTTGTAAACATGATTAGGAAAATCTGGATTTTCAAAACCCGGTGGTTGTTTGACATAATCCTCCTCATCTATGTAGCCATTAAGAAAAGCACGTTTAACATCCATTTGATAAAGCTTAAAACCATTAGATGCAGCAAAAGCTAATAAAATTCTTATGGCTTCTAATCTAGCAACAGGAGCAAAGGTTTCATCAAAATCTAGACCTTCAACTTGAGTGAAACCTTGAGCAACCAACCTAGCCTTATTCCTAACCACAACCCCATCCTCACTTTGTTTATTTTTAAACACCCATTTAGTTCCAATTAAAGTGTGACTTTGAGGTGGAGGTACATGTTTCCAAACATTATTTATTTCAAAATTTTCTAACTCTTCTTGCATGGCAATAATCCAAGATTCATTAGTGAGTGCGTGTGATATATCTTTGGGTTCAAAAGAAGCAACAAAAGCAGAATGAGCATGATAGTTTGGATAGCAAAACCTGGACCATGTGAATCGTTCGTGCAAGCATCCAATAATCTGTTGTGGAGGATGACTTTTGAGAACCCGGAGGGGAGTGGACACTTCACAAGCTTCTACTTCTTCATGTTCATCACAAATCGATGAGCTTGTGACTTGAGGAGCATCTGGACCAGCAATGGTGGTCGTCGGTGCTGGCTATGAATCAAAATCAGGAGCTAGAACAATGTCATTAGGTGCTGAATTTTTGGGCAGCAACTCTACCTCTTCCTCACCTTCAACGAAAATGCTCTCCCCCTGCGAATATAGATCTAGACCTGCAATGTTTGAGCTAGTACCTGGGCTAGCTTCATCAAAAGACACCTCACAAGTCTCCACAATTTTTTTAGTGTCAAGTAAAAGCACACGGTAGACTCTAGTATAAGATGGATAACCAAGAATCATGCCATCAACAGATCTAGGTTCAAATTTAGCAAGATTACCATGTTTCTTGACAAAGAATTTACAACCAAAGACCCGGAAGTGTGTAACACTAGGCCATGTCCAAACCGGAGCTCATATGGTGTTTTACCTAGCTTAGCGTGCAAGAAAACACAATTGAGACATAACAAGCAGTTGCAATCGCATCAGCCCAAAATTTCCTAGGAGTTTGATATTCATCAAGCATAGTCCTAGCCATCTCAACTAAGGTTCTTTTCTTTCTTTCTACAACACCATTTTGTTGAGGTACATATGGTGAAGAAAATTGATGATCTATTCCATTTTTAGCACAAAAGTGATCAAAAGATTGATTTTTAAATTCGGTTCCGTTATCACTTCTAATTGCTTTTAAAGATCCTGGGTGATCAATTGATAATCTAAGAAATAAAGTTCTAAAGTGACTAAAAACTTCATTCTTATATGCCATAAAGTAAACCCAAGAGCATCTAGAATAATCATCAACAATCACAAGAACATACCATTTACCTCCGAAGGATTGAACGTGTGAAGGTCCTACGGTGTCAAGGTACAAAAGTTGACCCGGTTCAGTTGTCATGATCATTGTGAGAGGAGTATGTGAACCTGCAACCATCTTAGCATGTCTACAAGAAGAGCACACAATTTCTTTGTCCCCTTTAAGCTTAGGCAGCCCACGTATGCAATCAAGAGCACTAACACGCGTTAGATGATCAAAGCCTATGTGACCAAGTCTACGATGCCAAAAATATGAGTCTTTTGAATCATTAGCAACTAGACACCTATGCTTAGAGGAAGATATATCAAAATCATCTTTAAAAACTCTTCCAAACCCTGACATGTTAAAAATAAGCTCAATGTTTGAATTTACAACTTTGCAGCAATTTTTAGTGAAAATAATTTCTAGATTTTCATCTAGCAGTTGTGAAACAGAAAGCAAGTTGTATTTCAAATTTTTAACAAGTACAACATTCTTCAAAGTGTAGTGATCATTTACTCTAACCGAACCCTTAGCAATTATAGGAGTTGAAGAATTATTGGCAAAAGTAACATTCTCTACACGTGACACAAAAGAGAGGGAGGAGAACCATTATTTGTTACCGGTCATGTGGCGTGAGCAACCTGAATCCACATTCCAAAAGTTCTCCTTCCTCAAGCGTGTAACCTACATAGAAGCACAATATGTCGATGACTCAATACTGGGGTTAGTCAAAAGGCATTTAGGAATCCAGTACTGAGTCTCACGACGTGCAGTAGGAATAACACGCGAAAGCTGAGATAAAACAATAGGTTTATGAGCCAAAACTTGAGGATTTTGTACCCAACTACTGTCCTACGAGATGTTACATGTGTAGCATGAAAAACAGTAGGTTTGGGAGAAAACTTTGCATGTTTTCGACTCATTATAGAAGATTGCATGTTCCTATCATTCGGTTTAGCAAGTGCAGCAAATTTTGCATGAAAGTTATGAGATCTAGCAATCATTCTTTCCTTTTTCTTCTGTTTAGCTAGTCTATAACAAAAATCTATGACATGACCATCTCTACTAAAGTAGGTACAATGAAATTTAACTTTGTGTTCATGCCTAGATGAGCAAGCAACATTTTTGTTTGAAACCGAATGAGACAACACTCCTGCAGATTTGAAAACCACTTATTTTTGTTTAGTAACTGTTTGAATCAAACCACTTCCTAATGACTTTAAAATTTTAGGTGGATGTGCCTTAGCATGAGCATGAGAAACAAAACCTAAACCAGTTTTATTATTGCAAGACTTGGAAGAATTCAACAGCAAGTTTATTTTCTTATTCCCATTACAAAACCGATCTAATGTCCTATGCATGTCATCAAGTTTATTGGACAGATAAAGACAATTTTCACATGAAATTTTTCCTTTTAATTTTCAATTGGAACAATATTTAACTTCATGAGAACATAAAGCATTGTTCAATATAGAAATTTCATTCATAGCATCTTGTAGTTTCTTATCAAGTTCATCACAAGTAGAACAATGCAAATCAGTTGTAGAACAGCTAGCATTTTTCAAGTTTTTTATTATTAAGTGCAGGAAGCTCTCTGTTCTTTTCAATTTCTAACTCAAGTTTATCAAGTGTTGAGGTGTGCGCACTTCTTAATGAGGACAATTGTTCATATATTAAATCACATGAGGGACATGCATCATCACTAGGAATCAAAGTTTTTAAATAGTTGATTTCAGATTCTAGTGATTCAATTTTAGCAGCACTAAACCTAAGTTTCTTGTCCTTTTTCTTAACTATAATAGTGGCACGAGAAATAGCATCACACATTTCTTCGCAAGTAGGACATACCTCTTCATTGTCGCTATTGTGTTCATCATCCTCCATACTTGATCTTGGTTTGCCTGCCATGAAGCACAAGTTTGCCAAATCATCTTCATCTTCATCACTTCTAATGTACACATCGCTTGAGCCAAGTTCTTGAAGTGCAGTGATAAAACTATTTATCATCTTGCGTCCTATAGTACCCTTCTTTTTCTTGTTGGAGTTTCCAGAGGTGGTCTTGACCTTGTTCTGCTTTTCCTCACGGGTAGAAGGACTTGAAAGATTAGGGCATTCTATACGAAAGTGTCCTGTCTTACCACATTCGAAATAGCGCTGAGGTCCGGAGCTTCTTCTCCTTCTAGTTCTCACATTTTGCAATGCTTTTGAGAAACTAGTAGAGAGAAGTACTAGCTCCTCATCTGAAATTCCTCAATCTGTTCAAGGGTTAGAGAGGACAACAAAGCAAGTGTACCACAAGATAAAGATTGACCGGATCTAGGCATGTCATGTTGAGAAACAAAAGCAATAGACTTGTTGGGGTTCTTACGTGATATTATGTCAATTTCATGAGTTTTTAACTTGGAATATAGCACATCTAAAGTAAGTGTACTCATGACAGTAGATTCATGAATATATGTGACTTTCATCTTCCAAATTTACATATCTAATGCACTTAACAATTGCCTAGCATTTTCAGCATCTGAAAAATTAACATTGACACTACGCAAGTTGCTGAGAATTTTATTAAAGCGAGCAAAAAGGTCATCAATAGACTCACCGGGTTGCATCTCGAAGCTCATGTATTCTTTCTTGAACATGTATTGCCTTACCTCCTTGATCGTGTTGGATCCTTTGTGGTAGTCACAAAGTGCTTTCCACACATCGTGTGCAGATCGTAGGTGTGCAACACGGTCGAAGTCGCTTTGAGTTAATCCTTGTATGATCAAGTTCTGATCCTTGTTGTTGTTGTCGACATCTCTCAGATTTGTAGTTGTAACTTGATCATTTGGTGGCACTTCATAAGACTTGTATACCTTCTCCCATATTGTGAAGCCTTGAGCCTGGATGAAGGCTTCCATACGTGCCTTCCAAACCTGAAAATCAATACCACTAAAGATAAAAGGTTTTGCGGAGTATTTCTCCATGATGATTAGTCAAAACATGTGCAAATCACAAAGATTAGAGCACCGTGGCTCTCATACCAATTGTAGGATCAAAGAGCACGTGAAAAGCTACCAGAGGGGGGGGGGGGGGTGAATGGTAGATTAAAAAATCTTACGCAGCGGGAACAATGAAATCCCAACCCCTTCGGTGGAGAAATGATCTGTTAAAGAAATCATATGTGAGACTAATCTAAACGTGTTTCACCGTGACAAAAGTGATAGATATCATAGAAAATCAAGCCACAAAGACGACACAACAAGAATCACTCAAATCCGTTGAGAGAAACTCAAGTTATGATCGAAAGATCGAACAAAGGTCAATCTGTCCTACCCGAGAAAAATAGTTCTGAAACACTGCAAATAAACTCGTGTAGATCAAAAACCACAAATCCAATGAACGTGAAATTTGATAGATGGTAGATAATCAAGTTGTGAAGACAACCCCCAAAAAATCACATCAATAGGATCTGTAAAACTCTAGTTATGATAAAACTACCGACGAAAGGTAGTGCTGTCCAGAAACTCGACGAGTAAAACTTATCTGGAACAAGACGGACAAACAAGGCATAAAAGTTCCTTCAAACTACGAATTTTATTCAATAGAGGACAAGAGGAACAGCCCCAAAGGCTTACACCACGAACTCTGTCCTCCCTTGCTTATATAACCAGCCATTAGGCCAACCCAATCTCAACTAGGACTCTAATCCTACTCAAATCACGAATCAAAACTTTCCATAACTACTTAGGACTCTTCTATACGCAAATAGAAGCAATCTTAAGAATTCCAAACACCTTAGGAACGTATCCCACATTCCTAAAACAACTCAAATTCATGACCCACACGAAATCCTATCATAACCAACTCAAAACTTTCCATATTTGAGTCAAACACGACTCAACCGCAGCCTGAGTCCATAACCTAGTCGGTTGGACCTTTTCGACCAATTCTTTATGTCCACATATCTTCATCACGCCTCGCAAACATGTATCCACGTCCATGCACTCCTTGCATACGTGCAAACATCTTCTAACAACGTCCACGATACCTTCATATGCATTATTCTTGATTCAAACATGTTGCGCAACTTCCCAATCAACTCAACCACAATTCCTTCCGAACTTGGTTGTTGAACCTCATCTTCTCCCTAAGACTAGTTCAATAGATCCCATTACCAGCCATGTCTTGAACTCAAGCAACACCTGCACATGAATAAACAACCAATCCGTACGAGCCCAAGTCCGCGACTTGACTCAAATTAGTTCCAAACACAACACCTCACGTGAGCACCTCACATAAGCATGTTGCAAAACCACAGTAAAACGATATCAGCCATATCAACCAAAACACGTCAAAAACTTAGCAAATGAATATTAATAAATCTTTTCAACAATGTAAAGCAAGTTTGAAACATTTCACAGTAAAAGCAGGAACATTGCGATCAAGCTCCAAACCTTGCCAAAGCTAACCGGAGCTTGAGCTGGAGCATACCAAAGCTAGTACAACCTAGCGTCAGAGCTTACCAAAGCAATTACAACCTAGCGCTGGAGCTTACCAAAGCTAGTACAACCTAGCGCCAGAGCTTACCAAAGCTAGTCGGAACTAGTCAACCCAAAAGCCAGAGCTAGAAAAACATGTCGGAGCTAACCAACATAAGTCGGACCTAACAAAACATATTAGATCTTAACAACGACATGCCGGAGCTATCAAGGACATGCCGGAGCTAAATACAATGCTCACCGGAGCTAACGAGAAACATGTTGGATCTTGACAAAACAAGTCGGGCCTATTGTCGGACCTTGCAGAATCTCAGAGCTAGAGTCGGACCTTGCTAAAAGGGTGTTTTGGCATAATTTTAAAACTTATATCATCAAAGCCAATGTATTCAGTACAAGCCAATGTATTAAGCACACATAGGTCTCACACCTTCTTCTTGGTGTACAGAGCTGAAGCAGTCCTTCCCCCGGAGATCACCATGTGGTCACTCCGGGTCCGGACCTTTGACGAAGCCATGCAGGACCAGCTACGGCGTGAAGACCTTGACCTCGTCGACGAGAGAAGGTGCCAAGCATCGGTTTGGAACGCACGTTATCGCTAGACACTCTGGCGCTATCATCAAAGGCATGTGCGTAACCGATAGCTCGAGGAAGGCGATCTGGTGCTGCGGAAAATACTGACTCGAGAAGGGATGAACAAACTTTCCCCCGGCTAGGAAGATCCCTTCCGAGTTGTCAGAGTGTTGATCCGGCAGTTCTCCCGGTACCACCGTTGGTAGCTCGCGGAGTTTATAGTTCGGTATTGGGAGCGCAGAGATTCCAAAGACGATGTCAAATGTACACAAGGATTTATGTGGTTAGGGCCACCTGAGCGTAATAACCTACTCCACGGGGTGTGTAGTTGTTGTATTGGGTATCAAAGTTGTGTATGGGAGGGTTCAAGAGAGCCGTCCCTTGTGTATCGTCGACCAGTCCTTTTATAGTACAAGGACCGGTCGTTACACCGTTAGCCTGACCCGACATGTGGCCCTGGCGGTTACTGATGCTTAATACACAATTAATGAGGTTAATTACCCTTAATAGCATGGTAACGCGCTTGATAATGTCGTTACCTGTATTAAGGGCCTTCCGATCGTGTGTCATTAATATGGTATCAATGACACTTAATCGGGTCTTGAAGTCTTTGATTGCCCCTTAAAGGTCCGAGCCGTTGGGGGTCCACCAGTCTGATTGTTAAGGCTGAAGGTCCGACGGTTGGACACGCGGCAGCATCGGAGCTATTCGTCTTGGGATGGGTAGGTCTAGTGTAGATGTACACGTTTCAGTATCGGAGCCTCCCTCTGTCGAGGGTTAGGTCCGAGGGTGCCGCTCAAGTGTTTAGCCCGGAGCTATCCCATGTGTGGGATGTAGGTCCAGTTGCAGTATACACGTGGCAACACCAGGACTAACCATAGATGGGAGGCAGGTCCGGTCCCGTATGACACGTGGGGCCTTTGCAGGTCTTCAACTTAGACAGGTGAAGTTCCTTTGGTCTTTTTGTAATCCCAAGGGGTATACAATATGTAGAGTACCGACAGTGGCCCCCTGGGCCCACCTCTGGGAGAGACCTTTTGGATGAGGTCGTCCTGCCAGAGGTGGGTCCATCCTTTGGTTTTTGAGCCGCATCTTCAAGGGTCTTCGGATGTGCAGCTGGCAGTAGTTCGCAGTTAAACTAACGCCGTGTGGCATATCCAGGATGCGGCAGGTAAGATCTGGGCGTGCGGATCTCACGCAATTGAAGGTCGCCGATTCCCGATACAAAAATCGTATCGGTTCCGCGCGCCCTATCAGGCCGCCGCCTTCGGGCTTCCCGCCTTTCATGATGACAACCGTTCGCCTGGGGTAAGGACCTCGACTTGATCGTCGGGGTGGCCCCGGGCCCCCTTATCATTGGCAGGGTGAAGTTTTTGAATTGTATCGTCGGCTCCTCTGCGATTTTCATCCAAGCATTGCGGGGGCTTACTTAAGAAGGAAAGCGCGCGTTTGGGGATTCTTTACGCCTTCATTCGAACTTGCGCTCAAATCCTCCAAACTTTTGCTTGCTTTTCATCTCTCGCCCCGATGTGCTGCGATGGAGTTTGGTCTCCGCAAGAGACGACTGAAGACCAACGGTGAGTTGAAGAAGGTCCGGGCCCTCATGGGGTGGTCCAGTGACCTCTTCAACCATCAGGTCCGCATCGGCAAGCTTCCGTTCAAGAAGGAACACGCTGGCGACATGGTGTAATTCTCCGCGTACGCCATGGTGGGACTGATCCCACCCTTCTCCACTTTTCTCTTGATGCTGCTAGACTTCTATGGTCTGCAGCTGTACCACCTCGGTCCCCACTCCATTCTTCTGGTGTCGATTTTTGTCCACTTCTGAGAGATGTGGGTGGGCATTCCCCCCTGCGTCAAGCTCTTCCGCACCTTATTCACCATCCACACCACCGGCAAGAGTGACGAGTACCTTGGCTTCTATTATTTTGTGAAGCACAAGAAGTGCCCGTACAAGTACTTGCGGTCGTTCCCTTCTGGGAAGTGGGACGACCGGAAGAAGGATTAGATCGTCATCAGGGTGGAGGAGCATGAGAAGTTGGAGCTACCCGAAGGCCTCCCCAACGTCGACACTGAAGCTTGGAGCGAAGTTCCGGTGTTATCGGACGCCTTCAACCCTCGGCCCTCAACAGTGTGATGGACGACGACCGGATCGAGACCGGTTTGAAGTCCGACATGGAAGGCACAACTTTGGAGTTTCACCTCAAGAAGTTCCAGCACGACATCGACGTCGAGGGTGACGACTTGACTCCGCTGGCGGCTTTCCTCCCTCTGAACATGGAGGCGGTGAAAGCATCTAGGCCCCCACGAGGTATGGTTTCGGTGATTAATGACAACCATTGGATTTTACTAATGAATTTGTGAATGCAGGGTCCCCATAATCACTCAATCAAATGAAATAAACATGTTATTGGAAACCCATATACAATCAATATAATTATGTGAAGACAAGAAGTGAAAGCTCTTATGTCAAGTCACTCAATCAAATTTGAAGACACTTAATGATTGCCAATCATCAGAGATACATGTTCAACAAAGTCTAAGAGGTCATTTGAGCAAGACACAAAAATTCACTTAGAAAACAACTCAAAGCAAACAAAATCAACTCACCGGATCAACCGATGATACCTCAGAACAACACATCGGTCGAGTTGGTTTAGCTGAAGAAGAAGACCTCAGAACAAAGTACTCACTGGATCATCCGATGTGAATGGCTCAGTAACATCGGTCCATCAGTACAGTTTGCAGGATCATTGGACCAAGTGTAACACCGGATCCTCCGATGTACAGAGAAGCACACATCGGTTGATTACTCCAGTAAGCATCAAGGTTGAGAATATTCTGGAGGAAGAGCCACCGGATCATCCGATGAGAAGACAAGATCAACATCGGTCTAACAACGGTCATATATGACACAATGACGTCAGCTAAAGTAACTTGACCGATGTTAACTAAAGGGGAGACATCGGATCATCCGGTGTTCACAGTAAAGTTCTGTCAGCCTACTTTTCCAACGGCTATTTCGGGGAGGCTAGCTATAAATACCCCCTAATCCTGTCATTTCGTCAAGTCTTGATCACCAGACACCATCAACACATCCACAAGTGTTCAAGACCAAGAGCAATCACTTCCACACCATTTTGATCATCTATACACCAAGGTTTAGGCTAGAACTAGCTAGAGAGAGAGCTTGTGTGCCACCATTCTGGGTGAGTGGACTCTCTAGGATAGTATGAGAGCCTCAAGGGAGTGCCCTTGGTGTTTGTAATCGTGAGGAGACTTCCGGAGCTTGCCAAGGCGTGTGTGGAAGCCCAGAAGGTCGAAGTTGTACAAGGCTTGAGCTCCACCTTGCCAAAGGAGGCAAACGGAGAGGAATAGTGAAGACCCCTCGTCTCGGTGACTTGGGTGTGGCAAAACCCTTTGGTGGGTGCCACAACCTGGATGTAGGAAGATCTTGACGATCTTGCCGAACCACGGGATAAATCCTTGTCTCCTCGGGAGTTTGCATCCCTCTCCTTCCCTTACTTTTATGCATTTTATATTCTGCGAAGTTTCTATCTACTAGAATGCATAGATAGTTTGCGTAGGGAATTGGGCTTTAGAAATTAAGTTTTATTGCTTAAAATTTTTCGAAGAAAGCCCAATTCACCCCCCTCTTGGGCATTCGGTCCTTACAATTGGTATCAGAGCAAGGTTGCTCATAGGATCATTCTAGCTTCACCGCTAGAGAGCTAAAATGGCCAAGGTTGGAGGTTCGGTTCCTATCTTCGAGGGCAAGAACTTTGCCTATTGGAAAGCATGCATGCGCGCTTACCTTGAGGCTATTGCTCCCGAAGTATGGGAAGCCACCCACGCGGGGTTTGGAGAACACAATTATGTTGGTGATCAAATTAAGTGGGATGCTAAAGCTAGGAATGCTATTTATGAATGCATTAGTCAAGATGTGTTTTCTAGGATTGCTAGCAAGAAAAAGGCTTGTGAAATTTGGGCTTGCTTAATAGAGATTCATGAGGGTTCTTCAAGGGTCAAGGAACTTAAATATCACATGCTTAAAGCAAAATATGATGAATTTAAGATGCTACCTCATGAAAATGTCAATGAGATGTTCTCTCGCTTAAATGTGCTTATTGAAGAAATAAATGCTCTTGACATTGCTTCTCTTGGCAAGGGACTCATCAACCGCAAGATCCTCATGCTCCTCCCCAAGCCAAAGTACAACATCATCAACTCCATGCTCCAAAATGAGTCACTCGACCACATTGAAGTTTCGGAGCTCATTGGAGAAATACACGCTCATGAGATGAGTGTACTTGGGATGATGGAGCAATCATCCTCAAAGACAATCGCTCTAAAGGCCTCCACCAAGAAAACAAGCCACAAGAAGAAGAAGGTGGTTGAGCCTAGCTCAAGTGAGGAAGAACAAGCATCAAGTGAAGATGATGATGATGAGCTTGCGTTGATGATGAGAAAGTTCTCACGCCTGAACTCCAAGATCACTAAGAAGGGATACACATTTGATCCTAAGAAGAGAGCATTTCTACCAAGGAGAGATGATCACAAGACTTGCTACAATTGTGGTGATCAAGGCCACATCTCCTATGATTGTCCAAGACCGGACGAACGAAGAGAGAACCACAAGAGCAAGCATCGCAAGCTTGAAGGAAGTGATGATGATGATGAAGAAGCCAAACCAAAGCCAAGATCCTTTGGGAAGAAGAAACATGACAAGAGCAAGAAGGCAAGGCTCTTCCCAAAGAAGAGAAATGGCCCGCAAAAGGTGTTCATGTGTGAGGCAAATGAATGGGTCACCGACGAAGAAACAAGTGATGAAGAGAGTGAAGAGGAAGAAGAAAGCTTGGCCAGCCTCGCCATCGCCAACAATGATGATGCACCTCTTCATCCACCGCCCATGTGCCTCATGGCGAAAGGTAACACCAAGGTATGTGACGACTCTAGCGATGATGAGCTTTCCCCCGATGATTTAACTTCTTTGATAAATGAATATCATGCTATCATTAAGAGGGAAGAGAGTAAGGTTAAAGTGCTTGAAGAAACTCGTGCTAGACTTGAGAGTGCTAACCTTGATTTGCTTGACAAGTATGAAAGCATACTCAAAGAGCATGACACGCTCAAATCCCATGTCAAGCAAATTGAGGAAGAAAAGGCTAAAATCAAGATAGATAATCATGAACTTGACTTAGCACACCAAACACTCTTGGAAGAGCACAACAAGTTAATACAAGAACATCAAACACTTAACCTTGCTCATGACATGCTTGATCAAGAGTTGAAAAATATGAAGAAGCAAACTCTTAATGATAAGATATCCATTACTTATCATGCCACTAATGCTTTGCACAAGTCTTTGCCTTTGAAAGCCAATGCTAGGGAGAAGGACTTGTTGGAAGAAATTGAGAGTCTCCGCACTAGTGTGGCTAGACTTTCAAAAGGGGAGGTCAAACACAAGGAAATCCTCTTCCAACAAGCAAAGGCCTTCAACAAAAGAGGACTTGGATCCTTCCCGGTGCCCAACAAAGGAAAGGTGCCCTCACCGGAGCTAAGAACAAGCTTCATCAAAGAAGTTGGTTCTTATTGCCAACACTGTGAGGTCACCGGTCACCACACAAGGGAGTGTCCTCTTCCTAACCGACCCTCTCCCAAGCTTCCTACTAATTACAAATCTACTTTCAATGATCATTATTATCTCTTAAGTAAAGTAGGTGGCAAGGTGAAGGCTAGATTCATTGGCAAGGACATGAAAAGCATGAAGGGGAAGCTCCCCAAGCAACTTTGGGTCCCAAAGACACTTGTATCACACATACAAGGACCTAAGTTGGCTTGGGTGCCTAAAGTTAAAAATTGAATTCATGTGTGTAGGTGAACTACAAAGCCGGAGGAAAGCATTGGGTACTCGATAGCAGGTGCACCCAACATATGACCGACAATGACGGTATGTTCACCACCATAGAAAACCCCGGCAATCATGAACAAGTCACCTTTGGTGATAACTCTAAGGGAAATGTATTTGGGTTAGGTAAAATTGCTATTTCAAATGATTTGTCCATTTCATGTTTTGTACGTTAAGTCACTTAGCTTTAATTTACTTTCTATTGCACAACTATGTGATCTTGGACTAACGTGCACATTTAGCAAAAATGATGTTGTTGTGAGTAGTGAAACTAGCCAAGACATAGTCTTCAAAGGATTTCGGCATGGACATCTCTACCTAGTGGACTTCACCAACAAGAATGCTAGCTTGACCACTTGTCTTTTTACTAAGACAAGCTTGGGTTGGCTATGGCACCGACGCATAGCGCACATAGGGATGAGAAAACTCAAGAAGTCATTCAAGCTTGGGATGGTGACCAGCGTAAAGGATGTCACATTTGAGAAGAACAAGCTTTGTAGCGCTTGTCAAGCCGGGAAGCAAGTTGCTTCACACCACACAATGAAGACAATGGTGTCAACCTCCAAGCCACTTGAGCTACTCCACATGGACCTCTTCGGACCGTCCACATATCAAAGCCTTGGTGGTAACCTCTATTGTCTCGTTATTGTTGATGACTATTCTCGCTATGCTTGGACTTTGTTTCTAGGTGACAAGAGTGAAACTCCGGAAGTGTTCAAGACCTTCGCCAACCGCGCTCAAAGGGAATTTCAACTTCCCATCATCAAGGTCCGGAGTGACAACGGCACCGAATTCAAGAACTACAACATTGGGGAGTGGTGTGACCGCGAAGGCGTGAAACATGAGTTTTCGGCCACATACACTCCTCAACAAAACGGTGTCGTTGAAAGGAAGAACAAGACACTCATCACTCTTGCAAGAGTAATGCTTGATGACTACGGCACGTCGGAGAAGTTTTGGTCCGAAGCGATCAACACGGCGTGCCATGCCGCAAACAGGGTCTACCTACATCGCCTACTTCAAAAGACCCCGTACGAGCTTCTCATTGGGAGAAAGCCCAACATCTCCTACTTTCGGGTCTTTGGATGCAAGTGCTACATCTACCGCAAGAAAAGGCTCGGTAAGTTTGAAAGAAGATGTGATGTTGGTATATTTCTTGGTTATGCATCAAACTCAAAAGCATATCGAGTATTCAACCAAACCTCCGGTTTAGTTGAGGAAAGTTGTGATGTTGAGTTTGATGAGACTAATGGCTCCCAAGAGGAGAGTTTTGGTCATGATGAAATAGATGATGAGCCTCTACGAGAAGCCATGAAGAACATGACCATTGGAGACATCAAGCCTGAAGTTGAGGAGAGCCATGATCGAGGGGGAGCTTCAAGTTCAAACAACAACACCTCCATGGCACCTCAAGTTGACGAAGAAGAGAAGGATGATCCATTGCCGACTCAAGACTCACAAGCACAACAACATCAAGAAGAAGAAGTCCATGATCAAGTCCAACCGCAAGAGGAGCAACACGCATCACCTTCACTAAGTGCTTCACAACCACTTATGAGGCATGGACGCATCTCCAAGGCGCATCCAATGGACCAAATCATTGGAAGTCCGTCAAGGGGTGTAAGTACACGTTCTCGCCACTTTGCTTCGTTTTGTGAGCATTACTCGTTTGTTTCGTGTGTAGAACCCACTCACATTGAGGAAGCACTCCAAGACCCAAATTGGGTGATGGCCATGCAAGAAGAACTCAACAACTTCATCTGCAATGAAGTTTGGGTGTTGGAGGAGCGACCCAAGGACAAGAACGTCATCATAATAAAGTGGGTGTACCGCAACAAACAAGATGAGAATGGCGTTGTGGTCCGCAACAAGGCAAGACTTGTGGCCAAAGGGTTCTTGCAAGTTGAAGGACTAGATTTTGGGGAGACATTTTCCCCGGTCGCCCGGCTAGAAGCCATCCGTATACTTCTTGCCTTTGCATCACATCATAGCATTAGACTTTATCAAATGGATGTGAAGAGTGCCTTTCTTAATGGTTACATTAACGAGCTTGTTTATGTTGAACAACCTCCAGGGTTTGAAGATCCGAGGAATCCTAATCATGTGTATAGGTTGCACAAGGCGCTCTACGGGCTCAAGCAAGCACCTAAGGCATGGTACGAACGACTACGAGACTTCCTCATCATGCAAGGATTCAAGATCGGGAGGGTGGACACTACACTCTTCACCAAGGACATCAACGGAGATTTGTTCATTTGTCAAATTTATGTTGATGATATTATTTCTGGTTCAACTAACGAAGCTTTTAGCCATGAGTTTGGCAAAATGATGTCTAGGGAATTCGAGATGTCAATGATTGGAGAGCTCAACTTCTTCCTTGGATTTCAAATCAAGCAACTTCAAGAGGGGACCTTCGTCTATCAAGAGAAGTACACCAAGGACCTCTTGAAGAAATTTGAGATGGGAGATTGTAGCTCAAGGATCACTCCAATGGCAACCAATTGTCATCTCGACGCGGATAAGGACGGTAAACCTATTGATCAATCTAACTACCGTTCTATGATTGGTTCATTGCTTTACCTTACCGCATCTAGGCCCGATATCATGTTTAGTGTATGCTTGTGTGCTCGCTTTCAAGCGGCACCTAAAGAGTTGCATAGGAAGGCGGTCTTTAGGATACTTAGGTATCTTAAGCATACCCCTAGTGTGGGCTTGTGGTACCCTAAAGGTGCAAAATTCCATCTTGTGGGATACTCGGATTCGGACTTTGCCGGATGCCGCGTGGATCGCAAGAGTACCTCTGGTGGGTGCCACTTGCTTGGGCGTTCCCTAGTATCTTGGTCTAGCAAGAAGCAAAATTCCGTTGCCTTGTCCATGGCGGAAGCGGAATATATTCGGCCAGTGCATGTTGTGCTCAAATTCTTTATATGAAACAAACCCTTTTGGACTTTGGTATCAAACTTGGTTGTGTGCCTCTCCTTTGTGACAATGAAAGTGCGGTTAAGATAGCTAAAAACCTCGTTCAACACTCCCGCACTAAGCACATTGATATTCGCCATCATTTCTTAAGGGACCATGAAGCTAAGGGAGACATCTTCTTGAGAGGTGTTAGGTCCGAAGAACAATTGGCGGATATCTTCACTAAACCACTTGATGAGAAAACTTTTTCTAGGCTAAGAAGTGAATTAAATGTGCTAGATGCAACGAATGTCATGTAAGAATGCACTTCACATAGGTCTTGCCTAACTCTCAAAGGATAGGGGTGAGCAAGCGTTAGCTTGGGATGGAGGTTCCTTTGGGTTTCCCAAGGTTTGGAGAGTGGTTCTCCCTGAAGAAGCCTTTGAAAGGTTCAAACTTGGCAAGATAGATTTATTTTATGCCTTGCATGATGCCTGCCATATAGACTTACAATTTCTTGCATTACAAAATGTTTGGCATTGCATACGGTAGATTGTCACAAAGGGCAACCCACCTCATGAGAAAGAGACTTGTTTGAAATGCAATATCTCAACTCATACAAGGTGGAAAGAACAAAATGTTAGGTGCGTTAATGCCTAGAGGAACATGCTTCAAAGAGATAGAAGTCTTCATACTCTAGCTCACAAAGCATAGGCCTTACATTTTATTTGGATAATTTTCCTCCTACTTTTCTCGATGTTCCATTGCTTTAAGGATTAGCCAAGTTATTGGCATATTAGTTTTTTTTTTGAGGGGTAAGGGGTTGCCCAAAAAGTCCTAAGACATGTGTTTCTCTTTGCTTGTTTGTTTGGTCAAAGGACATATATGGGATGTTATTGTTTTGTAGTCATCGGAGAATCCGATGCCTAGGTCAATCCCTCATCGGATCAATTGGTGTTCAATCTCCAAGGGCCAGTTCAGTCAGAATCTCAAATGATCTGTCGAGTTCATCCTGAAAAACATCAGTCCATCCGATGTGTACAATTCTGGAACTGTGGTCAATTCCACCGATGCTACCTCCTCCATCGTCGGACCATCCGGTGTCAACATTCCTCTTTTGAATACCCTTACTGTGCCATTCGACCGATGATCCCAACCCTCAACGTCGGTCCATCCGGTGTCAACTGCACTTTTATGAAAAACCTTACTGTATCATTCGACCGATGCTCCTGTCGTTCAACATCGGTCCATCCGATGTTAAAAAGTCGGCTAGGGTTTGGGACCCACTATTTGAACAGCCGTTCGCCGTTCTCTTTTTCTCTCTCCCGACCCCGACGCCGCCACCGCTGTTCCTCTCGCCGCGCCACCACCAACCCCCGCCGCTGTCTCCGGCCGCCGCCGCCGTGCTCCCGCCGCCGCCGCCGCTGCAACACCACTGCAGCCGCCGCCGCCACACCACCTTCATCACCACTCGCCGCCGCCTCCAAGCACCGCCGCCTCCAAGCGCCGCCGCCTCCAAGCGCCGCCGCCTCCACCACTCGCCGCCGCCGCTTCTCCAATCACCGCTGCAGCCGCCTCTCCACCAAAGCACCACCATCGCTCTCCCTCACCTCCGTCAAGCACATTGCCATCGCGGTGCATCCATCGCCGCTAGGGTTTCCCAACCCCGTCAATATCCACATCACCTTCATCGACTCCGTTCAATCGAGCGATCGCACTGGCTCGCGACAAGAAGAACAAGGGGAAGGCTATCGCGAAGCCGGCCGCAAAGAAGCAAAAATTGTCAAAGGAGGAGAAGAAGGCTTTGATGGCCGCTCGCGCCGCCGAGGAGCGTGAGCATGGCCGAGGGGGATCCCTAAGGATCCGTGAGGCTCGTCCGAGGCAGCCTCCGGTGGTTGACGACTCCGAGGCTGAAGAAGAGCCAGAAGAGCCTCTCGTCCGCCGTCGCTCAGCTCGGACCCGTGGGGGTCACACCGCGGCAGCACCACGTCTGAGACCGACGGTTGCCGACCGTCGTGAGGACAGGGAGGCCCAGCGAGCTATCTACGAGATGGACACCACTGTCCATGTCGCTGAAGGAGTCTGGTTGACCGACTACCGGAAGATAAAGGCAAAGCAGCTTTGCAAACTCAGGTGGAATGTGCTGCTTGAGGAATGGTACCCGCAACCCAGAGAGGCTATGGTGGATAGTCGCTTCTGGACTGTGACCCATGCGTCACTCTATGAGACCTACAGGCGCCGAGGTCACAAGCTGTTTCAACACAACTATCTGGATTGGGGTCAGCTAGCTCTGGCAGCAGAGACGGAGATCCGTCCTTATTTTGAGAGGTACCGAGGTTTGGTGTAGCTGGTATCCTATGAGAGGAGTGCCTACGTGGAGGATTGGGTTCGCGTGTTCTACGCCACCCTCTACGTCTCTGAGGGCATAAGATCGATTGATTTCATGTTCATGGGACAACACTATCACCTGACGAGGCAGACACTGGCACAGCTGCTGGGAGTGGACTTGCACGACACCTGCGTGCATGAGAGGGTCTACGGTCAGGCAGATCCACCGAGGAGGCCGCTCACTGGAGGAGTGGCACCACCGCTGGAGGAGATTCGTTCCCTGTTTGGTCCCACTTTCTATCCTGACCAGCCAAGAGTACCGGCCTTGTTGACTCCAGCTGCGCGCACAGTGCACCTCGCCTTGCGCCGCACGCTCCTGCCGAGGTCTGGCTATTTGGAGGGGTTCACTAGATTACAACAGACTCTCCTGTTCTACATCATGAACGGGATGGAGTTCGACATAGTGGACGTCCTCATATGCGAGATGGATGATGTGATCACAGACGGAGTGGGCATGATGAGGCAGCTCGTATATGGACACTGGATCAGCTACCTGCTCACCATGATGGTTCCTGAGGGGTCCGACGTGCATGACCGCCTCACTGACGAGGGCGTCACACGGTTCGGTCACTACCGTGCCCCAGCTCCTGGAGACCGCCGCCTTGGCCATCCAGTCGAGCGCCAGGCCAGGGCTCATCTTTCTGAAGAGGACTGGTCGGACTTGGAGAAGGAGGATGAGAGGCTTGCTGAGGCAGAGGCACAGGGTGAGGATCTGCAGCACATATGGTCCGAGAGCGACACCGACGACAGTGTCGAGGAGTACTTTCCACCTCCTCCCTCACCCAGGCAGCACGACGCGGAGGCTGGAGGCTCTATAGTGCCACCACCTACTCCACCTCCCGTCACTGAGGCACAGGTAACTCAGCCGTCAGAGCTTACTTCGCCCCTCCAGCAGATGGTTGAGCAGCAGCGTCTGGACAGGCTGGCAGCTGAGCAGGCCCGAGCGGAGCAGGCTGCCCGCCTCCTTGAGCTCCAGCAGCAGCAGGAGGAGATGCAGCATCAGATCGCCCGTGAGAGGCGTGAGGACACTGACCGGCTGACTGGACTCATCGACCAGATGCACCAGCGCACCCTCGACCAGCAGCAGCAGACGCAGCAAGCGATGATGGGCATCCTGGGGTTGTTCACCAACCTCTACACCCAGACCGGGATTGCCCTCCCGTCGCAGCTGCCAGGAGTCGCTCCACCACCACCAGTCCTGGCTCCAGCTGTCGCTCCGGTGCCCTCTACGCCGATTCCCTCCTTCAGCATGTCTCCACTTCTGGCTCCTGTTGCTCCGATTCATTCCCTGCTGCCGGCTACGACCTTGTTCCAGCAGACGCCGGCCTCCGTCGTCAGTGCCCCTGTTCCAGCAGCTCCTACACAGCAAACACTGACGGTGGCTTCTACGGCTCCGGCAGCTCCTTCCACCGCTACTCCAGGCAGCAGCTCCGGCGACAGCACTCCCGACGGTGACCAGTTCGTCATCGCGCCTAGCACTCAGGATCCTTAGGCACTCGGATCCCTTTTTGGTGTCTTGATGCCAAAGGGGGAGAAGAGTTAGAGGAGTGGAGTTAGAGGAGTGGAGTTAGAGGAGTCAGGGGGAGTAGAGGAGTCAGGGGGAGTGTCTTAGTCTCAGGGGAAGTACTTCTTATGAGTTATCTTTTGTAATTTGGAGTTTAATTTAGAGTTTATCTATATTACATTGTGTAATTCGATGCATTTGGTGTTCATTGAGTACTATTATGTTAATTAATCGATTGAGCTTATTTGGTGTTACTCACTTATTCACACTTGAGCTATTGATTTTGAGCTTTCAAATAATAAGTGTGATATCTTGCATTCATTGCATATCTTTTAAGTTTCATTCCCTTAAGTTTCATTCTATCAAATTCATTACTATTGTGCTTTAAACTATTGTGTTGTCATCAATCACCAAAAAGGGGGAGATTGAAAGCATCTAGGCCCCCATGAGGTATGGTTTCGGTGATTAATGACAACCATTGGATTTTACTAATGAATTTGTGAATGCAAGGTCCCCATAATCACTCAATCAAATGAAATAAACATGTTATTGGAGACCCATATACAATCAATATAATTATGTGAAGACAAGAAGTGAAAGCTCTTATGTCAAGTCACTCAATCAAATTTGAAGACACTTAATGATTGACAATCATTAGAGATACATGTTCAACAAAGTCTAAGAGGTCATTTGAGCAAGACACAAAAATTCACTTAGAAAACAACTCGAAGCAAACAAAATCAACTCACCGGATCAACCGATGATACCTCAGAACAACACATCAGTCGAGTTGGTTCAGCTGAAGAAGAAGACCTCAGAACAAAGTACTCACCGGATCATCCGATGTGAATGGCTCAGTAACATCGGTCCATCAGCACAGTTTGCAAGATCATTGGACCAAGTGTAGCACCGGATTCTCCGATGTACAGAGAAGCACACATCGGTCAATTACTCCAGTAAGCATCAAGGTTGAGAAGATTCTGGAGGAAGAGCCACCGGATCATCTGATGAGAAGACAGGATCAACATCGGTCTAACAACGGTCATATCTGACACAATGACATCAGCTAAAGTAACTTGACCGATGTTAACTAAAGGGGAGACATCGGATCATCTGGTGTTCACTGTAAAGTTCTGTCAGCCTACTTTTCTAACGGCTATTTCGGGGAGGCTGGCTATAAATACCCCCTAATCCTGTCATTTCGTCAAGTCTTGATCACCAGACACCATCAACACATCCACAAGTGTTCAAGACCAAGAGCAATCACTTCCACAACATTTCGATCATCTATACACCAAGGTTTAGGCTAGAACTAGCTAGAGAGAGAGCTTGTGTGCCACCATTTTGGGTGAGTGGACTCTCTAGGATAGTGTGAGAGCCTCAAGGGAGTGCCCTTGGTGTTTGTAATTGTGAGGAGACTTCCGGAGCTTGCCAAGGCGTGTGTGGAAGCCCGGAAGGTCGAAGTTGTACAAGGCTTGAGCTCCACCTTGCCAAAGGAGGCAAACGGAGAGGAATAGTGAAGACCCCTCGTCTCGATGACTTGGGTGTGGCAAAACCCTTTGGCGGGTGCCACAACGTGGATGTAGGAAGATCTTGACGATCTTGCCGAACCACGGGATAAATCCTTGTCTCCTCGGGAGTTTGCATCCCTCTCCTTCCCTTACTTTTATGCATTTTATATTCCGCGAAGTTTCTATCTACTAGAATGCATAGATAGTTTGCGTAGGGAATTGGGCTTTAGAAATTAAGTTTTATTGCTTAGAATTTTTTGAAGAAAGCCCAATTCACCCCCTCTTGGGCATTCGGTCCTTACAGGCGGAGTTCAGCAGGGAGCTCCGGCGGAAGATGACGGTGCTTGACGACCTTGGTGAAGTCGAGAGGCGTCCGACCACCAGGATGGCGATCCCCGGAGCTTTCAAGGGTGGTCCCCCTTCCGCCCCGAGACATAGAGTTGAAGTCGTGGGCAAGGGCAAGGAGTTGGTCAAGCCCTCGAGCCGTAAAAGGAAGCTGAAGCACTCTGACGGGAGGTCCGTCAGACCTGCTCCTTCCATAGCGGCTCCTTCTCCTCGGAGGGGAAGGTCTTCAACAGCGACAACCACTCCAGCATCGGTATCTCCCCGGGGTGCTAGCTCCGACCATACGGCTCCAGTACCAGCTGAGGGATCTGGGTCCGAAGGTCCTTCCTTGTCGAGGGGGGCCTCAACCAAAGTGACGCCGGCAGCAGCAACGAGCTCCGGGGAACCTTCCAGAGCTGGCACACCAGGGGCGACAGGGTCCGGCGCCGAGCGTTCGGAGAAGAGGTTTCGCGCTAGCTGGAGTAGAAGCCTTCCGAGGTAAATTTTGTTTTTTACCTCAGTTGTCTATTTTTTGGTTGTAACTGTGTCTTGAGTTTCTTCGTCCTTTGCAGTGTCCCCAAGAGAAGGACTGAAGCTCTGGCTCCCGCAACAGCAACTGATGTTGTGGAGACGGAAGCTCCAGCTCCAATTCCAGCGCCGTCCCAAGAGGTGGCTGAGGCTGCGGCAGCTCCGGTGCCGGCTGTCATGGTCTTGGACCTCGACTCATCCCCAGAAGCTCTTGTGGTAGCGCCGGACCACGGGAATGAAGATGCACCAGCGGCACGTGCCCCGGAGGTTGAAGCTTTGGGTTTGGATGCTGAAATGATGGACGCTCTGGCCTCAGAGCCGGAGGTAGTTGCGATTCCGACCATAGAGCCAGATGTTGTTGAAGCCCCGACAGTTGAGCCGGTGGTTGATGAGGCCCCAGCGGTGGAGCCGGGTGTTGATGAAGTTCCGACATCTGAGCCAGTTGAAGAAGTTCCTGCGCTTGAGCCGGTTGCTGCAGAGGTGCCGGCGCCCGAGCCCCTGATGGTCGAAGCACCAGCGCCTGAGCCGGCGATGGAGGAGGCGCCAGCGTCGAAGCCGGAAGTGGCTTCAGCTCCGGCAGAATCTTCAATGCCTGCTCCAGAGGTAGTGGTCCCGGAGGCGCCCGCGCCTGAGCCAGGGTGTCAAGATGAAGCCGTCGGCCCCCCGCCTGAGGGGCCAATTGTTGATGACCTGGCGGCGGGACCTTCGGAGCCAACTCCGGAGGTCGAAACTTCTATAGCAGGACCTTCCTCGGCGGCGGCCGAGGATATCCCGGAGGACGGCCCTAGTGTCGTGGAAGCTCAGGGGACCGCTCTTGTAGAGTGGGACCCGATTTTTGTCACGGAGAACCCACTGGAGCCAGCGGAGAGGACCCTGACAGGTCTAGACCCAATCCCCCTGTCGTTGTCTATTGACAACGCCTGCTCCATCCTTCATCAAGTCCAGCTAGCTTTCTACCACGACAGCAAGGCCCTCGAGGAGGAGCGCCAAAATCTTAGGAGGTGGCGCAACCGGCTCCAATTCGAGACCAAGCTGGCTTAGTCGAGGCTGGCTGACGACAAGGAGTGGGTGAAGAGGGAGAAGGTCCGGTTGGAGTACTGGGTTAAGCTGCTGGACGAGAGGGAAAGCATGGTGCGATCCCTCAACAACCAGTCCCGGGCCATCCACGAATAGGCCATAGCTGCCAATAACGCAGCGAATGATCGCGGGGAGAAGCTCAGTGCTATCCACAACAGCCTCGTCAAGCGCCGGGAGGCCCTTGAGGAGCGGGAGAAAAAGCTCGAAGATGAAGAGCAAAAACTCCTGGAGCTGCGGGATGACCTCGTGAAGAGGGAGGAAGAGCTTACTCAGAGGCTAACTCTGGGTGACAAGAGTCTCGCGGAGCGCACCAAGAAGTTGGATGAGCGCTGTGAGAAAGAGGAGAAGAAGGCCTGACAGCAAGGACAGGACCTCCACAAGAGGGAGGATGAAATTGCTTCCAGGGAGAAGAAAGTGCGAGGCCGGGAGAAGGACCCGGTCGACCGCCGGAACAAGATCCATCTTCGGGAGCTCAACAAACTCGAACGGCAGGTTGCTGAAAAGATTCAACAGAACACCAAAGAGGTTGAGTGCCTCGCTCGGGAAAATTCGGAGCTTGCGTCGGCTAGAAGATCCTTGGAGGAGATGCGGAGCTCGAGGGTTGTGGAGTCCCAAAAAGTTTGGGACTTCCTGGGCAAAGCCGATGACGCACTGACGCCAATGGGTTTTAGTCCCTTGCGTCCGGATGACCCGGAGCCGGAGCTGGACCAGGCGTTGCAGGCGTCGAGTTCGGCAGGCAACAAGCTCATCAAGATGGGCGATGTCATCGCGGACCAGCTGGAAACCAAGGGACAATCCCTGGCAAAGAACGTCGCAGAATTCGTGCTGACGTGCTACACAAGCCGGGACCCTCAATTCCCCTTATACCCGGTGCTTGAAGGCCCCATCGACGGAGAGGGAGAAGCTGTCCAAGCCAGTGTATCGGAGGTTGACCAGAAGTTCGCCTTATTCTTCCATAGGGTCTAGGACCATATCTTTGTAGCTCCCACTTGTATCCTCTCTTCTTTTTCTTCAATTTTGTAATCTCTTGTCTCCAGATGAATGAAATCCAAGTTTTACGAATTTCATTTTTTGTCTTCAACACCTTTGTCTCACTTGGCCCCCTAGTAGATGTACACAATTTGATTGTGAACATGTACCAAGAGGATGTAACAGTTGTTGAAGACTTGCATGCTTCAAACTTGTAGAACGTAGGTCCGAAGTCTTCGATAGTAGAGGCCCCCTGAGGTTGTTGGAGCTTAGTAGCTTCAGCATTGACCATCATCGGAGCTTAGTAGCTCCAACAGCAGTCTCCATCAACGCGTAGAGCATTGACGGTTAGTCCTCTGGGGTGTCGGAGCTTGGTAGCTCCGGCAGTGACCTCTGTCAACACGTGGTGTGTCGACAACAGACTCCACTGTAGAGTCTTCCCACCATCTTTTGTTCATGTTGAGGGCTGGCCCGCTGGATCTACCAGAATTTTGTAGTTCCAGCAATGTCTACTATCAATGTTTGGAACATCGACAGCAGACCATCTTGGAGGGTGTCGGAGCTTTGGTAGCTCTGGCTTTATCCACCATCATCATGGAACCTTTATTTTTCCTGCACACTGAAGTCAAGGAAAACAGTAAAATCCATTTCCTATCTATAACTCAATTGCGACTTACTATTCCTGAGAAAGTTTTAGGTCGAACACAATTCTAAGTACAATCAAGTGCACTGCCTTGTTTTTTTCAGGTCCGATCGTTTCTGGACTCGCCTTACTTCGGCCTGCCGGGGTGTAGGTAGAGCGGCGTACTTAGGGTGCATGACTAGGCTAAGTCTTTAGCACACTCCAGCCCTAGATTGGCTTGGCGGCATTCAGACGAGTAGACCATTAACAATGTTTGGACCCGGAAGAATTGACGATGCAACTCGAATTGTGCATGAACTGGTCGAGCTAAAGTTTCTTAAGAATTGCACAACTTTGTTATAGACAAGAAAGAGAAAAATAAAAAATATTGAGTCTGTACAAAATAAATGCGCGTGGAGTCTGTTTTCACACAATGATGTCTTTCATTATAGGTCCGAGGTACAGGGGAAACAAGTACACTCTTAGGGTACGGAACCAGGCTAAGTGTGTTTTGTTTCTCGTTTGACCCAAGGTAGCTAGCAACACTTTTAGTTCTGAGACTGTGACAAGTGTTGCCTGAACTTTGCGGACCTTCCGGGGAAGGTCAGGCTGTTCTCCCGCAGGAGCTACCCGACTCTGTACAATGACTCTATAACATACATCATATGTAACTACAGACTTACCTCCATGATATTAAGTGTAGAACTTACAGAGGTGCTCAATGTTCCAAGGATTTGGGAGAGGTGTCCCATCCTCGGTTGCCAAGCGAACGCATCCAGGACGGGATACTTTGATCATTCAGAAAGGTCCTTTCCAGCTGGGGGAAAGTTTGTTTAACCCTTCTATGGATTGTATTCTCCGTAGCACCAAATCGCCTTCCTCGAGCTGTCGACTGTGAACATGCCGTTGGTGATAGCGCCGAAGAGCTTGGCGGTATCGGGCATTCTGAACAGTTGCTCAGCACCTTCCCTCTTCAAGGAGGTCAAGGTCTTCACGCCGGAGCTGGTCCTGCGTGGCATCGTCGAAGGTCCGGACCCGGAGCGACCCCAAGGTGATTTCCGGAGGAAGGACTGCTTCAGCTCCGTACACCAGGAAGAATGGTGTCTCTCCAGTTGACTGGTTTGGAGTTGTCCTGTTGGCCCACAGTGTGGGCGGAAGCTCTTCGATCTAGTTGTATCCATGTTTTTAAGGCGCTCATATGTGCGCGTCTTGAGTCCTTTTAGGATTTCTGCATTTGCTCTCTCGACTTGGCCGTTGCTTGTCGGGTGAGCTATGGAGGCGTAGCTGACCTAGATGCCGAGGTATTCGCAATATCCTTGGAATGCAGAGCTTGTGAACTGGGTCCCATTATCAGTTATGATCTTGTTTGGGACTCCAAATCTGCATACGATGGACTGCAAGAAGTTGATAGCTGATTGCTTGTTTATCGTCACAACTGGAGTTGCTTCCAGCCATTTAGTGAATTTGTCAATGGCAACGTACAGGAACTTGTAACCTCCGACGGCTCTTGGGAAAGGTCCCAAAATATCCATCCCCCATACAGCGAATGGCCATTTAGGAGGTATCATTTGTAGAGGCTGAGCCGATGTGTGAATTTGCTTTTCATGGAACTGGCACGCTTCGCATTTCTTCACTAGCTCAGTTGCATCCTGGAGCGTTGTAGGCCAGTAGAAGCCATGCCGGAAGGCTTTACCGACCAGCGTGCGGGAAGGCGCGTGGTTCCCACACTCGCCTCCATGGATTTCCGCGAGGAGCTCGCAACCTTCTTCCCTTGTAATGCACCACATTAGGACACCGTTGGCACCGCGCCGGTAGAGATCCCCTTCTACCAGCGTGTATCTTTTAGCCAATATGACTATCCAATCAGCGGATACATTATCTTCAGGAAGGAAATTGTCTTTCAAGTAGCTCCAGATCTCCGAGATCCATGCATCAGAACTAGCTTGAGGATTTGAGTCTTGCATGGTGGGTTGCTCGGAGCTTCCTGCAGCACCTACGACCTTTGATGGATGTCATGGTAACAGGGCCATCGGGACCGCCAGCTTTGAGGTGCTGGTCTCGCCCCCTTCGCTCAGTTCGGCAGGCTGAGCTGTAGGTTTAGACAACCTCCGGACGAAGGTTCCGTCGGGAGCCGGAGCCCCGGTTGAAGCTTTCATCGAGAGTTCATCAGCTTTAGTGTCGTTGAGGCACTGGACATGGCAAAGATCCAAGATGTCAAAGACCTTCTGAAGTTTCTGGACCTCAAGTAGGTATGCTGCTAGTTGAGGAATGTTGCAGCAACATTCACCTTTGACTTGTTTTACAACAAGTTGTGAATCACCCTTTACCAACAGCTGCTTGACACCATACCATAGTGCCACCTTGAGTCCATAAATTAGTGCTTCATACTCCGCCATGTTGTTGGTCGCCTTGAAGTCAAGGTGCACCATGTATTTAACCTTCTCCCCGGTCGGAGCGAGGAGAAGGACTCCAGCTCCGGCCCCCTGCTTCTGCACGGAGCCGTCGAAGTAGAGAGTCCAGTGAGGCTCAGTGAAGACCAGAACCTTGGGTTCCGACTTCTGCTCACTGGTGCCCCCAGGATTTGATGGAGAGGGGGTTCATTCCGCCACGAAATCCGCTAGTGCTTGACTCTTGATTGCTTGTCTTGGAACGAATTCAAGGTCAAACTCGGCTAATTCCGCTGCTCACTTTGCAATGTTCCCAGTGGAATTGAGGTTATGCAAGATCGCACGCAGTGGATAAGAAGTTACCACTGAAATCTTGTGAGCTTGGAAGTAGTGTCGAAGTTTCCCAGAGGCAATAAGAACTACGTAGAGCGGCTTATGCACCTCCAGATACCGAGTCTTGGCATCAGGGAGTACTTCGCTGATAAAGTACACTGGGCTTTGGACCGTTCGGACCCTTCCGAAGGGGCTCGGAGCTTCCTCCTCATCTACCCGGACCCTCCCGGAGGGGTCCGGACCTTGTTTGGGGACCTCCGAGTGCGGTTGGAGGTACCCAGAGCTTCTTGTGAAGTGACCCGGACCTTCCCGGAGGGGTCTAGATCTTGTTGCTCAGCAGTAGTGACTCCTTCATTTAAAGGAGAGGGATCCTCTGGAGTCTCTCCTTGAGGATCTGAGTCTGGGAGCTGGGACCCAGACTCGACTTCAGGTAGCTCCAGACCCTCCCGAAGGGGTCTGGATCCCTGAACAGGGATCGGAGCTACCAAGGTTGGTAGGGTGGTGAGGAGCTGCTTCAGCTCCTGGAATGCCTTCTCTGCTTCTTCAGACCATTGGAATGGTCCGGACTTCCTCAACAGCTTGAAGAAGGGTAGCGCCCGTTCCGCCAGTCTTGAGATGAACCGGCTGAGGGCAGCTAGACATCCAGTCAGCTTCTTGACGTCCTTGATGCGGGCTGGTGGCCGCATATCTTCAATGGATTTTATCTTTACCGGATTTGTTTCTATTCCTAGGTAATTCACCAAGAAACCAAGAAGTTTTCCGGAGCTAACCCCGAAGACACACTTGTCCGGGTTCAGCTTCGTGCGAGTGACTCGCAACTTGTCGAAGACAGCTTGATTTGCCGATGCGGATGGCGGCGGTGGATGCATGACTCTCGCTGGAGCCGCGTCACCTGCTGGCTGCTGCACATTGGAGGGATTGCCTCTAGCAGGTTGCACTGCAGGGTTTCCGTTGGACGATCCAGCAGTATAGTTCACCATCTTCGAATCTCGGGCCCTCCTACCTGGCGCACCAGCTGTCGGAGTGTTGATCCAGCAGTTCTCCCGGTACCACCGTTGGTAGCCCGCGGAGTTTATAGTTTGGTATTGGACGCGCAGAGATTCCAAAGACGATGTCAAATGGACACAAGGATTTACGTGGTTCGGGCCGCCTGGGCGTAATACCCTACTCCACAGGGTGTGTAGTTGTTGTATTGGGTATCAAAGCTGTGTATGGGAGGGTTCAAGAGAGTCATCCCTTGTGTATCGTCGACCAGTCATTTTATAGTACAAGGACCGGTTGTTACACCGTTAGCCTAGCCCGACATGTGGCCCTGGCGGTTACTGATGCTTAATACACAATTAATGAGGTTAATTACCCTTAATAGCTTGGTAACAGGCTCGATAATGCCGTTACCGGTATTAAGGGCCTTCCGATCGTGTGTCATTAATATGGTATCAATGACACTTAATCGGGTCTTGAAGTCTTTGATTGCTCCTTAAAGGTCCGAGTCGTTGGGGGTCCACCAGTCTGATTGTTAAGGCTAGAGGTCCGACGGTTGGACACGTGCCAGCATCGGAGCTGTCCGTCTTGGGACGGGTAGCTCCAGTGTAGATGTACACGTGTCAGTACCAGAGCTTCCCTCTGTCGAGGGTTAGGTCCGGGGGTGCCGCTCAAGTGTTTAGCCCGGATCTATCCCATGTGTGGGATGTAGGTCCGGTTGCAGTATACATGTGGCAGCACCAGTACTAACCATAGATGGGAGGCAGGTCTGGTCCCATATGACACGTGGGGCCTTCGCAGGTCTTCAACTCAGACAGGTGAAGTTCCTTTGGTCTTTTGTAATCCCAAGGGGTATACGGTACGCAGGGTACCGACACGAGTGATCAAAGTATCCCGTCCTGGATGCGTTCGCTTGGCAACTGAGGATGGGACCCCGCTTCCTAATCCTCGGAATATCGATCACCTCCGTAAGTTCTATACTTAGTATCACAGAGGTGAATCTATAATTACACACAATGTAAGTTATATAGTCCATACACAGAGTCGGATAGGTCCTCCAGGAGAACATCCGGACCCCTACAGGAGGGTCCAAGAAGTTCAAGCAACACTTGACACAGTTGCAGCACTAAAAGTGTAGCTACCTGCCCTGGGTTAGTACAAGATGTATAACACGCTTAGCTTGGTTCTGTACCCTAAGTGTGTCCTTGTCTCCCCTGTAATCCGAACCTATAATGAAAAGCATTGTTGTGTAAAAATAGGATCCACATGCATTAATTTTGTGCAGGCTCATTCTCTTTTATTATCCTTCTCCTTCTTGTCTATGACGAAGTTGTGCAATT
The DNA here is from genome assembly GCA_036927565.1 of Tuctoria greenei. Taxonomy (NCBI): domain Eukaryota; kingdom Viridiplantae; phylum Streptophyta; class Magnoliopsida; order Poales; family Poaceae; genus Tuctoria; species Tuctoria greenei. The sequence continues at coordinate 148,541,631 of JAYESD010000010.1, read as the reverse complement.
CTTTTTGAGTTTTAGTCCAAGTTATTCATATGTTGTACAAGTTATATTATTGGTCTCTTCGAATCAGCATTGCTGCATGGTCTACTCGCCTGAACGCCAAGCCAACCCAGGTCCGGAGTGTGCTATCGACTTAGCCTGGTCCTGCACCCTAAGTACGCCTCTCTACCTATATTCCGGTACACCTCAGTAGGGTGGGTCCTAAAAGCATTGAGATCTGGAAAGATTATATCAATGTGCTTGTTATCATATTGAGTTTCTTTGGATCTAATATTCAAATAAGAACATTAAGTCACAAAAGAGTTATAGACGAGAGGATGAATTTTACATTTTTTCTTGTTTTTGATGCACAGGAAAAATGAAAACTCATGACGATGGTGGACGATGCCGGAGCTACTAAGCTCCGACAACCCCCAAGGGGGTCCGCCGTCGATGTTTCACACATTGAAAGTGGACGCCGTCGGAGCTAACAAGCTCCAACAACTCCCATGGGAGCCCGCCGTCGACGTGAAGCATAAAATCAATTCAAGTGAAGATGGTGAAACCACCCGAGGGGATTCGCCGTTGACGTATTCTATGATTGATGGTGGATATCGATGAAGTCAGGTAGCTCCGACAACACCAGGGGGCCCACCGTCGATGTTTCATGCGTTGGCAGTGGGTGTCGTTGGACCTACCAATCTTTGACAACCCCAGGGGGCCCGTCATCGACGTTTCATGCGTTGATAGTGGGTGCCGTCGGACCTACCAAGCTCCGACGACCCCAGGGAGCCTGCCGTCGATGCAACAAAAACTCCCTGCAGAAGTCGGAAATAAACTTCAGACCTAAAGGCTACAAGTTTGAAGCGTCCAAGTCATCAACACATCATCAAATCCTTTTGGTACATGTTTGCAATCAAATTGTGTACATCTACCAGGGGCAAACAAGATAAATCACAATGTATTAAAGACAAGGACAAATGGAATTCATTTCAGAAAGATTGGATTTCATTCATTCGAGGATAGGAGATTGAAAAATTGGAGAGTTACAAGCGGGAGAAAAAGAGAAAAGTCCTAGGTTCTGCGGAAGTATGAGGCAACTTTCTGGGCAACCTATTGAACGTTGGCCTTGGCGGCGTCTTCCTCTTCAGCAACGGGTCCTTCGAGCACCAAATCCAGAGAGAATTGGGGGTCTCGGCTCTTGTAACAAGTCATCACATATTCTGCAATGTTCTTGGCTAGAGATTTCCCCTCTGTCTCCAGCTGGTCCACGATGAAGTCGCCCATCACATCGAGTTTGCTGCCGGCAGAGCTGAGTGCCACTAGCGCTTGGTCCAGCTCCGGCTCACGATTATTCGAACGTACAAGACTGAATCCCAGCAGTATCAAAGCATCATTGGCTTGCCCTAAGAAGTCCCATACCTGCTAGGACTCAGTCTTCCTCAAACTGCAGCTCCTCTAGTGACCTTCTAGCGGCCGCAAGTTCCGAGCCTTCCCGGGCATGGCGCTCAACCTCTTTGGCATGCTTCTGAATGCCTTCAGCAACTTGCTTTTCATGTTTGGTGAGCTCTGACTCCCGGAGGTGGATGCGGTTCCGCCGGTTGGCCAGGTCTTTCTCCCTGCCCCGCACTTTCTCCTCTCTGGTTGAGACTTCAACCTCTCTTTTGTTGAGGTCTTGTCCCACCTGCCAGAGCTTCTCCTCCTCCTCCTTGCATCGCAGATCAATATTTTTGGTGCGGTCAGCCAAATTTTGGTCTCCCAAAGTCAGCTTCTGGGCAAGCTCCTCCTCTCTCTTCAAAACATCCCCCTGCTATTCCAGGAGTTTCTCTTCCCTCGCATTGAGGTCCGCACGGCGCTTCAGGAGAATCTTGTTTAATGTATTGAGGTTGTCATGACGTTCGTCAGCAGCATCATTGCTTTTCTTGGCCTGCTCGAGAATCTCCCGAGAATTAGCGTCGAGGGCCCTGATGGAGGCCTCCTTTTCCTCCAGCAACTTGCCCCAATATTCCATGTGGGCCTTCTCCTTCTCGACCCACTCCTTCTGATCAGCAAGCCTCATCTGTGCAAGCTTGGTCTCAAAGTGGAGCCTGTTGCGCCAATGCCTCAAGGTGTGGCGCTCTTCTTCGAGGACCTTGTTGTCATGGTCGAAGGCGAGCTGGACCTATCGAGGCTTGAGCAGGCATTGTCAATAGACAACGCCAAGGGAATAGGCTCTGGACCTGCCAGGGTCGTCTCCGCCGGCTCTAGGGGGTCTTCAAGAACAAAACTCGGGTCCCACACCACAAGCATGGTCCCCTGTGGTCCTGCGGCACTAGGGCCGCCTTCAGGAGGTACCTCAACCTCCACTCTAGGCATGGAAGGCCCCGCTGGAGGGACTTCAACTTCTGGAACTAATGATGAAGGCTCCCTCGCCGGAATTTTCACCATTGGTTCGACGGGTGGAGGGACTACCACAGACTCCTCAGGGTGCTCCAGCTCAGACATAGGCGCCTCCGGAGCTATCACCTCCAGGGCAGATGCTGAAGTTTCGTCCAGAGCCCCCATCACCTCCGGCTCAGGCGTCGGTACATCAACCAACTCCGGCATGGAGGCCGAAGCTTCAACTATCTCTGGCACAAAGGCCGATATTGCAGGCATCTCCAGCTTGATTGTCGGCTCTTCAACAACTTCTGACACAAGTGTTGGAGCTTTGGTTGCCTCCAGCTCAACTGCTGGAGCTTCTGCCATCTCCATGTCTTGCGCTAGAGCTTCAGCCACTGGAGCTACCGTTGTCGGCGTGTCTTCATAAATGTATCCCCCGTGGTCCGGTGCTACCACGGGAGCCTCTGGTGTCTCTTTGGGATCCAGATCCACAACAGCCGGCGCCGGAGTTGACGTGACCTCAGCCACAAATTGGGGAGGCGTGGGGGTTGGTGCTGGAACTTCCGGCTGCATAGCCTTAGTTGCTGGGGTGGGTGTCGGATCTTCCAAACCCTTCCTCATTTCTCTGCAAACAAAGAATCGAAAGATTCAATATATGATGAAAAATAAAAACAGCAACTCAAGGTAAGGACGCAATGTCTACCTTGGAAGGTTACTGCTCAAACTGGTGCATAATTTCTTCACTAGGCGATCGGAGCCAGAGCCCGCTGCAGTGGGCGTGGCCAGAGCTCCACATTAATGACCGGAACTTGTCACCGTCTTCGGTGTCAACTCAGCTGGGACCTCCCTCGGTTGGGAAGGACCTCTAGACCCGGAGCCTACAGCTGGTACTTGAGCTGGGGTTGATCTGCCGGAGCTGGTGCCCCTTGAGGATACCTGCACCAGAGGAGGCGTGGCCACCGAATATCTACCTTGCCAGGGAGAAGGAGCAGTGTTAGTCAGAGCTGACCTGATGTGGCTCCTGTCAGCATACCTCAACTTTCTCTACCGGCTAGAGAATTCAGCTGGCTCCTTGCCTTTACCCTTTCCCTTGCCGACGTCATCGACTTTCTAGCTCGCGGCATGGGTAATCACCCTCTCAGAAGCTCTGGGATAGTAATCCTGGAGATAGGGCACCTCTTGACCACGCCCAAGTCATCCAATTCTAGCATTCTCCCCCGGATCTCCCTGCTGACCTCCGAAACCATGTTTAGAGGCAGGAAGGAAGCCGACGGAGTCGGGGCGTCGCGAGAGATACCCACATTTTGAAATTTTTTGAGATGGATCTTCAAAGCTTCATCGTCCAAGTTGGTGTTCAAATCGACCTCAATTCGGTCATGATCCATCTCAATATTGAATACCCATGCGGGTCGTTCCCTAGTCTTCAGTGGGGCCCACCTGTTCACCAAGAAATTGCCAAAGACCATTTGGGGGTCACTCCTCCCTCTATGCATTCTTCGATCCTTTCTAGGGTGGGCTTGCATGCATTCGACAGCTCCAAAACTACGTTCCAGGCTTCGGTGTCGACATTGGGAAGGCCCTTGGGCAGCTCCAGCTTCTCATGCTCCTCCACAGTGATGATTACCCAATACTTCTTCCAATCATCCCACTTGCCGGAGGGAAATGACTTCAAGTACTTGAAGGGGCAATTCTTCCGCTTCACGAAATAGTAGAAGCCGATGAGTTTCGTCCCCTTACCGGTGGTGTGGAATGTGAAGAAGGTCCGGAACAGCTCGATGCAGGGAGGCACGCCCACCCACATCTTGCAGAAGTGGACAAAATTCGCCACTAACAAGAGGGAGTGGGGGCCAATATGATAAAGCTGGATGCTGTAGAAATCTAGCAATAGCAGGAGGAAGCTTGAGAAAGGCGGGATCAGACCCACCATGGCGTACACCGAGAAGTACACCATATCTCTGGTGCGTCCCTTCTTGAAGGGGAGCTTGCCGAAGCAGATGTCCTTATTGCAGGAGTCGCTGGACCAACCCATGTAGGTACGGACACTCGCCATCTCCTCGTTGGTCTTGACTTTGCTGCGGGGAAGACCCAACTACATCGCTGCAAAGTGGAGAAAAAGTTGGAAGGCTATGCGTGGGTTGGGAAGCTCTGAGCACGAGTTCGATTGAAAGCGTGAAGAGTCCTCAAACCGTGCGGGCTTTCCTTCTTAAGTAAGCCTCCACAACGCTTGGATGGAAACCGCAATGGGACCAAGGTTACGCTCTTAAAAATCTACCTTGCAAATGAAGAATGGGCCCAGGTCCACTTTGGCGGAAAAGCTGAAGCTATTGCCCCAGGTGAACCGTTGTCATGATGGGAGGTTGGAAGCCCGAGGGTGGCAGCCTGACAAGGCATGCGGAACCGATACGGTTTTTGCATCGGGAACCGGCAACCTTCAATTGCGTGAGATCCGCACGCAAAGATCTCACCTGCCACATTCAAAAGAAGCCAAGTGGCAATGGTTTAACCATGGAGCATCGCCCCAAAAGCACATTAGAGGAACTTTGAAGCCGCGACGCGGGAATCAAATATGGCCCCACCTCCGGTAGAGTAACTTAACCCAAAGGATTTCTCCCAGAGGTGGGCCCAGGGGCCATTATCGTACCCTACGTACCGGGTACCCCATGATACCGCAAGAAAAGCTAAGGAGTTCCTCCCATTCAAGTTGAAGACCTCTGAAGGCCACACGTGTTACACAGTACTAGACTCGCCTCCCTCGTTTGGGTAGCTTTGACACTGACACGTGTATCACAAGGCCGGACCTAACACCCGTCATAGGGAAGCTCCGGTCTTTCCACGTGTCCAGTGACCCCGGACCTAACCCCCAATAGAGGGAAGCTCCGGTGCTACCACATGTATAGTGGCTCCTGTGAGACCTATGTGTGCTGAATACATTGGCTATGGCGATAAAAGTTTTGAACACTACCAAAACACCTTTATCATTAAGGTCCGACGATAGGTACGATTAGCTTTGGTTAGCTCCGGCGCTAGGTCTGGCTAGCTTTGGTAAGCTCCGATTCAAGGTCCAGTTAGCTTTGGCAAGGTTCAGAGCTTGATCGCAGTGGTTCTGCTTTTATCTTGCAATGATTCATACTTGCTTTACATTGTTTGAAAGATTGCTAGTATTTACTTGCTAAGTTTTTGGTGTGTTTTGGTGTTTATGGTTGATATCATTTTACTATGATCTGCAACATGCTTATGTGAGGCGCTCACGTAAGATGTTGTAGTTTCGGAACTAACGTGAGTCAAGCCGAGGACTTGTGCTTGAAAGTATTGGTTGTTTATTCACGTGCAGGTGTTGCTTGAGTTCAAGACATGGCTAGTGACGGGATCTATTGAACTAGTCTTAGGGAGAAGATGAGGTTCAACAACCAAGTTTGGGAGGAATTGTGGTTGAGTTGATCGGGAGGTTGTGCAACATGTATGAATCAAGAACAATGCATATGAAGGTATCGTGGATGGCGTTGGAAGATGTTTGCACGTATGCAAGGAGTGCATGGACGTGTCTACATGGTTCTAAGGCATGATGAAGAGATGTGGACGTAAAGAACTGGTCGGAAAGGTCCAACCGACTAGGTTATGGACTCAGGCTACGGCTGAGTCGTGTTTGACTCAAATATGGAAAGTTTTGAGTTGGTTATGATAGGATTTCGTGTGGGTCATGAATTTGAGTTGTTTTAGGAATGTGGGATACGTTCTTAAAGTGTTTGGAAGTCTTAAGATTTCTTCTATCTGCGTATAGAAGAGTCCTAAGAAGTTATGGAAAGTTTCGATTCGTGAACTGTGTAGGATTAGAGTCCTAGTTAGTTTTGGGTTGGCCTAAGGGCTGGTTATATAAGCAAGGGAGTCCAGAGCTCGTGGTAGATGACTTTGGGGTTGTTCCTCTTGTGTTCTATTGAATAAAATTCATAGTTGAAAGGAACTTTTGTGCCTTGTTCGTCCGACTTGTTCCAGACAAGTTTTTCACGTTGAGTTTCTGCACATCACTACCTTTCTTTGGTGGTTTTATCATAACTCGATTTTTACAGATCCGATTGACATGATTCTTTTTGGGCTGTCTTCACAACTTATTTTTCTATCATCTTTCAAAATTTCACGATCATTGTATTTGTGGTTTCTGATCTACACGAGTTACTTTGCAATGTTCCAGAACTGTTTTTCTCAGGTAGGACAGATTGATCTTGGTTCGATATTTCAATCGTAACTTGAGTTTCTCTCGACGGATCTGAGTGATTCTTGTTGTGAAGTATTCATGACTTGATTCTCTATAATCTATACAAGATTTGTCACAGTTGAACAGGTTTAGATTATTCTCACACATGATTTCTTTAACAGATCGTTTTTTTTGCCGAAGGGGTTGGGATTTAATTGTTTCCGCTGCGTAAGATTTTTTAATCTACCATTCACCCCCATCTGGTAGATTTTCATGTGCTTTTCGATCCTACAATTGGTATCAGAGTCACGGTGCTCTAATCATTGTGATTTGCACGTGTTTTTTGACTAATCGTCATGGAGAAATACTCCGTCAAACCTTGTGTGTTTGCTGATATTGATTTTCAGGTTTGGAAGGCACACGTGGAGGCTTTCATCCAGGCGCAAGGCTTTGCAATATGGGAAAAGGTGTACAAGCCTTACGAAGTACCGTCAAACGATCAAGTTACAGCTACAAATCTGAGAGATGTTGACAACAACAACAAGGCTCAAAACTTGATCATACAAGGATTAACTCAAAGCGACTTCGACCGAGTTGCACACCTTCGATCTGCATACGATGTGTGGAAAGCACTTTGTGACTACCACGAAGGATCCAACACGATCAAGGAGGCAAGGAAAGACATGTTCAAGAAAGAATACATGCGCTTCGAGATGCAACCCGGTAAGTCCATTGATGATCACTTTGCTCGCTTTAATAAAATTCTTAGTAGCTTGCATAGCGTCAATGTTAATTTTTCAGATGCTGAAAATGCTAGACAATTACTAAGTGCATTAGATATGTCAATTTGGGAGATGAAAGTCACATCTATTCGTGAATCTACTGTCATGAGTACACTTACATTAGATGTAATTTACTCTAAACTAAAAACTCATGAAATTGACATTTTATCACGAAAGAATCCAAATAAGTCTATTGCATTCATATCACAACGTTAAATGCCTGGCTCCAACCAATCATCATCTTGCAATACTCTTGCTTTTCTATCCTCACTAATCCTGGAGCGGATCGAGGAATTTCCAGAAGAGGAGTTAGCACTCATCTCTACTAGATTCTCAAAAGCATTGCAAAATGTGAGAACTAGAAGGAGAGGAAGCTCCGGACCTCAGCGCTATTTTGAATATGGTAAGACATGACACTTTCGTACAGAATACCCTAATCTTTCAGGTCCTTCTACCTGTGAGGAAAAGCAAAACAAGGTCAAGATCACCTCTGAAAACTCCAACTAGAAAAAGAATGGTACTATAGGACGCAAGATGATAAACATCTTCATCTCCGCACTTCAAGAACTTGGCTCAAGCGATGTGGACATTGGAAGTGATGAAGACGAAGATGATTTGGCAAACTTGTGCTTCATGGCGAGCAAGTCAAGATCAAGTATGGAGGAGGCTGAACACAACAGCGACAATGAAGAGGTATGTCCTACTTGCAAAGAAATGTGTGATGCTATTTCTCGTGCCACTATTATAGTTAAGAAAAAGGACAAAAAGCTTAGGGATAGTGCTGCTAAAATTGAATCACTAGAATCTAAAATCAACCATTTAAAAACTTTGATTCCTAGTGATGATGCATGTCCCTCATGTGATTTAATATATAAAAAATTGTCCTCATTAAGAAGTGCGCACATCTCCACACTTGATAAACTTGAGTTAGAAATTGAAAAGAACAGAGATCTTGCTGCACTTAATGATAAAAACTTGAAAGTTGCTAGTTGTTCTACAATTGATTTGCATTGTTCTACTTGTGATGATCTTGATAAGAAACTACAAGATGCCATGAATGAAATTTCTATATTGAACAATGTTTTACGTTCTCATGAAGTTAAATATTATTCCAATTGCAAATTAAAAGGGTAAACTTCATGTGAAAATTGCCTTGATCTGTCCAAAAAACTTGATGACATGCATAGGACGTTAGATCGGTTTTGTAATGGGAATAAGAACTTAAACTTGCTGCTGAATTTTTCCAAGTCTTGCAATGATAAAATTGGTTTATGTTTTGATTCTCATGCTCATGCTAAGGCAAATCCACCTAAAATAGTAAAGTCATTAGGAAGTGGTTTGATTCAAACAGTTCCTAAACAAAAATAAGTGGTTTTCAAATCTGCAGGAGTGTTGTCTCATTTGGTTTCAAATAAAAAATTTGCTTGCTCATCTAGACATGAACACAAAGTTAAATTTCATTGTACCTATTGTGGTAGAGATGGTCATGCAATAGATTTTTGTTATAGACTAGCTAAACAACATAAAAAGGAAAGAATGATTGCTATATCTCATAACTTTTATACAAAATTTGTTGCACTTGCTGAACCGAATGATAGGAACATGCAATCTGTTGTAATGAGTCGAAAACATGCAAAGTTTGCTCCCAAACCTATTGTTTTTCGTGCTACACATGTAACATCTCGTAGGACAGTAGTTGGGTACAAAAATGCTCAAGCTTTGGCTCATAAACCTGCTATTTTATCTCAGCTTTCGCGTGTTATTCCTGTTGGACGTCGTGTGACTCAGTACTGGATTCCTAAATGCCTTTTGACTAACCCAAGTATTGAGTCATCGACGTATTGTGCTTCTATGTAGGTTACACGCTTGAGGAAGGAGAACATTTGGATTGTGGATTCAGGTTGCTCACGCCACATGACCGGTAATAAAGAATGATTCTCCCCCCTCTCTTTTGTGTCATGTGTAGAGAATGTTAATTTTGCCGATAATTCTTCAACTCCTATAGTTGCTAAGGGTTCGGTTAGAGTAAATAATCACTACACTTTGAAGGATGTGGCACTTGTTAAAATTTTGAAATACAACTTGCTTTCTGTTTCACAACTGCTAGATGAAAATCTAGAAATTATTTTAACTAAAAATTGCTGCAAAGTTGTAAATTCAAATAGTAAGATTATTTTTAACATGTCCCAGTTTGGAGTTTTTGAATCTGATTTTGATATGTCTTCCTCTAAGCATAGGTGTCTAGTTGCTAATGATTCAAAATACTTATATTTTTGGCATCGTAGACTTGGTCACGTAGGCTTTGATCATCTAATGCGTGTTAGTGCTCTTGATCGCATACGTGGGCTGCCTAAGCTTAAATGGGACAAAGAAATTGTGTGCTCTTCTTGTAGATATGCTAAGATGGTTGCAGGTTCACATTCTCCTCTCACAATGATCATGACAACTGAACCGGGTCAACTTTTGCACCTTGACACCGTAGGACCTTCACGCGTTCAATCCTTTGGAGGTAAATGGTATGCTCTTGTGATTGTTGATGATTATTCTAGATACTCTTGGGTTTACTTTATGACATCTAAGAATGAAGCTTTTAGTCACTTTATGACTTTATTTCTTAGATTATCAATTGATCACCCATGATCTTTAAAATCAATTAGAAGTGATAACAGAACCGAATTTAAAAATCAATCTTTTGATCAATTTTGTGCTGAAAATGGAATAGATCATCAATTTTCTTCACCATATGTACATCAACAAAACGGTGTTGTAGAAAGAAAGAACAGAACCTTAGTTGAGATGGCTAGGACTATGCTTGATGAATATCAAACTCCTAGGAAATTTTGGGCTGATGTGATTGCAACTACTTGTTATGTCTCAAATTGTGTTTTCTTGCACGCTAAGCTAGGTAAAACACCATATGAGCTCCGGTTTGGACATAGGCCTAGTGTTACACACTTTTGGGTCTTTGGTTGCAAATGCTTTGTTAAGAAACATGGTAATATTGATAAATTTGAACCTAGATCTGTTGATGACATGTTTCTTGGTTATCCATCTCATACTAGAGGCTACCGTGTGCTTTCACTTGACACTAACAAAATTGTGGAGACTTGTGAGGTGTCTTTTGATGAAGCTAGCCTAGGTACTAGCTCAAACATTACAGGTCCAGATCCATATCCGCAGGGAGAGAGCATTTTTGTTGAAGATGGGGAAGAAGTGGTGCTGCTGTCCGAAAATTCAGCAGCTAATGACATTGTTCTAGCTCCTGATTTTGATTCACAGCCAGCACCGACGACAACCATTGCTGGTCCAGATCCTCCTCAAGTCACAAGCTCATCGATTTGTGATGAACATGAAGAAGAAGAAGAAGAATCTTGTGAAGTGTCCACTCCCCTCTGGGTTCTCAAAAGTCATCCTCCACAACAAATTATTAGAAGCTTACACGAACGAGTCACACGATCCATGTTTTGCAATCCAAACTCTCATGCTCATTCTGCTTTTGTTGCTTGTTTTGAACTCAAAGATATATCACACGCACTCACCAATGAATCTTGGATTATTGCCATGCAAGAAGAGTTAGAAAATTTTGAAAGAAATAATGCTTGGAAACTTGTACCTCCACCTCAAGGTCTCACTTTAATTGGAACTAAATGGGTGTTTAAAAATAAACAAAGTGAGGATGGGGTTGTGGTTAGGAATAAGGCTAGGTTGGTTGCTCAAGGTTTCACCCAAGTAGAAGGTCTAGATTTTGATGAAACTTTTGCTCCTGTTGCTAGATTAGAAGCCATAAGAATTTTGTTAGCTTTTGTTGCATCTAAAGGTTTTAAGCTATATAAAATGGATGTTAAAAGTGCTTTTCTTAATGGCTACATAGATGAGGAGGTTTATGTCAAACAACCACCAGGTTTTGAAAATCCAGATTTTCCTAATCATGTTTACAAACTGTCCAAAGCCTTGTACGGTCTCAAACAAGCCCCTAGAGTATGGTAGGATAGGTTAAAAACGTTCTTACTTGAAAAGGGGTTTACCATGGGCAAGGTTTATAAAACTCTTTTTGTGCTTAAGCATGGCAATGACTCATTATTTGTTCAAGTGTATGTGGATGATATTATCTTTGGTTGTGCTTCTCATGATCTTGTGTCCAAGTTTTCAGCTATGATGAGTTCAGAATTTGAGATGAGTATGATGGGAGAACTCACATACTTTTTGGGGCTGCAAATCAAGAAAACCAAGGACGGTACCTTTGTGCATCAAACAAATTATACAAAAGACCACCTAAGGCGCTTAAACATGGACAAAAGCAAGCCTCTTAGGACACCAATGGGAACAACAACAACACTTGAACTTGATGAAGATGGTGAACCCGTAGATCAAAAAGAATATAGAAGCATGATCGGATCACTTTTGTACCTCACGACATCAAGACCGGACATACAATTCAGCGTATGTCTTTGTGCACGGTTTCAAGCCTCCCCACGTGCTTCACATCGTCAAGCTGTCAAAAGGATTCTCAGGTACTTACATGGAACTCAAGAATTTGGTATTTTTCTTCTTTCTTCCTCAACCGTTACTTTGAAAGCTTTTTCGAATGCTGATTTTGGGGGTTGTAGTATTGATAGGAAAAGTACTTCCAGTGCTTGTCATTTTCTTGGTAATTCACTTGTTGCTTGGTCCTCTAGAAAACAAAACTCAGTTGCACAATCCACGGCTGAATCTGAATATGTAGCTGCTGCTAGTGCTTGCTCACAAATTCTTTGGATTTTTCAAACACTTAAGGACTACGGGGTTGATCTAGATAGTGTTCCACTGTTTTGTGATAACACTAGTGCCATTTGCATTGTAAAAACCCCGTGCAACATTCTAGAACCAAACACATTGACATTAGGTATCACTTTCTTCGTGATAATGTTGAAAAAGGAAACATTGTGCTTCACCATGTAGATACAGAACAACAATTGGCTGACATTTTTACAAAACCTTTAGATTTCACTCTTTTTGTTACATTCTTAGTGAAATAGGGGTTATGCATCCTCATGACTTACATTGAGGGGGAGTTTGTGAATCTGAAATTAAAATAATATGAGCATAGTATTTCATACATATATGACTTTGTGATTCCTTTTACATGTTGAAAGTTCTTACTACATTACTCATGTTATACATTTTGTAGTTTTTGCCATGACTAGTAATTGGAATAATTACTTACACTAAATCTGGTCATGATCGAACTTTCTTGCTGTTTTGAACTTGTTGCATGCTCACAAGTGCTTTTAATCATAAAGAATTTATCAAGTAATCAACTCACATGTTGAGTTTTTATGATCAAATATAAATTGAGAAAAGATCAAGAGAATATGCATGCATCGCACTTCTTCTTTTAAGATGGCTTATCATTGCACATAGATATGAACTTGGAAGAAGTTGTGTATGACTAAAATCATGTCCTTAAGCTTCTATTGTCAAATGACATAGGCTTGGCTTGGTTGGTTAGAATAAGGCAGATGCACATATAATCTCTTGCAAATATCATATGATCTAAATTTGTGCTTATAAAAATAATAAAATGCAGCAACAAGTGTTATGATTTTAGGTTTTGAAATAGTTAAGTTTGTGAGATCATGACTTTCTTAAACTGAAAATTACATTTGATCTCTAGCATGGTTTACACTACTTTATGTATCTCATTGATGTGATAGTGTAAGTTACTTGATAGTATGACTTGAATGAGCTTTGTTTATATGTATATGTTATAATATGCTCATAACGTTTGAAATTTCTCTTTTGAACCTTGTTGAATACATTGTCAAAGGGAGAGAGAGATAATAGATAATATGTGAATTTTTAAAGATAAGTATGCAAGGGGAAGAAATTTATTACACATTGCACATATTTAGCATGATTCTTCTCAGAGGGAGAATTTGTTTTTCTTCTCATTTTATTTCTGTTTTACAAAGGGGGGGAAATTGTTTTCAAAACTTTTAATGTAAATAAGCCAATGTTTGGATTTTAAATGGTGTTGCCAATGCATTCATCAAGAGGGAGATTGTGAGACCTATGTGTGCTGAATACATTGGCTATGGCGATAAAAGTTTTGAACACTACCAAAACACCTTTATCATCAAGGTCCGACGATAGGTACAACAAGCTTTGGTTAGCTCCGGCGCTAGGTCTGGCTAGCTTTGGTAAGCTCCGATTCAAGGTCCGGTTAGCTTTGGCAAGGTTCGGAGCTTGATTGCAGTGGTTCTGCTTTTATCTTGCAATGATTCGTACTTGCTTTACATTGTTGGAAAGATTGCTTAGTATTCATTTGCTAATTTTTTGGTGTGTTTTGGTGGTTATGGTTGATATCATTTTACTATAATTTGCAACATGCTTATGTGAGGCGCTCACGTACGATGTTATAGTTTTGGAACTAACGTGAGTCAAGTCGAGGACTTGTGCTCGAAAGTATTGGTTGTTTATTCATGTGCAGGTGTTGCTTGAGTTCAAGACATGGATGGTGACAAGATCTATTGAACTAGTCTTAGAGAAAAGATGAGGTTCAACAACCAAGTTCGGGAGGAATTGTGGTTGAGTTGATCGGGAGGTCGCGCAACATGTATGAATCAAGAACAATGCATATGAAGTTATCGTGGACGTCGTTGGAAGATGTTTGCACGTATGCAAGGAGTGCATGGACGTGGATACATGGTTCTGAGGCGTGATGAAGAGATGTGGACATAAAGAATTGGTCGGAAAAGTCCAACCGACTAGGTTATGGACTCAGGCTACGGCTGAGTCGTGTTTGACTCAAATATGGAAAGTTTTGAGTTGGTTATGATAGGATTTCGTGTGGGTCACGAATTTGAGTTGTTTTAGGAATGTGAGATACGTTCCTAAGGTTTTTTGAAGTCTTAAGATTGCTTCTATCTGCGTATAGAAGAGTCCTAAACAGTTATGGAAAGTTTCGATTCGTGAACTGAATAGGAATAAAGTCCTAGTTAGTTTTGGGTTGGCCTAAGGGTTGGTTATATAAGCTAGGGATGCCAGAGATCGTGGTAGATGAATTTGGAGCTGTTCCTATTGTGTTCTATTCAATAAAATTCGTAGTTGAAAGGAACTTTTGTGCCTTGTTCGTCCGACTTGTTCCAGACAAGTTTTTCACGTCGAGTTTCTGCACAACACTACCTTTCTTTGGTGGTTTTATCATAACTCGAGTTTTACAGATCCGATTGATGTGATTGTTTTTGGGTTGTCTTCACAACTTAATTTTCTATCATCTGTCAAAATTTCACAGTCATTGGATTTGTGGTTTCTGATCTACACCAGTTTATTTGCAGTGTTCTAGAACTGTTTTTCTCGGGTAGGACAGATTGATCTTTGTTTGATATTTCAATCGTAACTTGAGTTTCTCTCAACGGATTTGAGTGATTCTTGTTGTGAAGTATTCGTGACTTGATTATCTACAATCTATACTAGATTTGTCACAGTTTAATAGGTTTAGATTAGTCCCACACATGATTTCTTTAACAGATCATTTTTCAGCCAAAGGGGTTGGGATTTAATTGTTTCCGCTGCGTAAGATTTTTTAATCTACCATTCACCCCCCTCCGGTAGCTTTTCACGTGCTCTTCGATCCTACAACTCCGGACCTACCTCCCCACGATGGGAAGCTCCGAAGCCGCCACGTGTCGAACTTCCGGAGCTAGGACTTCAAAGGAAGACAGATAGATCTCCAACGGCTTGGACCTTCAAGGGACAGTTAAAGCGACAGTTACATGACCTGATTATGTGTCATTAATGCCATATTGACACACGATCAGTAGACTATTAATAGGTGTAACACCATCATTAAGGCACGTTATCACCCTATTAACCACTCTTAATATTCAACGATCGTGTATTAGACAGCTAACTACGCCACGGCCACATGTCGGGCCAGGCAAGTGTTGTAACGGCCAATCCTTAGACTGTAAAAGGGTTGTGTTGCACGATACAAGGGGAGGCTGATACGCTCACTGGACCAGAAATTTTCATACATACAACACACAACTCGTGGAGTAGGGTGTTACGCTTAGGTGGCCCGAACCACGTAAATCTCTCGTGTCATCATCTTGTCCAAATCTCACGCACCCCAACCAATCAAAAACCTTCGCCGGCTACAAATTAAGTTGTACCGAGGGAAGTGTCGATCACACACTTTGACACTTTCTATTATAATGGGAAAAGCTCCACACTTTGATAGGACTAACTATACTATGTGGAAACACAACATGAAGTTGCATATTATTTATCTCAATCCTACACTTCGGCATGTTGTTTGTGCAGGTGTAGATATCCCCGTGGATGACGAAGAGCTGACCTCAGAACAAGAACAACTCATTCACCGCAATGCTCAAGCGGTGGCCGTGATCAACTCATCCTTGAACCAAGAAGAATTCAACAAAGTGGATGGGTTGGAGCAAGCCAAGGAGATTTGGAACACTCTCAAGATTGCACGTGAAGGCAACCTATCCGTGAGGGAAGCCAAGATTGAGATGATAGAGGGGGAGCTTGGAAGATTTTCCATGGAAGAAGGCGAGACCCCACAAGAGATGTACAACCGACTCAAGACTCTCATCAATAGGAGTCGGGCATACAGATGCAACAAGTGGACCGAACATGAAGTAGTCAAGAGGATGATAAGAGCTTTCATGCCTCGCAATGTCACGCTTTGCACTCTCATCCGCGAGAGTCCCAACTTCCACAAGATGACTCTGGATGAGGTTCTTGGCAAGATCATCAACCACGAGATGATGGAGATGGAAGCACACCATGTCAACGACCTTGCCAAGATGACATCCTATAAAAATAAAGGCACTGCTCTCAAAGCCTCACCCAAGTCCAAAGGCAAAGAGGTGCAAGCTTCAAGCAATGACGATGAAAGTGAAGAAGAAGAGAGCATTGACATAGATGAAGAGTAAATGGCCTTCTTCATCAAAAGATTCCAGAGGATGATGAGGAAAAGAAGAGGGTCAAACTATGAGAGCAAGGGCAAGGATAAGAGCAAGTCAAGACCAAGGAGAGCTTGCTACAACTGTGGTGAGTATGGGCATTTCATTATGAATTGCCCATACAAAAAGGAAGATGACAAGAAGAATAAGATCAATGATGAGAAGCCTCAAGAGAGGAAGATGTTCAAGAAGAAGAAAACACATGGGAATGCTCATGTTGGCAAGGAGTGGGACTCCAACGATGAGTCCTCCTCTGATGATGAAGCGGGAGTGGCAACCATCGCCATCAAGAAGCCAACAATGAAGAAGACTCTCTTACCAAACAAGGGATGGTGGAAAAGCTAAATTCACACCTGCCTTATGGGCAAGGAAGGAAAAGGAAAGGTTAAATCTAAACTCTCCTTGCATTCTATTAAAGATGATGACTTTGATAGTGATAGTGAGAATGAATACATGTTTGAAGGCTTAAGTAAAAGTTATATTATTAAAATGAAAAAGTTTTTCGATGCAATTTTAGACAAGGAAGAACTTCTTGAGGAACAAGATGAGTTGCTCGTCCATGAGAGGGAAAATAATCTTAACTTTGAGAAGCTCCTTGAGCTTGAGAAGGAAAAGAACAAGGCACTTGAACTTGAACTTGCGAAATGCATGGAGGCTTCCTCAAGCCTCAAGAGTTCTAATGTTGTGCTCCAAGATGAACTTGTGAGCTTGAACAAAACCCACAAGAGTCTTGAGGCACAATTCGCAACTCTCAAATCAAGTGTCCCCTCTTCTCCCTCAACAAGCTCAAACTTGCCTAAAATGGAATCGGACACTAAAGCTTGCAAATGTGCTAACCTTGTGCTTGACCTAAAGAATGAGCTCAACTTGGCAAAGAGTGAGAGCACACCTAAGGGTGGTATCTTTGACAAGGAGACGATCAAGTATGCATGTAGTGCATACTCGATCACAAGATATCCCTTGATCAAAAATGGTCTTGGCTATTCAAGGGGAGGAAAGCAAAATGCTAGAATTCTCAAAAATAACAAGATGCAAATTGAATTTGTCAAGGAAGGCTCATTTCAAGTCCAAAGTGAACATTGTGCATCTACCTCTAGTGAAATTTGACAAAAATGCTCAAAATGCTAAAAATGTCAACTTAACCATGTTTCATGTCTTTGATGCATTTTATGTGCTAATGAGAAACAAATTCGGTTATACCTATGCTAAATATGTTGGGCCACACTGCAAGAGCCCAAATCCTTGTGTGTGGGTGCCCAGATGTCTTGTCACTAACCACAAAGGACCCAACCAAGCTTGGGTACCTAAAAACAATGCTTAAACTTGTCTTGTAGGCTTACTCCTCTGGTGGTTCAAAATGGGTGCTAGATAGTGGCTGCACCAATCATATGACCGGAGCGAGAATAATGTTTGTGAAGTATGAAGAAAATGAAGACCCAAGTCAAGGTATCTAATTTGGCGACAATAGTAAAGGTAAGGTATTATGTATAGGTAAAATCTCTATTACTCCACAACACAACATTTCACAAGTCATGCATGTTGAGTATCTAGATTATAATCTCTTATCCATTTCCCAGTTATGCGAAAAGGGGTATAATTGCTTGTTTTCTAATGAGGGCATGATTTTCACTGGAAGAATTGATAACTCGATTGCCTTCAAAGGTGTGCTCAAGGGAAGGCTTTATATCGTGGACTTCACCGCGAATAAAACTCAACTTGACACATGCTTGATTGCAAAGACCAACATGGGGTGGTTGTGGCACCATAGGCTAGCCCATGTTGATATGAGAAATCTTCACAAACTTCTAAAAGGCAATCATGTTCGAGGTCTTAAGAATATTGTCTTTGAGAAAGATAGGGCTTGTAGCGCGTGCCAAGCCGGGAAATAAGTCAGAGCAGCTCATCCCGCCGAGAATGTGATTATGACAACAAGACCGTTGCAGATGTTGCACATGAACTTTTCGGTCCCATTGCTTACATAAGCATTGGCGGTAACAAATATGGTTTATTTGTTGTTGATGCCTTTTCCCGCTTCACTTGGGTGTTTTTCTTGCATGACAAAAGTGAAACACAAGGTGTCCTCAAGAGTTTCTTGAGGAGAGGTCAAAATGAGTTCTCCTTGAGAATCAAGAAGATAAGAAGCGATAATGGCACCGAATTCAAGAACACTCAAGTTGAAGAGTACTTGGACGAGGACGGCATCAAGCATGAGTTTTCGGCACCCTACTCACCCGAACAAAATGGGGTGGCCGAAAGGAAGAACTGGACACTAATAGAGATGTAAAGGACCGTGCTTGATGAGTAAAAGACTTTCGATAGGTTTTGGGCGGAAGCTATCAACACTGCTTGCCATTCCACAAACCGTCTCTACCTCCATCACCTATTGAAGAAGACTCCATATGAACTTCTAATGGGTAACAAACCAAACATCTTCTACTTTAGATTATTTGGTAGTAAATGTTACATTCTCAACAAGAAGTCTCGAATTTTGAAGTTCGCTTCGAAATCCGATGAAGGTTTATTGCTTGTTTATGATTCAAACACCTACGCCTATCGTGTTTTCAACAAAACCTCCGGTTGTGTTGAAAATCGCACGTGATCTGGTGTTTGATGAGACTAATGGCTCCCAAGTGGAGCAAGTTGATCAATATGTACTAGATGAATAACAGGAACCATGTGTTGCATTGAGAAGGATGGCACTTGGTGATGTAAGACCTCAAGAGCAACAAGGCCCAAGTGACCCAATTCCATCACAAGAAGTGCCCCAAGCACAAGATCAAGTCCAAGATTCCCAAGATCAACAACATGATGAAGATCACCATGATCAAGAAAATGAAGATCAAAATGGTGGCAATTCTCAAGGGGGAGACTATAAAGATGAGGGAGATGAAGAAGTTGACTCAAGACCAAGTGTACCACAGCCAAGATTTCCAATGTGTTCAACGGGATCATCCCGTTGACAACATACTTGGAGACATCTCCAAGGGGTAATAACTCGCTCTCGTATGGCTAATTTTTTGTGCTCACTATTCTTTTGTGTCTTCTTTGGAGTCATTTAAGGTTGAAGATGCCCTACGAGATCGGGATTGGGTGATAGCCATGCAACAGGAGCTCAACAACTTCAAGAGGAACAAAGTATGAGAGCTCGTGAGAAGACCTAATGCCAATGTGGTAGGCACCAAGTGGGTCTTTCCCAACAAGCAAGATGAGCATGGTGAGGTAACAAGAAACAAAGCTAGACTCGTAGCCAAAGGATACTCTCAAGTTGAAGGTTTGAATTTTGATGAAACTTTTGCTCCCGTAACTAGGCTTGAATTTATTTGCATATTATTGTCCTATGATACTCACAACAATTTCAAGTTGTATCAAATGGACGTGAAAAACACCTTCCTCAATAGACCGATCAAGGAGGAGGTGTATGTGGAGCAACCACTTGGCTTCGAGGACGATAAGTATCCTAATCATGTCTTTAAGCTTCATGAAGCTCTCTACGGCCTCAAATAAGCTCCTAGAGCTTGGTATGAGTGCCTTAGGGAGTTTCTCATTGATAATGGTTTTAAGATAGGAAAGACCGACTATACACTCTTTACTAAGAACATGGATTATGATTTATTTGTATGTCAAATTTATGTTGATGACATAGTATTTGGTTCTACTAATCAATCTTTTTGTGAAGAGTTTAACAAAATCATGACAGAAAGATTTGAGATGTTGATGATGGGAGAATTGAAGTTCTTTCTAGGTTTGCAAGTAAAACAACTCAAGGAAGTCACCTTCATATGTCAAACCAAGTATACTCAAGACATCCTCAAAAAGTTTGACATGGAGAAAGCCAAGCCCATCAAGACGCCAATGGTGGCAAATGGACATCTCGATCTCAATCAAGGCAGCCCTAGCGTCGACCAAAAGGTATACTGTTCCATGATTGGATCACTCTTTTACCTTTGTGCATCTAGGCCCGATATTATGTTAAGTGTATGCACGTGTGCAAGGTTTGAAGCCACTCCTAAGGAGTGTCACTTGACAGCCATAAAGAGAATCTTGCACTATTTAGTTCATACACCTAACCTAGGATTGTAGTATTCCAAAGGGTTCAAGTTTAATCTCATCAGATACTCCGATCTGGATTATGCCGGATGCAAAGTGTATAGGAAAAGTACCTCCGGGAGTTGCCAATTCTTGGGTAGGTCCCTAATATCATGTTCATCCAGGAAACAAATTCCATTGCCCTATCCACAACCGAAGTGGAGTATGTCGTAGCCGAAAGTTGTTGTGCACCACTTCTTTGGATGCGACAAACACTAAGGGATTATGGTCTCAATATGAACCATATTCCACTCCTAGGCAACAATGAGAGTGCCATCAAGATTGCCCATAACCCCGTCGAACACTCTAGAACCAAACACATTGACATTCGACACCATTTCTTGAGAGACCATTCAATGGATCATTCCTTGCAAATTTTTCAATATATATATATATATAATAGTTTGCTATCTAGGACCGGACTAGTCCATCCATGGGGCCGAACAAGTCCGGCAACCTAGACTTGTCCAGACAGGCTCAGACAAGTCCACACCGGACTAGTCCAGCCTGTCACCGGACTTGTCCAGACTTCCAGTTTAGTCTGGGCATGGTCTGGTGCTCGGACTTGTCCGGTTTACCCAACGGACTAGTTCGGACTTCTAGGGACTTAACCCCCCTGCGTCGGGCCCGATCCTTCTCATTTCTCACAACCTCAAACATGCGTACCTCTCCAAAAACCGCCCCCCATTGGCGATTTTTTATTGCAACCCTCAAAATCTTAGAGGAATCCATGTGAAAGCTTCTCCTGAGTGTTGGGAAGGGGAATCCCGGACTACTACGCCCTTCCATCGGCAGATTTCTTCGATATTCTCATCTAAAGATGAGTTTTTTGACCTAAATCGAACTTCTTCGATTCCGTTGATTCTAGTTCGTTTCTTTCGTAACTTAGAGTCTCCTTTGCATAACTATCACCTTGTGATCCTTTCCCTGTGATATTGTGCCTTGGTATCGAACTTTGTAGAAAAATCGCATAGTTAGGGTTTAACACTGGGTGGTCCGAACTAGTCCGGACCAAGGACGGAGAAGTCCATTCCTGACCGGACTAGTCTGGCCAGGGATCGGACAAGTCCGTCCTAACCTAGGTTTAACTCCTAACTTAGTGAATTTTTTACACCTCTACCGCAATATCTTACTTGATCTCACCTCATATCCTTATGTTATCCTTCTTTCAACATGTCTAGGCGGAACGACTCTCCTCTTTCCCATCTAGAAAGGGAGGCGGCTCGTCAGGAGTTCTATCGCCAAAGGGATGGGGAGCAAGCAGCCATTGCAGCAGACTTAAGTGCATGAGTGAAGCTCGAAAGAAGAAGAAGCATGATCGAGGTGCAGCCCAAGCTAAAGCGGCTGAAGAGCAAGCAAGCCCAAGAAAGAGGATTGTCACAGTGGGTGAGAAGCAAAGGGCCCAAGCGGCCGATAAGGTAAAAGCACCATAGGAGAGAGCAGCAAAGCAAAGGGCAAGGGAAAGGAGCCCGCAAAGAAGTTGCCACTTAGAAAGGCTCCTCCTAGGAACAAATCTCTTGCAGGGAGAGGCTTGACCATTCACGATCAACCCGCGGAGCCTCATGGACCTCCAGAAGGCCCCATTGGACCTTTGGTCATGACTCCTTCCGTGCCTGACCCAAACCGGCAACCGCAGCTTGGAAGCAATGTTTTCCAAGGAAAAGGGGCCAAGAAAGCAAAGAGGCTAAGATTGCAAGATCCATACAAGTATGAGAAGGCTACCGCATATCCTCGTTTTTGGTGTGACTTTCATTGTGATTATTATCGCTTTGTATACCTATCCAA